>VXAY01006160.1:236594-253992 GCA_013399855.1 Oxyruncus cristatus
CACAATACAGCATCAAAGCTGGATCAGATACGAAGTCTTTCTCTTCTTTCAGCATTGGTAGACATGGTGCCAGTTGAACCTACAGCCCATAGACTCAGATATTCTGTAGAATCCAGAAGGCATGCCTCTGATATTGTGACCATAGTGGAATTTAGACTGGTTACACTCTGCTGAAGTGGTCCTATGAGCTTGCAGTATGATCAGATGTTGGAATGGGCTGCCCAGGGAGGTGGTGGATTCTCCGTCCCTGGAGGTTTTTAAGATGAGGCTGGATGCGGCACTTAGTGCCATAGTCTAGTAACCACGGTGGTAGTGGATCAAGGGTTGGACTTTATGATCTCTGAGGTCCTTTCCAACCCGTGTTATTCTGTGATTCTGTGATTCTTTTTTCAGGCTAGCCTTTACTCTTGCTCTTCATCTCTCCTGACATAGTAAAAATGTCAAAGCAATTAACATATTTAGTCCACAAATCACAGAATCACGTCATGGGTAAGGCTGGATGGGACCACAGTGGGTTGTTTGGTCAAACCTCCCTGCTCAAGCAGGGTCATCCTAGAGCACACAGTACAGGATTGCGTCCAGACAGTTCTTGAATGTCTTCAGTGAGGGAGACTCCACAAGCCCTCTGGGCAATCTGTTCCAGTGCTCGCTCACTCGCACCTCATATTCAGATGGAACTTCCTATCCATTAGTTTCTACCTGTTGCCTCTTGTCCTATTGCTTGGCACCACCAGAGCCTGGCTCCCTTCTCTTGACACTCTCCCTTCAGATACTTACATATGTTGATGAGGTCCCCTCTCAGTTGTCTCTTCTTGAGGCTGAACAGGCCCAGCTCTCTAAGGCATTCCTCATAAGAGAGGTGCTCCAGTCCCCTTATCATCTATGAAGCCCTCTGCTGGACTCACTCCAGGAGCTCCATGTCTTTCTTGTCCCGAGGAGCCCAGAACTGGACACACTCCAGATGAGGCCTCACCAGGGCTGAGTAGAGGGGCAGGATCATATCCCTCAACCTGCTGGAAATGCTCTTCCTAATGCACCCCAGGGTACACCTACCCCAATGCTACCCCAATGCACCTTGTGGCCAAGAAGGACACTCATGGACAGCTTGTCATTCACCAGGACATGCAGGTCCTTCTTCACAGAGCTTCTTTCTAGCAGGTCAGCACCCAGCCTGTACTGATGCATGGGGCAGTTCTTTCCCAAGTGCAGGACTCTGAATTTGCCTTTGTTGAATTTCAGATTGTTTCTCTCTTTTCCTCTCTCCAAGTTGCTAAGGTCCTTCTGAAGAGCTGCGCAGCCCTTTGGGGGATCAGCCTCTCCTCCCAGCTTTGTGTCATTAGCAAACTTGCAGAGGAGGCACTCTGTCCCTTCGTCCAAGGCACTGATGAATAAATGAAATAATACTGTGCCCAGTATTGAACCTTGGGGAATGCCACTAGTGACAGGCCTCAGTAAAACCTCCTCCTCGAAAATCAGGCTGCTTTAATATATTTTAACATGCGCACTAGCAGACTGAGGGCCCCTTTAAGCCATGCCACATACAGAAGTGATATGTGGGAAACCAGATTAGGAGGAAAAGACAAAACTTGCTGCAGTAGTGTCACAAAGGCAAGAAGGCTGAGACTAGTGGCGTGTCATGTAGAACAGCATCTGCAGAGCCTATCTGGGCTTGTAAAGGTGGAGGGCTCCTTTGCTGACTTACATCACTTTGGTAGCTCTGGTTGGGGAGACATCTCTGTTTCTGTAGCCAGGGGACAAAGCTGTTCCCACAGCCTTCTTTGCACTGCTGTAACTCAGTCACAGTGTGATAACAACGGAGAGGCACTGAATCAGAAAACCTCTTCCCCTTTGAACCACATCTCTGCTACACCATCTCTCTTGCTCACAGCACAGTTGAAAGAATGCCAGGGAAACGGAGTTAAAAACACTGCAGCATGCCAGCATGGGAGGATGTTCCCCAGCTGTTGAGATTATCTATACTGAAGGCAAAGGCAATAACAGAGCTCTCTTATGCAATGCAACAGCCATTTTAGTTTCTGGACGAACGTTTCCAGCAGTAGCTTCACATCTGTGTGTGTTCCACTACCTGTGGCAAAGGGTGTAATAAGAATAGACAAGCATTGTCTGCTCTCAGACCGACAGCAAGCCAAACAGGATCTGCCACTATCCCCACTGTCATTGCTGCTTCCATGTGAGAGTCTGGGGGAGGGTGTAGGGGTGGCAGATTACACTGTCCCAGCAGAGCTGCTGGGATGTTCCTGGGCTGCCACAGAATTTGTCACGTCCCTCATGAAAGGCTATGAGGGATGATCAGTTCAATAGCAACCCAGGCACATCTGAATAGCCCTCAAGCTATTCTCAGACTCAGACATGCATCTCTGTCTGAGTCCTCCCATGGCTGTCCCCCGTGAATGCAAGGGGTTTAGCGGTTGCATTGGAAGGGGAATGTGCTGCTAGTGGGAGACACCCACTCGAGCAAAATGCGTTGGGACCAAATATTTTTGTCAGTGATCTATGACCAGCCTTGAGAGACATTCACCATCCTGTCATTCTGATACACATCCAAATTCTTTGTTCAAATTCAGACAAGAAGTCTCTGGCAGAGATGAAAATCATTACAGTTTTCAGCTTGGTCTCCCCATGTTCAAGGCTAGACCCTATTATGCCTTTATGCAGGAGTGGAAGGCTGGTTAGCACTAGACTAGATAGCTTAATTGCTAGACTAGATAGCTTAATTATTTCCATTAACTGGAAAAATGGAGTTCGTAGCCAAGTCCCTAGTCTAGCAATCTGTAACCTCTGTGACAGATTTTTAAAATTAACCTCTCTGCCCTGGTGGCTTTCAAGCAGCAGGAATGTTACACATTTTGCCTTGCACTTTGGATTCATCACCTTTTGGGGCCCACAAAAGCATCCCTGCCACACACCATGCTGGCATCTGTAGATGAAGTCAAGAAAGGAAAAAGCAATAAATATCGGTGCTTGGATTGTGGCTTTAGCTCTTCCACAGCAGCAGTTTAATCTACAGGTTAGATGAGACCCATAGTTTTGTTACAATGTCACGTTGGAAAGTACTCTGGCAGTTTTTTATTACCTGCTCAGGAGTCTCTCATTCGGTCTGTCAACAAGCCCAAAGAGGCAAAGAATATTTTCCAGCATCCAGAAACCTGGTAGTACTTAGTTCCCTTCTCAGTAGTGCTGGGGCACAGATTGGGAACTCTTTAGTTCCAGTTTCAATAATCCTTTCAGTATCCTTCCTTTTATTGCTGGTGGAAAAGAGCTTGCTCTGGCCTATTGCACCACCCTTCCACCACTATGACACCCTTGTTGACTCAAGAGGCAAGAGGGGAGGTCACAGTTCTGCTTGCTGGTTTAATTTTGAGTCTGCATTCCTTATCTGTTCATATATGATATTACTGCCTTCAGAAATTTATTCTATTTGTTGGACCTCTTACTTTCTCCAGAAAAACATGGTGATTTTGGTGGGAGCTTCAGATAAAGGAGAATAGTGTGACAGAAAGCATAATAGCCTTCATTTAGATAAGCACTTCAGCTGATGTAGCAGGTCCAGCTAAGCAACACAAGAAAAGTACAAGAACAGAGAAGTTCCAGTGAGTGAGAGCAGTTGGGAAAGACAGCAAGGATCTGACCTCTTGACCAAATAAGTGCCATCACCGTTTTCCTGTCTGAATGGTTCCACGTTACTCCCCACCCCTACCTGCTGCCATTCCTGCTGTTCTGGAGGCACAAGCCCTGGTTTTGGGGATCCAGAGACTGAGCTTCCCTGGTTTCTGAGTTTCTCTTTGCTCCTGGCAGCATCAGAAGAAGATGGTGTAGCGGTTACTATGAATTATGTCTGCACATAATTGACTGAGAGATTCAAATGTCAATGGCAATTGATCCCCTTCTCTCAGACGTTGTTATACTCCTTAAAAAAAAATCCTACAATGTTCTTTGTTATACTAGGAGTGTAAAACCCCCAAACTCCAATATTTTTACAAGAGGCCATTACTTGTCACTGTCATATATCTAATGTGTCTTTTCTCTTAACACAATTAAAGGGACAGTTTATTTATGAGGAACACAAAGGAAAACCAGAAATGTACGACTTACACTCTTCAAAAATGGTTATTTATAACTATGCTAATTGTTTTGTTTCCTTAAAAGCTGTGGGTCATGTCATCACAGCTGCTTTTGCTCTGGCTAATAAGCCCTAGTTTTGGACTAACATTATGAGATTAAGTTTTCAAGCCCATTACAAACAGCCCACCAGTAGCAACACAAACCTTTTAGCTGCCTGCTGCGATCTGCTGAGAGACTGCAAAGGTAGAGATTTCATCATCATGGCTAGGCTTCATGAACGAAGATTAGAGAAAGACTCTACCCACGCTTGCTACAAGCACGCTGATGGCTAAGAAGGCCAATGCGAGATAGACAAGTCCGGTTGCAAAGGGCACAGCGGAACGTCTCCTTTGGTGGTACTGGCAAGACTCGGTTCTTTCTGTGTTGTCTTTTCTCCTCAGAAATGATTCTGCGTGTCTTCTCAAAGAAGCATCAGCATTATAAGTAGTGTGTCTCCATGTCTCCCGATTGGAGGCCGGAGTAGACCAATGATGGTGGTCGATATGGCTGAGGCTGAGATGTTGTTTCAGGGAGTCCTTGTATCTCCTCTTCGGGGCTCCTCTCTTGCAGCAACCAGTGGCGAGTTTGCCACAGAGCACAATCTTGGGGAGGTGGTAGTCCTCCATCCTGGAGACGTGCCCTGCCCAACGCAGCTGTGTTCTCAGCAGCATGGCTTCAATACTCGTGACCGCAGCCTGTTCCAGAACAGACACATTGGTCACTTTGTCAGTCCAGTGGATGTTGAGGATTGAGCGGAGACAACGCTGATGGAAGCGTTCTAAGAGTCTCAAGTGGTGGCGGTAGATGATCCATGATTTGGACCCATACAAAAGAGTAGACAAAACAGCGGCTCTGTAAACACTGATCTTTGTGCTTTTCTTCAGGTGTTTATTACACCAAACTCTTTTACAGAGTTTTCTGAAAGCTCTATATGCCTTCGCTAACCTGTTGTCTCTTTGTCAATTTTACCGTCCGAGGAGATGACGCTTCCCAAATAAAAATAAACTGCTGGACTGACCTGAGCTCTGATTCACGAAAGATGATATGGGGATGATGGAAGACTTCCTGAGGTGCAGGTTGGTAGAAAACTTCCATCTTCTTCAGGCTGACTTCCAGCCCAAAAAGCTCAGCAGCCTCTGCAAAGCAGGATGTTAAATGCTGCAGAGCTGCTTCTGTGTGGGCAACAAGGGCGGCATCGTCAGCAAAAAGCAGCTCACGGACAAGATGATTGAGAGTCTTAGTGTGGGCCTTCAGTCGCCTTAGGTTGAAGGTAGAGATTTATTTGTGCTTTAAAACACACCTACTCTTTTTCAAGTATTTCATGACATATTTCCCCTTGATTTTACCAGTCACACAGAGGGGAGGATGAATTTGTTAGCCAATACAAGAATTCTCCTCTAACCTTTTAAAAAGGTTTTGCCCTGTCCTCCAGGAGTAAGTAACTCATGTGGACTTTTTGCCTGTCAAAGGCATTCTTAAGGCTTGAAATATCAGCTTAGCATTTTAGTAACTCAGTGTCCCTTAATGAAGAATATTTAATTATTTAATGAAAAAAAAAATCTCTTCAACTGATACTTTCCTGTTAGATACTCAACCATGAATTCATCAATAAGAGTGATGCCCTTGAGCATCCGAAGCTGCTGGGCAAGTGTGCAGGCTACATCTGGTTCCTGACTTGGTTATGGAGCAAAGACAAGGGTTGACTTCCCAAACCCATTTGCTGGATACTCAGAGGAACTCAAAGTTTACTGACAGAACAAATGGTGTCTTAGGCCACAAGCTAGACAAAACTCAAGGATTCAGAGAAGTAGTGGTTGCTGTAACTGTAGGACAGTTCAGGGGCTTACACTAGAAGTGCTAGAGGCAGGAGCACTGTTTTTTATTATGGGACTCTGCACACAGAGCCTCATGGGGTCAGACACACAGCCAGGAAAATCTTGCCATGGTTGGGGAGCACACAGGTGTAGTGGAAGTTGGATAGTGTAGTTGAAAAGCTAAAGCCACTAGTCTAGTATTGCAGTTGACTCTTTGGAGCTCAGCTGGTAAAAAGAACAAGTTAGTGAATGAGGTTAGCAGTGATCAGCGCTCATAAATGTTTTTGTGCCAGATATGATGGTGAAAAGGGAAAAGCTGTTACATTGAGGTTGATTTTAGAATTATTGCGATATCTCTGTTTTTTCGGAACATGCTAGTTCTCATATTGGACCCGTACTTGGCTCATCCTCTTCAATATGCTACCTTAAAAAAACAGTCAGCACTAGACACTTAGTGATAAAACTTGCCTTCATGAGCAGGTACATCTGTGTTCTTCCTCATCAGGTTTGTTCCTTACCACCAATGACTATGGCCATCTAAATCCTGAAGTAAAAGGTTTAGCATCTCCTTTGGGGTTTTTTTTCAGCATTATCTCTTATAATTGCCTATATTTTTCATTCTTCACGTAGTTGTCCAATCTCTTTTTCATAGCACCAACAATCTGGGTTTTCTCAGAGACATGTTGAACAGATACTTCTACCAATGTCCTCCAGAAGGTACCTGAATATTCTTTCTGGTGGTTCAAATTATTGGTGTATTTCTTGGATGCTAGGAAAGAATTACAACATTTGTGTGCCTTTCCTGTGTCACTACTTTGCAATTGTCTCGAGGAAACATCAAATCCACTGGTTTGAGAAGGGAGAATTTTGGAGAACACTGTTAATCTCACCACATCAAAAAATAACTCTTTTTCTTCACTCTGCTATTTTTGATTTGTAGCCAGATTTTGTGTAGTACCAGAAGTATAATCATATGCAGAATTGTTTATTTGATTCTTTCTATCTTTCAGTTAAAATTACTTTTCTGGAGTATTATTGACCTGTCAGTTTACATTGAGAGAGATCCATGTGCTCGTCTGATATGCTAAGTTCACTGCCCAATGTCTTGGCACCCAGTTACTGCAATTGATTTAAATGTTGGACGTTTCCTTTTCTGATCCCCTCCTACTTACACTTCTGAAAGGGCCAGTGTTTTTAAAACAATGGTGATAGGAAGTGTATCACCGTAGTTACAAAAGGGAGTCCTACAATTAGAATTTGGCTAGACAAAATGCTTCAAATAGAAGAGTTGGAGCATATTCCAGCTTTAATCTTACCATCCCAGAGCAATTAGGAGGGAAGATGGGCCTGACGGACCTATTCACAATAAGGAGAAAGGCAGCCCAAATGAAAGTGCTAATGTGTAATGCATTTTGCCTTACAGAAGACTGTGATGCATGCATACCAAACAGTAATAAAAGAGATTGGGGTAGATCTTAAGAATGATTTTTAATATGCAGTCAGCCTCGCATCAAATTATGTTACCGGGGGAAACTGAGGGGTCCCCGTCATTTGAGATCTTCAAGACAAGATTTTATAAACATGCCTGGAATGATTTAAATACAACTGGTTCTTCCTTGGAGTCAAGTCAGAAAAACTTTTCAAGTCCTACAGCCTGCCTGTTGTTTAAAGGTCTGCTCATGATTTTCTTGTGATGGCACAATTGCAAATGGGTATGTTGTCCTGCTTGCTACTTGCTTGGAAACTGTTTAGTTTGAAACAAATCCTCTCTGGTGTGACAAGAAATTCTTAAAATGTCTGTGCTGTTTCCTAACAGGGACCCTGGATTGTTCCATAGACAAACCATTTTACTATAAAATTATTTTTCTGTGTAACAGGTCAAGATAACACCTATTTTGTGATTCTTTTGTTTCTCTACTAATCTTTGACACTGAACCAGCCCCATCCCTTTGAGAGCTGGCTTGCTGCTCTCTATTCTGTGGAAAACTTGGCTTACTTTGTACACCAGTATATTTGGCCTTTGAAAATTGGCTTGCACTTAGCAGACAGAGGCAGGGTCAGAATTAGTTCAAAATAAATTAATAGTCAGAAGTTCTAACTTGCTAAGCTGCGTGCAATCCACCCTTCAAAGGATATTCACCAATTGCTGTAATTGCTGTCTTCAAGGGCTTCCAAAAAATCCTTGGACATGCTAATTAATGCTGTTTTAGATATATGTTAAGGTATTTGACCTGAGAGTTTAATTCTACAGTTTAATTCCATAATGATTGTAAATGGTAGGACTGCTGCATATTTAAAAGAACATTAGTGTGAATTTAGCTAGCTGTTGGCAGTTTAACAGTGACTAACAGATATTAAATAAGCATGAAATTCTAGTGGTGAATGACACTTTTATATTGGCAAGGGCTGAGAGCTGAAGGCAAGAGAAAATATTGCAACCATCCATGGTGACCTTCCCTTTCCCCTGGATTTTACAGTCTTAGCACAACTTTCCCAGCATCAGGACAAGTCTGGGTTGGTGGAAGGGCCTTGTCCTTGTGGGCTTGGATGGCACATGGTGAACTTGGTGGGATTGGAACTTGTTGATATCCTGAAGTCATTGACACATCCCTTGCTGTTGTCACTGAAATCAGTATTTCCCCAAATAACTGAATTTTTCAGCCACTCAGTCACATCTCCCAGTATTTACAGCGTCAAGGCAGAGGTGTGTGAATTATATCCCTTCTCCTGCCAGATTTTTCTTTAAAAAAAAAAAAAAAAAGAAAAAAAGAAAAAAGTGGATGTCAAAAGAAATCAATTGCTAGGGAAAGAAACCCAAGTTGATCCTTTTATTGTTGCTGTTCAAAAGCATCTCTTTGTTTTAGAAACAAAAATGGTAGCAAGTGACTTTTTTTGCATCCCTCAGTGACTGTATAAATTTTGCTACTAAGGGACAAACATCATTGATTTGACCGACTTATTCAAAACAGGTCATAAAGCTACAGCTTGTTGTGTCAATTCTCATCATATACTGATGTGGCAGGTTTTATGAATAAAATATGGGCAGTTGCTGTCTGGGAAGTTGCCACATCTTAGCTACCCCAAACCCTCTGTCCTTGAAGAGCAAAGCTTTGAAAAATTAGGACCATGTTTCAATCCAAGCTGTACAATATGCTTTTCAATGAAGTGTAATATATTGTTTTTAACTGAATAACTTTTTTCTCCTCTTCTCCCCTCCCCCTGTCCCTCCCCTACTTAGGGAAAAAAAAAAAAAAAAGCCATGGCATCTTAAACTAAAGCACACTTCAGTCAGTCTCTCTGTGTGTGCTCTGTGCCAGCAGCCACAGCGTTTCTTTCATCTTGGCTTCAAAGTGGTGCTGAGAGGGGGAGGGGGGCATCTAATGAAAGAAGGGAAAACAAACAAACAAACAAACAAACAAACACAAAACGGGGGAGGAAATGAAAAATAGCAGTCTACCTTTTAAATCTGAGTGTTGCCTGCAGGCATGCTCTGCAGTGGATGTTGCACTCAGCTTCAGCCCCTTGTATATTTTTTTTTGTTATTGCCACTTCCCATGCTGGGAAGATTCTTGTCATCCCTCACATATTTTATCCGCAGAAAAGGCTGCCCTGCCCTGTGCTTGGTGATTGAGGCTGTGCCCCTGGTGTGCCACACTATCAGTGGTTCCCAAGGCTGCCTAGCCTGGGAAAAGCTGCATGGAAACAGTCCAAAATCAGCATTACATGCATTATTGTTCTTACTCTCTCTGATTAGAGTGCACACAATGAAAACAACAGCAACAGCCTCGTTTTCTAGCCCTCCTCCCAACACAGGGCTGTTCTTAGACTGTTTTTCTTTCTCAGAGTCTTCATAGAAATTAACTGCTTCTGTGCTGGTAAGATCTCAGGCATCCCAGCAGCTTCTCTGGGGGGAAGCCAAAGAAGCTTAGTCTGGCTGGGAGTAACATTTTCAAAAATGTCTAGTTGACTTGTGAACTGAAATCCTATTTTTAAAAACAGGTCTAGAAGTAGGCTGCTTTATGCACCACTGGAAACAAAGTGCTCAGATGCCATGGTAAAATGCATGGCACAGTAATCCCTGTTAAATGAAACAAAACAGGCTGAAAGATACTTAGGTATTAGTCCCTTGAATATTTATGCTTTGTGTTAAATGCTGGAGGTAACACATGCAATGCCCTAGGAGCATGTCACAGCACCTGGGTCTTCCCCAGCCTAGCCCCCATCAAGTTTTTTCTTACACTCTGGTCAAAGAGGTCTTGCTGTCCTGTCTGAGAAGTGCCAGAATTGACTAGCAGTGCTCTAGTGACTAAGCAGTCATTTGGCAGGCAATAGTTTAAATTTCTTGAAGCCTGTTCGATGTCCTGGGGTAGCCAGTTTGGGATTGGATGAAGTTCGGTTTCTTCTTAGGAGAAATAATATCCAGTGCTTATCCCAAGCACATGGAAATGCTCTTCGGAGTCACTGAGTGAGGTATGGCATTTCAGGCTGAATTTGATTTCTATTTCCTGAAATATATTAGGTGGCCTATCAAACAAAGAAGGAAATGCATTTTCTTCCTACTTAAGAGATTAGACATGTTACAGAGTGTAAAGTACCTGTAAAGTACCTTAAATGTGCTGAAGTATTTGACAGGAGAGAGCAGTAGATAGCCCTGAGTGCTAAACATGAGAGAAGGCAAATGGCAGGAAGCACAGACTGTGTTTTTACACGTAAAAATACCCTAGAGTACATTTTTTTGTTCAGTTGTAATAGATGCTACTCTTTCTCATTTTTTAAAAACAAATGTGTGTCTGTCTTCAGGACGCTATTGGGAACACATGTATGAACAGACATACACTGTAAGTGATGTTTTGTTTTAGGATTCTTTTCTGACTCTTTCCATATCTGCCAGCTGTATTTCAGAAAGGAACCTCTGATGCTGTGTTCTCTTCTTCACACAAAGAGGAATAGATGCTCTGGGTTACTTTGCACCCAAAGACCCTGAAAAGCTCCAAGCGTCTCTTGCTACTAGGGACATGGAATTTGCAGAGGTACCTGGGGGGTTAATGGTAGATATTCTTTAATTGCCACCCAGCAGATGAAAGACAGATGTTTACTTTTAAACCATTTCAGACCAGAGCAAAAAGCACTTTGAAATTTGAATTTCTGCAGCACGAAGAAAAAGAAACAGCTCTCTAGTCAATGCCATGTCTATTCCTCTGTTCTTCAGATGAATTAAACTGAACCATGGAAAACAAAAATGTAAAGTTGCATAGTACTGTTCTGTCACTTGTTTCAGTGTCAAAGTGGTTAAATCTGCAAGTCTTTTTTCTAATTTTTGTTGTTTCAGCTTGAAATTTCAGAATCTATTCAGCAATTTTTTTTCTGCCTTGTGCATCGCTTGTGGTAAAAAATGTGAGAAGAAAGTCAGCTCCCTATTTTTCTAAGATTCTAGGGCACAATGCAGGAAAAGATTTTGTATATTCTTCAAGAGCTCTACTGACATTTTATTCCTCAGAAAAATAAATTTCTCTCTTTTTATGCTGACAAAATCCAAAGGCAAAGCTGGGCAAAAATCTTCTCTTGTTTTAGCTGACTACTATATCTTTGGGCATGATTGACCCATTGGTTATCTTATGTGTCATAATTCTTTTAACTTTCAGGATCACATAAAGAAAAAGCTGAATTGAGGTCTGTAAGAAATCATTTTAATCAGCTTTTCTGAACTATTCCATGTTTTAAAAACAACTTGTGTTACTTAGTATGTGAACTTAAATACGGCTGGGATGGGACTTCTGTATCAGAAACATTTCCTCTATTAAAAACCTGGAAATTGGCTGTCATTACTCTTGCTTCTGTTTCTTCCCAAATCAAATAGTTGTGCCAGCTGCTTGTTTTGTTTAACAGTCCCAGTCAGAGAGATATCATGGCTAATCACGGTATCATTTTCTAATATTTGCTGGAAGGAAATTTTAAATTGTTCTTGAGAACCTAAATATTAGGCTTATTATAAATCTGATTAAGCAGGGACACCAATTCTTGAAGGCAGGATGAATACATCGCCTAGCAAATTGTGAAAAAGAAAACTAAGTATTGTTGTACCACACAGTTCACAGATTGTTGCTGGAGACTGGTCTTCCCAAACGTATGGCTTTTCTCTGCTCTCGTTAATTTATTTGCCTATCCATTTTTTTTTCATTAGTTTATAAAAGATCAAAATTTAAAGGAAACTGGCAAAACCCACCCCTGCACTCTTTGGTAATGTGCCCAGCATGAACTGAAATGCTTATTTTCAACTGTGTGCCAGGCAGAAACATAGGAGTCATGTTGTGCCCTGCATGGGGTCCATGACCATGTGTTCCTGCCTACAATGCCATATGCCAGACAGGAATGTCCATTGCAGCAGTGACATCTATGGATCGAGAAGTGTGGAGCCCAGCCCTATGTGAACTGATGTTGTTGCCAGCTTGGACAAGCCATTAGCCTGACCAAGAGCTGGAGCGAGTCAGGCCCTAAAGTCACGTTGAAAAATGGTGTTTAAATCCACCTGACCATTGTCTGGGCTTACTTGTCGTAATTTCTTATTTCTGCAACAGCCGAGGAGTTCCTCGCAGTCACTCTGCTTGAGTACAACAAGATGGGATAAATCCTGGCAGTAAACAGGCTAGAAGACAGTTTTCTTTCTTAATATTTTATTTATGGGGAAGAGGCCACACGAATAATTGAAGATGGCTGTTTGCACCCACTGCAATCTGTGAGTGGTTTGAAATGTAAACATGTCAACTCACAACTGGAGCTTGAGAAACATATGTGCCAAAGAGCCTCAGGCTGTTTGTCTGTCTCTCACACTTACCTTCCCAGCAGCCCCCTCCTCCTCTCACGCATGGGAAGCCCAGGTGCAGGACACCACTATCCTATGTGACAATGGTGCAAGTTTCCATGGAAAAACTGATGCGGAGGAGAATGGAAACACGCACATAGCATGAGGTGAACTTATGGTGTACTTTACGGACTAAAAAAACAAATGGTATTTCAGACTGGTTTTATTTTTCCTTTCTTGTATGACATACAAATTGAGATCAGCTGAGGCTCCAGTAGGGGTGCCTTTAAAGCAACTGAAATGCTGTGCAGAAATACGCAATAGAAAGAGCAGACAAAAGGCAACGGGTAGAAGAAAAGCAGTGGAGAGACCTGGAGCACTGGAGAGGGATGTTAACAATCCTGCTTGCACAGGTCTAGTAAGGGGCAACAGGACAGAACTATTGCTTAATAAGGTGCTATAAGAAAACAGAAATAATGCAAAAATCCAGGGTTCTCTAGGAGGCGGAAAGGTTTCCCAAGTCTTCTAAATCTGATTTTACTACATATGGGCCAGACACTGAATGAATCAGGTCCGCAATATATTTCTTCATCCGGCATGATTTCTGAACACAAGTGTAAAACTCAGTAGCGAGGATGTAGTGAATCAATTCCTATAAATATTAAAGAAAAATTGATTTTCAGAACGTCTGCCATCCTAAAAGCCTAGAGCATGTGGGAGACAGCATTTCATCCCCTCTGAGACTAGAATTGGGTGGAGATAATAAGTTACTATTTAGATGCATTGGATTAAAACCGAATAACTTGGGAAAAGTCAGGAGAAGTATTTTCCATACCCATGATGGTGAACTGAAAAAATGGAGTGGGCATGTCAGACCCTAGAAGACTTATGCAGAGGACTGTTCTGAATGTACAGAAAAAATATTAGAGAGGTCTCTTTGACACACAGGAATATTCGAAGACAGTCATCGGTTTTTTTTTTCCTTTTGCAGAGAAGTGAAATGTGAGTGAATAGGATTTTATAGAAATTGCTGTTAAAGTTTACTCAGCTGAGTAAAACGGAGAAATGTATCCTACCAGCAGCCTCAAAAATGTATATTTATTTTAAAAAATGAGGTGTAAGTGAGCAACAGCACTATGTTAAGAACAAAGCTGATGCAGAAAAAGACTTCTCACTAACTTTGCACTGACGTCACATTGTTGGCTACAGTGGACCCAGCCCTGATTAATTGCCCTTGTCAGTCAGATCCTGGGAAAGAGTCTTGAAGGCAGACTGATACTCCAAGGGCATGTCAGATGTGAGGTTATTTGATTAGTGTCTTAGCTGAGAGCAGACTTATAATGTTTTGAGTTGCCAGGCTGTGTAGCGAAAATGAGCATTAACTGCCATGTGTACAGGTTCTACCTCCTGTTTCTTCATGCAACTAAAGGCCTCC
The DNA here is from genome assembly GCA_013399855.1 of Oxyruncus cristatus. Lineage (NCBI taxonomy): Eukaryota > Metazoa > Chordata > Aves > Passeriformes > Cotingidae > Oxyruncus > Oxyruncus cristatus. The sequence goes on from VXAY01006160.1 coordinate 250,765, forward strand.
CTCCAAAATGTGTGCGTAGCTCCTGTCAAAATCAGTGGGAATTATGTGGAAGTGTCAGAGGATGATGAGATCATGGTGCACTTTAGTTTTCATCACTTGTGAGAATTGTCTCACTGCATTGTTCCTTCACTAAAGATTGGTTTCTGCAACTTAAAGCTTTTATATTAAAGATAATAATGCCTAAGATTTTTTTCATGATCTTTCCTAAATTAGGAAATGCATCACTTTTATCTAAATTTAGTCTGGGTATGACTGCTCTAGTATTTTCTCTTATTTTATATTCATCTCTCTTCTGTCTGCTGGCTTCATTTCAGACAAAGAAAGTCAATATTTTCTCTGCAAGTTATTTCATTTTGTTGGTCTATGATATCATAGCAAATGTCAGCTGATCTTATGTAATATAGAGTTGAAGACAGACTGTTATCCATCTTTTTACAAATAAACAGATCTAAATAACTTGGGTTCATGGTCAAATTGAGTATTTTTAGAACTATTAAAGCAGTTAAAACAGTTTTCTCTATTGATGAGAAAGTCTGCCTCTTATCCTGGTGGTCTCTTGTTTCTCCTCCACTCATATTTGATCTCTGTAACACTGTACCATTTTGCTGGCAACAAAGTCATCATTCACTCATTATATAGCAAGTCTGAGCACATTTTATGGTTGATATCTGGATTGCCAGCATGATACAAAATTAGCCTCTTTCTGCTTATTTTTGCTTAGCCTGTAGGGCTGCGGCAGTACAGAACTCCACATGTGGCAGGAGGCAGCATGTGATAACCTCCGTGTTTCCTTACACCGAAGGGGCTAAGTCCTCCACTGTTTTGAATGCAGGCAAGTCTGTGGTCAGCAGATGAAATTCTGGTCCAACAACATCAAGAACCTCACCATTCTTTTAGTCTGTGATTTGGATAGGAGCTGGATATCTCTAAGTTTACAACTGCAAGGTGTCCTTAAGTTGACCGTGACACTTAGGCACAGAAGCTTCTTGCCTGCGCAGGCGGTGGGAATTAGTGAGTAGGATCAGTAGGAGGATCAGTGTTCACACCGCATCTCTCTTCTCCTTGGTAGGACGCAGTTGGAGGGAGCGAGAGCAAGGAGGGTTCCTTGGTCAGATGCAGTTGTTGGGGGATGCCGGTCAGCCCCAGCCTTCTGCACATGTAGGTGTTTCTCCCCCAGCACATTGGGTTTGTTTCTGCTGTTGGCAAAAGAGCAACACAAATGTATTTTAAAATCTCTTCCTCTGCATAATCAAAAGGGAAGGAACACAACGCGAAAGTTGCTTAACAAAGAGCAGACAAGCACTCCCACTCGTTGAACCTCTCTTTCAGTCACCCACATGCTGGCAGGCTCTCAAGGCCTGTCTAGGTCATATTATGACTCCTTTATTACTGTTTAAGGTCACCAGGAGACATGCAATGCATCCTATATCAGGAAGTGTAGTATGTCTCAAGAGTGAAATATTTGGCTGTTAGCAAGAGCTGTGGCCGCGACTCGGAAATCCCGGGACGCGCCTGAAGGGCAGGCAGGCTCCAGGCGCCGTGCTGCCTCCCAGCAGATAGAGCCACCGGGAAGCGGAGCAGCTTTCCTGCCATTCTCTGCACGGGGCTGCCTTCCTCCCAGACTTCCCCACCAAGCACTGATAGCTCCTTTGCCACTCTGTCCAGCTGGCTGTGGGTTGCAATTCCAAAGAAAAGGCCTCCACTAAGGCAGGTACCCAGCAAAAAAATGTGCCGCCGTCTGCCCCAGCATTGCTGCTCCTGCAGGAAGACTGATTAGGAGCACATAAGGCGGGCAGGGACGAGGTGGGTGCCAGCCTGCAGTCCTGCATGAGCAAGCAGTAATTTATTGGTATATTTATCAGTGCTGGGACGTGGGGAGACTTGGCGAGTGTGCAGAGATGCTCTGCCCTGTGGCACGTACCGCAGCCCGGTGCCCGTGGGAGAAAAGCAGGAGTTGGCAATGCTGAAACCTGTCTCGTGACCTCTTTAAAGTCAAGGGTGGAGGCCTTTCTGGAGCTGCAGGTCTTGCAACCGAGATTAGATCACAAGTGCAAAGATCCATGAAATGCATTATGTGACAGAGAGTTTCACAGCTTCCTTGGCTGTACCCACATTCATTCTGTCACTCTTCGCTCTAACGTCACTCAGGCATAAGCTACCATCAGAGTTTATGCACTTTTTTATGCGAATGCCTGACAAGAGCTAAATGAAACTGCTGTAGGCAAAATGTGATGTAAAAGGGAGGCAGAAACAAGAACATTTTCCCTTATCTATATGATTAACTTCAAAATATTTATGTTGCATCAGTATGTGCAAGGATAATATCCCCTTCTCTTTATTGTCCTCATGTAAAAGAGAGAGAGGCAGACAAGGTTGTGTAAGTGTCAACAAAAATTTTAACACTGAAATGCTTCTCATCTGCTTCGGCTCTGGTCTTGTTACAGGGTGGAGTATCCTCTCAAAAACACATCCAACAGCAAATAAATAAATACTCAAAGAGTGAAAGTTTCCCCTTACAGCAGGAAGACACTATCAAGAAATCATCATCTCAGTCTAACAGATTACAATTACAACAACATCTCTAAGGCTTCCACGAATGTTTAGATGGAGAAAATAAACTCCTGGTAACAGTGATGCCCACTGTAGCTACTCAGTTATTCCACAGAGATCACCATTTTCAGGCATTCTAACTTTTTTTGTTTATCCAAATTGGCCTAGGCCAAATAGTATCTGTGTGTGGGTGTGTTTGTGTGTGTTTTTACATGTGTATATGTGTGCATGCAGAGTGAACATAATTTACTGTTTCATTTTTTAGTTTCAATGAAACGTACAGTCAGCCAAAGTAAGAGAATGCAAAGTGTTGAGGCTGATTTAAGATTGCAATGTTTCTGATCTGATCCATTTTTCATTTCCAAAAAATGTATTTGACTTATTAAAGGGGTATTGTTATTGAAATTTCATTAAAAATCACACTTGAAACACAGTTTCAAAAGAAACAAATCAATTACCATTTTAAAAAGAGAGCTTAGTTAGGGAAAAAAAAAATGACCTTAAAGGAAAACTCTAATAACATCACCAATGTGTGGTCAACAGTCACCTTCTAAAAATGCCAGGTTTTTATGGAGCATTTTTTTGTGTTTTGGTCAACTGCAGAATAATTTCCTTTTTACCGTTTTTTTTTTTTTTTTTTTGTTTTTTTTTTTTTTTTTTTTTTCCAAATAAAAGGGG
>VXAY01006160.1:254024-294566 GCA_013399855.1 Oxyruncus cristatus
TTTTTCATGTTTTTTTTTTTTTTTTTTTTTTGTGTTTTTTTTTTTTTTTAGCACAATGAAAGGAGGGGAAAAGTCACATTTTATAAATGTTCAAGCCTCTGTGTTAAGGGTGTAGTTTTAGCTTCCTGGCTCTTAGAAAATTTTCACATAACCAGAAACATTTTATTGATACAGTTCGTGTAGATAAAAAATAGTGTACGTGCATGCAAGAAAAGAGAGTCAGCTTTCCCTGAAGTGTTTTATCCTATTTAGAAAAAAAAAAATAAAATTCCAGTCCAAGGCTCTATTTATGACATGTGTGACATGCAGTAGAAGTTAAGTACTGTTCTTCACACTCCTCTGTCCTAGGGGACATACACCTACCATGAAAGGGCGCCTCCAAGCAGCATCTTTGCTCAGGGTAGCTGACATGGGCCTGCATAACATGCCCGCTGAGCACCTTGGGCACTCAGCTCACAGATGGAGAGTTTCTTGTGTGCTGATTTTGGCAGTCAGATCAATTCAGTTGGTCTAACTTTATGGCGGCTAGTTTTGACAGGTTCATTTATTACATTGTAATTAATTATTTATGGTTGTACTGTAGTGAAAACTGCCTATGCCTCATATTGCTGCCTTTAGAAGATCATCCATGATTAACATTATTGATAGCACCCAGAGGTCAGTTGGAGGCTTTTTGGAAATGTTAATTTCAATGGGTCTCACGTGTGGTTTTCTGTGCAGTTTCCTCATCTCTCCCTGGAAGGATGTCTCTCCTGCCCTGGCGAAGGTAAGGAGCAATACATGAGGAGGTGGTGGTCATGAGCTAAGGGTTGTGTCTTTTCCTCCTCCAGTGAGGAATGCTGTTCCCCAGGGTAGGCCATGCAAGCCTTCGCAGGCCTGGAGAGGCGGTAAAGGGTTGTGTGCAATCTGTTTTTCTCATGCAGATCTGAGATCAACAGCATGACAAACCTGGCTGTGTCATATATGGCAGGCTCAGAGCATTAATAAGCACTTTTCTTAGCTGTTGCTGTAAGACAAGTCTCTGCTCTGTGAATCTGTTGGAAGATATTTACTGCTTGAATAAAAAAACCCCCACACAACACAACAGATGAAATTAATTAAAGGTTTCATTTTACTAACTAAAATTTCATATTTCCCTCCTCATAGACTATTACAAGTTGCATGATGGCTAACCTAAATATCATCACATGACATGTTGTCATCTTTCATAAATAATACAAGGATTGCTGTAATACTGCATAAACCCAGCTTTGGATGTTGAGAAATATTATGCAAGTGTCCAACATGAAAAGAATCATGTTTCTTATTCCGCCACTCTGGCCAAATACCATGTTGTCTTTACTGGAAAACTGGTGCTCATCAAACAAATTTAAAGCTGAGAGTGGGAGCGGGTGGGACATTGCATTCCTGAGAAATGAGATTATGAATAATACGGTACTGCTTTGTGCTTTTAGTAAATTGGGGGTATTCTAGAGCAAACAGGAAGAGCATACGAGAGTGTACTTGCGCTCCAGCTTCGCTTTTGTCTTTGAACCCACAGACTTCAGAAAGTGATTTGTGATCACTGTGGCTTCCCATTCCCTTCCGCTTCACTCTCTTTAAACTTAAAGCTCTGGACCGAGAGATATGAAACTTTCCCAATCTTTTAGCCCGTCATCAAATATAAAAAACCTGGGGGGTGGGAGGGGCAGGGAGAGGGGGGAAGGAAAAACAATCCAACACGGCTTTGCTTTTATTTCTATACAAAAAAGAGATGTTATAGACTCTTTTGAGAGTTCCTCTGTTCCTCCTGAAGGACGGGACTAAAGGAGGGGATGGGAGTTTCATTTTGAAAGGCTGTGTCACGTAAGTGCTGAGCATAAGCATTTTTTCTGCATGTAAAAGGCATGTAAAAGGTTCTCACATCATAAGCATTAAAGAAGTATTTTAAAGGTGCCATTTCTAATCCAAACTCCTGTCTTTCTCTAGGTAATGTTTTACGCAAGGAAAATAGATAGACTTTTTTTTTAAAATAGGATCAGGACTTTTCCCTTTAACTGATGTAAGAGATACTATTGTAATGTGTGTTTACTGTATATGTAAAAAAATATGTTAAAAAAAAATGTAAAAAACAACCTTCCTTAGGCAGCCTTGGAGGTCTGCAGCCTATGGTGCACCATGCATGCTTTGGGAATTTTGAGGAATACATCAGTCTCACATGGAGGTGCTGCTGATGTGTGCTCTCCTACACAGGAACTGGGTGGAAGCTGTTGAGCTGAAAGATGCTAATGGCCTCCTTTGTCAAAGGAAACAAGAGGCAAACCAGCAAGTGCTTTATTAATTTCTAATGTGTTCTTGTTTTATTAATTTCTTATATGGATTTCTCTGTTTCCCTGGAAACTGGCATGTTGTCAGAAATCCTGGAAATTATCAGGACGTAACAATAAATAGTAGTAATGAAGCGGTTTTTTAGAAGTTAAAATCCCTTTCTTGTGGGATCATTTTCTGGATGGTCCAGCAAGCTGTCAAAGCTTGCAGCTATAAAAAATGTGACTTGGCTGCACCAAGTCCAAAGGTTATGCAAGACTGTTCACTCCTTGCCATTTTCTTCCCCTTGCCATTTATCTCTCTTCCCATCCCCCATTTCCATTTCATCTTCCCTTTCTTCCCTATTTCTCCCACCAATGCACAGCTTTTGGAAAGGAATGAGACAGACTGCTTTGTCCCCTGCCTTTTTAGGCACAGCAGAGGACAGCAATGAGAAGGAACTTTTCTCCACTCATCATGCCATTAACACGATGTCCTGCTGCAACATCTACACCTTAAAACCACAAGAGCACTCCAGATGACACAGAAACAACTGCTAGCCATGACTGTAATGAAGAGAGAAAAAGAGGAAACAGTTTTTCTTCTACCTTTCTACTTCACAGTGTGTAGGGGAACTGAATAGGTGAGTTGGAGATGGTGAATTGATAAAAGAGGATCAAAGTGCTCTCCAGTCAGTGCTGGCTGGCAAAGGATACACCCTTGTCCTGATTTTTTCTTGACAGTTCTGCAAATATTGTTGACATTTGAGATAGGTTTGAGTAAGTGTGCATAGCTTAAAAACCAGAGTATAGAACTTTGTGTTTCTCTAGGGGAAATTCCTGTTCAGGTTCAAGAAACACTGAGTAGAAGAGAGCAGAGAAATGTCTTTGGGAGGGATGACTGAAAGAGCTTGGAAGTGGGCTGGGCATTTCCTTACAAGATTTTCTTTATTTTTTTAAGTATTTGTTAGGCTCATGTAAACCAGTGAATGCCTCAATCCTGACTAATAAATATCTGCAAATGAACACTGTCCCCAAATGCTCTCCTTGTGAATATCAAAAGTTCAGGCCACCTTTCCTACCTTGGTACAGCCTACCATCCAAAAAGCTCTTGGAGTCCTTTCCTGATCCTAAAAACCTGGTACCTAAACTTTCACTGAAAAGGCTTTTCTGTGGAGCTGTGCTTTACTTTCCTCACTGGTCTCAGTGAGTCTGTTGTCTCAATGGACAAAACTACATCTATGATTCTATGTACCTTGCGACTGCATGCCAGAAACCCTCATCTGATTCTGGCTAAAAGCTTTATGGCAACACAGAGGCATAGGGTTACAAAAATATTTAAGAGCAAAGCTATTTTGTATACCTATAGGCAAACCTGTGAGTGAAACAAAGTATTACCTGAGAATAAATATCAATATTTAACCCTGGGAGCATTTTCTTGCTTCATCTAATGTCATATGTTCTTGAACATATTGATTTTTGTTTAGTTCTTGATTCTAAACATATGCATTAGAGTCAAATTTGTAGTGGAAGTATAATCTAAACATCAAAACTAGAAGGACATAACCACTTTTGACAGCCACTCATAAACAGAAGCCATTTAAATGTAGACAGATCAATAGGTAAAATGTTCTGGTTTAGTTTATAAACAGTGGTTTTTTTCAAGTCTGCAATAGTCCTGAATAAAGATATTTTGGCTGCAAGTCATCCTGAAGTTCCTCCAAGCTACCCCTGTAGTGAAACCAGAAGTGAGGACTTTCAGTAACTTCAGCAATACTCTTGGGTCACTGTGGCACACCAGTAGCAGAACAAGGTCTATTCCCTTCAGCTTTCACATCCAGGCTGGTACAGAACAGTTTTGTTACAAAAAAGTTCCAAAAGGCTTTCTTACACCTTACCAGTGTTTTGTACAGTAAAATTTATGTAATAAATTCTGTGTTTTCCTGGGAAATAATAAATATATTTTGAAATAATAAATTTATTGAGGAAATCTAGAATTCCTTCATAGTAATAAATATTTCAAAGGAAGATAAAATGGAGTCTGGAATATATAATCTGTTTTTTGGAAAGCTTCATTAAATTCTTAGGGTTAGTATTTAACAATATTAATTCTTTAAAGTTGAGCTTTCTTTCATGACAGGACATGAAGAAAGACAACTACAGAAAGAAGGGAATGGCAGACTTTCAGACAGAATTTTGGTCTCAGTTTCTCAGGGTCCCAAGTTGGTAGTAGGGCGATAAATATAGTATTCCCACTAATAATGCAGGCTGCTATCTCACTACTTGATAATCTGGGGTTATGTAATGAGTGTACCTTGTAGGCTGTCCATTACCATGACAGACCCTTAGTTTGTCACTTGAGTTGTTTAAATTATGATGGGCCAGCTTTCCAAAAGATTTGCTGAAAGTGAGTGGCATCCTGGTGGAAGTGATGAAATTTTTATGCCAATCACAAGCAGTAAATTCCCATCTTTAAAATAATTTAAACCAGAAAAGTATAGAAAGCTAAGTAGTACAGAACTAGGTATCAATTTTCACGAACAATTTTGTCTTCTTTGTGCTAGTTATAAATATGGTTTAAAATGCATTTCATTAATTTCCGCAGTGGAAGTTTGCAGCTTCTGCAGTTGGTGAATTCGCAAACAGCATGGCACTGCAGACATAGAGTCTATAGATGTAGTTTTGACTTTATATTTGGGATAAATTCTTCTGCTTTTCAAGTCATGGGGGCAGAGCAAACAGTTTTTGGTCTGTTTTGGGTTTTTTTATTATTTATTTATTTATTTATTTATTTATTTATTTAGTTGGCATTTTGTTTATTTTTATTCTGTTGAGGNATTTAAATTTTTTAAAAATTTGTTTGGGGGACATTGTTTTCTACAAAGAGCCTGTGTAGAGGTTTACATGAATAGGACTGCTGTAGAGAATTTCAGTGGAACTCTATAAAAAGAAAAATAAATGGAGCAATACATAAATTGCATTAAAACCACTTGCTATTCTGTAGAGAACTTAGGTATTAAGCTGCAAGAGAAATGGACAACGAAGACCTTTATGCAAAAATACAGTCAAATGCTCACTTCTCTTTTGCATTTGTTTATGCTAATATAACTTCAGTGCAACGTTTCTTTAAAATACTTGGGGTATCCTGCAGAAGAAAATAGGTTCCAGAAAGCATCACATGGTATGGTGAGCTCTCTAAAACCTACTGTGACTGTTTGTTATTTTGCAACTCCATGCAAACTAAAAATTCAAGGCAGAGATAAAGCACTAAGCATTCTGGGATATAAAACCTGTTGCGCAATATTAACACTTTAACGAAAGTATTAACACTGAAAGTAACTAAACCAGTATATCCTCTGAGGCAGATCCGGATAAAGTGCAAAGAAAAGCTGCACCATGATTTGTTCTTCCCCCTGGAGCCAATAACAGGGCTTCCATGAACTAATGTTGTTCAAGTTTCTGTCCTTCAATTTACAGTCGGTGACTTTGAAGTATTACCTCCAGTGCCACAAAATGAGAGAAATTTTCTCTGCAAGAGAGATAAAAGAGATACATCCTCTGTCCAAGACCTAAAAGTAGGTTCTCAAGGGTCTAGAGGGCCCTAATCTTTTCCCTTCTAGGGCAAACTAATTTAAGAGATATACTATCAGGCTTCCAGCAGATCATATGAACTCTCTTGGGCACATTTTAGTGGTAGATCAGGAACATTAGTGGCATGAAATTGATTAACAGAGCTATGCAATCAGAAACATAGAGAAGGCTTATGGTGAAGGTCCTGCCAGAAGTAACTTGTTTGAAAATGCCATACTAGCATATAAATAATTTGCAAAGCATCTATTTCCATGAGAGACTGACTCTTACACTTTAAAAACTGATTTCTGTGGTAAACTCCAGCAAAGAAGGCTCAGAGTTATCCTGCTAGAGGATTCCTGCACACAGGAAACAGAAGGGTAACTGGGCTGTATTGCCACTCAGTTCTGCTCCTGTCCAGATTTAGGGACAGGATGCTGAAGGCTCCTCTTCATGTAAGGTTATGTTACCGGCCTAGTTTACCAAAAATATAAGACACAGAAGGAGAAAGGTGCAAAAGAAATCAAGATAGTGATGAAATACAGATTATCAACATTAAGTTAATCTTCTGGGCAATCTGTCACGGACCATCTCAGAGATCTTACTGTAGTATGCTAAAGTTGCTATATCATGTGGAGTGAGTCATGGAATATGTCTCTGTATTTAAAAAATGTTTTGCAAATTGAACTCTGAACAGATAAGGGCTAATGATACAATAGGTCAAGGTCTGTGAACATGGATTCCATCACAAAATGACACATGCTGCTGTGATGACAGTGATCTCCTGCTTAAAAACATCAGAGGATTAGGAGTCAGAACATATCAGAACATGTAGGAGAAGACAAAAGGTTGTATAGATTGAGCTGGATTGCTGAAGAGGCAGAGAGCAAACATGGAGGCAGGATGCTTTGCAGAAATGTACTGCTTCCCTATGCCTATAGACTCCAGCTTCCAATGTAATTAAAAGCAGTCAAGAGTCAGTCTGATCTGACCAGAACAATAACATACACATCATTGTGCTGGTTACGTGTTGGCCAAAGCTGTCTACACTCTAGGCAAGTGTCCATTTATTGTTAACATGCAGTTTCCAACCCTCCCAGCTCAGCTCCGCCTCTTTTCCATGAAGAACATCAACTAGGGCACCTATTTAGTTTGTACTCCCAAAATAGAAATCTTCATTTGATCTTTGTTTCTTTATTTCCACCTCATTTCTTTCAGTTAAGAGCTAGTGCCTTTGTCTGTTCTCCGTAATGTCACTCACTGTGACCTTGCATCACTGGAACTGGGAGAGCTTTGTATTTTGCTGGGAATGGAATTGCCTCAAGGTAACTGGCATTTCCTTCCAGGAGTGGGATTCAGACTTTAACTGTTGCTTGGTTATATGAAACCACTGATGATGAGTGAAGTCAGCCAGGTTTCTAATTTTCTGCTGGTTTTCATTTGTATTTCAAAGAGGTTTAAGGACAATAGGTATTATGTTGTCTGCTGCCAGACTTACTGCCAAATTATCTGAGTTCTCTACAGCTTGTGCCTTCGAAAGAAAACATTTTTCTCAACTGATAGGCACCTCCAATCTCCAAAGAGGAACAGCACTGGATACGAAATTAGGGAATTTCTTCTTTTACATAAAAATAAGGATTGTGTTATCATTTTGGTTGATACGCAGAATGAAAAATTTGCTGTATTTTCTTTTCCTGAACTAAAATGAAGCTTCATTCCTGCAAGAAATGCCAATGACTTGGTAATTCTCTGCAACACATACTTCTCGTTTGCCTGTAGTCCAGTTTAAAGGCTCATGACGATTTTGAAATACTCAATAGATAAATATTTATAGGATGATATTACATTCCTCAGAAAACTGGGACAAGAGAATATAATTAAACATAGGAAAATGGAAAATACTCCTATTTTGACAGCTGTACTGAACATTTATGTAGTGAGAAATCAGGTGACTAAAGATGACAGAGAACTAACAGTTATGCCTACAGAAACCAGAAATATGTAGTCTCAAAAATTGCTTCAGGAGGAAGATGGCTACACCAGGGGTGTTGTTCTCTTTTCCCAGGTAACAAGTGATAGGACAAAAGGAAAGAGCTTCAAGTTGTGGCAGCAGTAGTTTAGACTGAATATTAGGGAACATTTGTTCATGAAAAGAGTTTTCAGGCATTGGGACAGGCTGTTCGAGAAAGTGTTTGAGTCGCCATTCCTGGAGGTATTTAAAGGACACATAGATGTGGCACTTAGGGACAGATTTTGGTGATGGACTTTTCAGTGCTGGGTTCATGGTTGTACTCAATGATCTTAAAGGTCTTTTCCAACTTTAATAAGTCTATGATCCTATCACAATAAACTTTAGTTATAAAAAATTCTTACACAATGGGAAACAAATTTATGTGACAAATTTCTATAATTAAACTAAAGTCAAAGCCTTACATTGAAATTAGTAAATTAAAAAGTATCCTAGTAGAAAGTGGTATAAAATGTTACAGAAGTTGTTTTAGGTTGGAGAATTTGCTACAAAGGAGAATTCATTACTACTTTTGTCGTTAACAAGAAAACAGAAAATAGTTTATTATTGCCTTTTCCATTCTCAGGTTTGTAGTTTTCTGTAGAAGTAGAAAATAAGGCAAATATCTCCTAGAATGACTTATTTAGAGACCATATGGTCCCTGGGGTCTCAGCAGAAAGTGTTCACAAGCAGTATGCAATCATTGCATCCTTTGAGCAGAGCTGACAAAATCATCTCTACAAAAAAAGGAGCAACAGCTTATTCTTTCCAAATGGAAGAGGAGCATAAACTAGAAGGACACATGAGGAGCAGCGTTGTTGACTCTACTGTTGTCATCTACACTTCACCACATATCTCGCAAATTGTGGGTTATAACAATTGCTATCCGAGCAGTAATAGAGAAATGGAAGTGTGAAAAAAGATGTAATGATTTACAATTACTCTGAAGAATAGGATTAGAGGCATGAAGTTTGTGTGTTACCAGATACAAAAGGAATGTGAAATATTAAGTGTTTCCTGCAACAGGCCATTCTAAGAACAAACATTACAAGGATAATAAATTCAAAGGTTTCCAGAGACAAACTTGTTAAAATGTTTGTTTTAGCAAGGAACCACAGTCAAACCACTAAGAACAGAGAGATCCAAGTCTCCTCATATTGCAGTGAGTGGCTACATATCATGCTCCAGATTTGGGATCAAGCTTTCACAGCAGTGATATAGGAGCCCAAGTCCCATGAACATTCCTTGTGGCCACTCTTAGCTTAGAAGTGACAAGTGACTTCACTTCTTTCAGGGATGTCAGGACAGATGATGAGTTCCATTCTTCAGCTGCTCCCAGCTAACTCTGTTAACCTGAACTGGTTTAGGCTGTGAGGCAGATGTCAGCTAAGTCAACTAGGCGCAGAGGTGGGGAGATCCCTGGGGACAATAACCTCTCAGGGGTTATCATCCCACAAATTCCTCCTTAAAGGACAGTTAGAGATGGAGCTTCTGAAAGGACAGTTAGAGATGGACAGGCAAGCAACAGAAAATCCTAAACATCTCAGAGAAGTGAGAGAAATAGCTTACACAGAAATGTTAGATAAATTTTCATTCTGCATGTGTACTTTTTTGTTTTCATTTTGTTTTAAGGAGAGATTTGTGATGACTCAGATGTGATTAGAAAAAGCTGGAAAATTGACATCTGGACATTTGTTTTATAATAAGCTGCAATAATGTTAACGTATTGGAGTAAAATACAATTTGGTATCCATTATTTCACTACCTTTGGGTAGACTGTGAAGTTCTTCAAGAAACGTCACCATGGAAAACAAGGGTTACACCTATACCAGTAAACAAAAAGGAACAGAGGCTGCTTTCTGTACTTGGAAGTAAGAGAATCAACCATCTTCCTGGGGAGCCTGTTTCAGTGCTAGACAACCCTTTTGGTGGAGAATTTTTTCCTTATATCCAATATAAACTTCCCCTGGGGCAACTAGAACCCCTTCCCTCTTGTCCCTGCCTGTGCTGTGCCCAGCTGCCCCTGGCACCTCCTTCATGGGCACTGATGTTCAGTGGCACCTGGGCTGCTCCCACTGCTGGCCCAGTGAACACAGGTCCCACCTGCCTCTCACTCTGTCTTCAGTGCCCTGGGGGCTCCAGCATCTCTCCGTGTCTATGGGCAGGCAACTGAGGGGTACCCCTCATAAGGATCTTCTTCTCTCTAAGGTGCCCTACACCCAGGGTGGGTAAGGCTGTCTGGGGGCTCTGCACCTCTCTCTCAGAGCTGTATAACCATACCAGTTAAACTGCTAAAGGTAGATGGCAAAATGGAATTTTTTTCTAAGTACTCCCCTTCTTCCGCTTAAACAGGTTAGAAATAGTCTCATTTGTTTGGGAAACAACTTTGACTAGACACTGACACAGTGTGTTATAATTTTTTAAGCTGAAACAAGATTTTGTGGTGAAATAGTGCCACCATTCACACCAAGTGAGGCTTTAGTATAGAATTTGATAATGTTAAGGAACAGTGATGAATTAGTTAGCTCTGTGTTGGGTTGCAAATGATCATCAGATACTGTACAACAGTTTCCTCTTTGTTTGGTGTAAGTGGCATTCTTACAGACACCTTGGGACTTGAATCAGGGTTTTCCGTTTTGGGCAAATGTATGTTCATTTAATAGGGGGCAGTATTGCATTGAATTTTCATGTACCCATGGGCAGATACAGCAAATAGATCTCAGGAGACTTTTACTTCCATTAGGTAGTACTGTTGTGTATAAACATTTCACCTTTTGTTTCAAACAGTTACAGTTCTCACTTTCTGAGGGCTGAAGGACTGTGTAGGTGCGCGTGCAAAGGCTGGGGAGAACAATGTTACCAAGCCTGTTTGTAAAGAAAATGCACGTAAAAACACTTGGAGTACTCAAGAGTGATTTATGTAGCCACCTAGATAATGTTACAGGAGTCACTGTTATTCTAAGTGCATAATACTGTGTTAGTCCTGCTTATCTCATTTCACTTATTTGACAGACAGTTCTTGTACCAGACCAATTTGTGCTTGTGTGAAATAAGCAGAGAGAATAATGCACAGCTGGCCTTATTTTAATGTTTTTACCACCTGGAGCCAGAAATGAGCTTTCAGTCCAAGGAACAAGGAAACTCCTTTCATAACACCCTAACGAGCTCACACTGCCCCGTTTGACATAATGCTGCACACAGCGTGTCTTTCAACAGATGTTGTAGAGCCTACTGATGAGTACCTGCTTTTCTCTTGAAGCTGGGGAGCTATCCCACTGCCCAGAGCTACAAGCAGAGATGAGGAGGGAACTCTGTGCAAGTAAGGATGTACATAATGTCCTTTATTCCCTTTACTGAATATGAGTTTAATCGAGTATCTACTGAAGTCCTGCTCTCTGATAATACTGACACATTTTAAACTTTGAAAAATAGCCTACCCATAACTGGCTGAGGTTGTCAATGTGCATTATTAGTGGTGCATCAGTAGGGGTGGACGAACAGCAGAGGGACTAATGTGGAAATAACTCCACTGGAAGACCAATAAGATCTGCAGTTCTGAAAAGGTAAAGAACACAGCTGGATGAATCTAAGAGTGCTCCCCTCACAACATTGTATATATACTCTTTATCCTTAATACAGTGACAGTGGCAGCTTTGTAAGTAAACTGATGTGCTTGCTTCCAAATTTACCTGGCCCCAAGTAAATATGAGTTCAGAGTTTGTGAAGTGGAATAATAACACAAACTACATACAAAATGGAGAACAGTAATTAAGTATCTATGATAACATCACAGAGGAATGTTTTCCCCATTTTGCCTACAGGTAAAAGCGTAACAAACTTCCCTTTTGTATTTCGGGGCTTTCATCCATAAGATATTTGAAATATCTTATTCACGTGGAATGTCAGGAAAAGAAATGTCATATTACTCGTATTAGACTGTGTTGCATTAACTAATAGAAATGAAGTAGTATGTTGGTAAACGTTAGAACTTTAATAATCCTTTTTATACAAGTTACAGTTAAACTGTCAAATCCCCCAACTGAAAATCAAGGATTAAAATGGAACCTGCAGTACAATCCTAGCTACAATAGTGAATTATTGAGTTAATCATCCTGTAAAGTTTAATGCTCTGTCATTCTCTTTCTACTAATTGCTATCAGAGTGTATTTCTTACTCTTTATGGATAATATAGTGATTTTCTTGATAGAAAGAAAAAAACCCAAACCACTATGGTCACATGACACAAAACACTGATCAAGAAGAAATTCACATCATCAGCATAAAGGTGCCAAAAAACATTGACAACCCAACTTTGTACCAGTAGGATTTATGCCAGATTTTGTATTATCTTCCTGTGCTGCTCTAACTTTGTGCTGGTTCAGCTATTTTAAGTCCTCTTCAAGTCCGAATAAAACTGGTGGAAAAAAAGCCTAAAATTGGCACACACTCTGTAGTTAGTGTGCTCTGGTTAATCTGACAGAGATGTGGTTGTGTGATGAAGTTTGGGCTTCACAGATCATCTGACAGGATTCCGGTCTCTCAGAGGTCTTGACCAGAGAATGCAGAAACACTGCAGTTGGGATAGAGCAGAAAAAACCTTTCATGGGCCAAACCAAATCCTTGGGCTGCAGCCCCAGTCCAACGCTTGAAGTGCCTTGGTCAGGCTCCGAATGTCATTGCGTCAACCTGTTCCTTGCAGGACTAGGAGAAATAGACAGCTGACACCTAGAGCTGGCACTGGAGAATAAGAGGATGGACCAGAAGGAGATTCCTCTGATTAGCCCTGATCATTTCCTGCATACCCTTGGTTCCTCTGAGAGAGTCAACTTGATTTGAAATAATTTTGTCAGAGAAATTCTTCTTTTAACAGAAAAGGGGTGATTCCTTACCCCCTGGAACTCTATGTACTTTTATTTATTACTTTATTTAAAGTTCTCTTCAAGGAGACTGCTTACAGGGATCAAGAAGTCTCTGTTGGAAGTACATTTGAACGCAATCTGTAAGAATAAGAGAAAACTCTGGTAGCAACTTAATAACAATATTTTTTTCAAGGAAGGGGAGAAGGTATGAAAATACTTTTTATCAGGTCTCAAGGGTGTCTTCTGCGGCCGCAGTAGGGAGATAAAAGGGGCTGTGTGGTGTTTACATAGCGTCCTGCAGAGTAATTGCCATAGCAGCTCATATAAAAGCAACAGTAGAAAGGTGTAAAAGTCATTTTCTGGGAAGAAATAGGAAGCAATCAGCAACACTTTAAACAAATTATTGCCATGAAATCACTCTCTCAGCTTGAGATAAGCACTCGAGGTCTGTTAAAGCTATAACAGCCCTGTGGCTTCTTCTCCTAAGACATTTTTCTGATAAGTTTTTTTTTTCATCAAATGAGGGGGTGCAGTGGAGTTATGCTTTGAGCCAGTGCTCAATATACTTGCCCCCAGGCTACAGCTGTTAACCCCGCTCTGAGTGAATGTGTGTGTGAGTGTACATGCGTGTGCAAGGACTTTTCAAATGTGTAATTAAGCATGATGCCCTTTTTCAGTGAAACAAAAGTCTGCAGGTTAAGCTGGTTAGAAGTGGCTGTTTGCAGAGAAGCCTCTGCAGATGTCTGTTGTTGGCAGCAGAGCTCAGAGCTGCCCCGAGAGGGAAGCACTTGGCACAGGTGAGCTGGGAAAGGAATGTCCTTTCCTGTGGATGGTAGGGTTTTTTTGGACTGCCTACGAACCTGGGCCAGCTCTGTGGCCACCCTGGCTCTCAGGGAGGGAGATGTGCTTTCTTGGTGCTCTGCCTTTAGAGAGAGGAAGTATAGACCCTGTGAAACCCATTCCCTGCCCTTGGCGAGAGGCCATGTCTGCGCTGAACATTTGGCTGCTTGTTACAGCTCCTGGTTACATCCAAAGGGTACTTGAACTGTGTAGCCAGTTTCCGTCATTATGGGAAACTCAGAAGTGTTTGCTTCAGATTCTGTCATATTTCTGGGTGTGCAGGGTTTTTTGGTATTATTTCTACTTATTCTGTTTTTAATTTTTTTTTTATTTTTTTCTCTTTTGGGAACAGATGGGTGTGGGTGTAAACAATGAATATGAGACCACTCACTTTTGCCTTTGAAAATTCAAATGTCTACCCATTCTCCCTGATGTCACTGGTAGGATTAGGAGTGCAGGTGGGGACTAAATGGATGAGCTCTTGAGAAGGAAATTCTCATTTTGTAAATCTTCTTTCTGAAAGAAACTTGGCTGTCTAGAGCTTCAGGGCTCCAGGGCTGTGATTCAAAGGGAAAAAAACAGGAATAGCAATGGACTGTGGCATTATGCTGTGTATATATGTACAGACCTGTGTTAACACCAAGGTAATTGTGAATGAGGTGGGGTGGTTCCTGAATATGGGGAAGGGGCCTTGACTGAGAGGGATGGGAGGTTACAGCACTACCTCTACTGTGAGAAAACGGTTCTTGGCATTTGCAAACCATGCCCAAACAATGCGGGCGGGCTGAGAGGCAGCCGTCGGCACTGCTCCCAGGAGCCTGCTGACAGCCAAATGGCAGAGGCACGTCATGGGCTGGCGCTTAAGCCTTTTGCCTGGCCTTGCTGCATGTACTGAAGCAGGCATGGCCAGAGAAAAACTGACACGCAGAAGCTGGTTTGGGAAAAGAGAGACCTCTGCCATAAAAGAGGGGGAACAATCGCAGCGTTCCCAGTGGGGACTCTGACGGAGAGAAGCATTGCAGGTAATCTTTAAATCAACAAGAATAAAATGGTAAGGGAAAGGAAAAGAGCCAAGAAATCCACAGCTGCCTGTTTTTAGATATTATTTTTTAAATTTAGATGAACAGATGTGGCTGCAGGGATAGCCCCTTCAAAACACTGCTGTCAGAAGAGATTTGTATGTGTCACAGAGCCAGGGTTCGTAGGCTTTGGTATAAAAAGTATAAAAAGCTGTGGTGAGCTCCAATTATTTTGTGCCTTTCTGACCAGCTCAGCACCACCTGTGCTGCAGAACTTGTAAACTTTCTTGAAGGTACATTCATTCAGAGGGAAGAGTGAAAGAAGGATGCTGCTTGTCTTTGTTGTTGCCTTGCCACTAGCCTAGGATAGAGTTTGTTCAGGCTCATGTCTGAATGGAAAATATTCAACCCTGTTTCAAGGTTTATTTACATGTTTTTTGATTTCACTATTACATGAAACAACTACTATTTAATTAGTGAGGCATTGTAGAAATTCTTCTTAAGGGTGTAATTTGCTTTGATCTCTTGCCTGAGGAAGGAGTTTAGCAATTCCATTGCTCCTTCCTAACATGAGCACACATAATTGTAGTTGTTTTGTCCTGGCTGTGGACTAGATTATTTCTCTACTGCTTTTTAAATATTAGTTCTTCCTCTCCAATAATATTTTCTGTCAGGAGCTGGCCATATATATCTTGTTTCTTTACTAGTCCATGATGGTTTAGACTTCATACTGCTTGCTGCCAAAACTTTTTTTATTATGGACTTTTGACTAGGAAAGTGATTAGTGAACATCTTCTGCAAGCTGGATTCATAACCTCATGTGTTGCTTCAAACCTCTATTTTACAGCTTTTTACATATATGTGGAGAACAAGTGATATCCAACAATTCTTACCTTATGCAGTCAACAAACTTGGAAGAGTAGCACATGTGCAGTTATTTACTTGTTATGACAGCACTGTCACACTGGAGCTTTCTGGGGCACCTCTTCTGTTGACCTCTTTGGTATTAGGTGGCCCGAGCCCTGTGCATGACGCTGTTCTAATTGTGTTTGCTCTGGCAGGAAGCAGTCTGCCTGGACACGCTGTCAAGCAGAGAGCAGGAGGTGAGTCTGGCCCCTTTACTTCAGGAGAAACAGCTGGGCTGGAGTCAAGCAGGGAGGAGAGGTCAGCAAGTCACCTTGGGGTCAGGGATGCAAAAACCTGATTTTGAGTGGAGTCCTAGTTTCTTCAGAAACAGCAAATCTTCCCTCCCGCTTTTTCATCTTTCTTTCATCTCTCTCAGCTCCTCCCCACTGCCTTGGCATCTGTGGGGCCGGCTAGCTCATCTTTCAGCAGCAATCAGAGGAGCTGCTGACACTCTCACTGTGTATGCCTTTTGCAAGCTTGGCAGTAAAAATACTCTCTGCTGGAGGCAAATCCATAGCTAGCTATGACTGTAGGCAAGGCTACAGCATAATGTGACCCCAGCATACCCCATAATATGACCAGCAGCCGGAAAGGCAGAGCAGGCTCTAACCTTATAGCAAGGTGAGGACACAGCGGTAGCTAGTTGCATAAAATGGGAGAAGAAGGCTGCAAGAGGCAGAGAAAGGAAAGCAATTCCCTCCTGTCCCTGCCCACAGTCTCTATTGAAGAGATGTGTGTGGGGAAAATTACTCTTTAACCTGTTTATGGTACAAGTTTTGGGGGATGTGGAATGGACCATATGTGTTTGCTTGGGGTGATTTCATCAGTGACCTTCTGACTGTGGTTTTTTCCCCCTGTAGATTATCATGCACTCTTTTCCATCACTTTCTGACAGCTTGGACTGGGACCCTCAGTAGCTTCCTCTAAATAAAAGCTTACACACAGTAAAGCATGGCAAGGAATCAGCATTCAGTCAATGCCAGAGCTTCCTTTATTCTCGTCTTACTTGCTCTCTCCTGTGTCCCACTGCCTCTGAAGTTTACCATCTCCTCTTGCTTTTAAGGAACAACAGACTAACAGATTGAAGAGAGCTGGTACAACAGATGAAAGTTACTTGCATGGTGCTGTCTCTCAACGTATTCTACCTCACATTCACACCTGTATAATGGGGTGGAAACTTCCTTGCTAAGTGCAGTTGACTGTGGAAATGAGACTATGTCAAGTAACAAGAAAGACAGCTGGAGAGCATGTCTGAGGAAAAAACAAAGCTGAGCTTGTCTTGCTAGCAAAAGCAAAAGTGAAACCTTGATTTAATAAAACAGGGTGAGGCCATATTCTTAAATGAGCGGGCATCAGTAAGAAAGAGGTGCACACCCGCATGGTTAGCATTTATGAGCAGAGCTTTTGCAGCACCCTGCTGTCACATGTTGCTGCATCCTTCTTAGCTTCTCCATGCAGAGCTCAGACTTCAGCCAGACTCTCCTGTGACATGTGGACAAGGACCACAGTCTGCTCATCACACAAGGAGATAAGCAAGCTGCCCAACTCATCTCTTGAAGCAATATAACATTTTCTAATTCTAATTTCTAATTTTCTAATTTTGATTTTCTAATGTAGGTAAGGTATAACATTGGGACAGATAGGATCCCAGGGGGAAGGATTTCTTTTTCTTTGTCCCTTTGTTTCCCTTTTCCTTCCTAAACCTCTTCCTTGACACACTGAGTCACAATACTGTGGCAGAGGGGTGGAAAACTTCGAGCCATAGCTTCTCTCTGTCACAGCCACACTTCCAAACCAAATTCCTGCTGATGTGTCATCTCAGCTCCATACAACACTCTTGCAGCTGCTGCGAAGCAGTGTTCACCACCTGGCTGCATTTTTGGAACACCTAAACCATCAATTTACATTATGGTAAAACCTCAGTCTCATCATGGCTCTTTTTCAGCTGTAAAAGTGAGGTAACAGGTGAAGCCCATACTTTGATCTTTCCCAGAGTATGGATCTTCTGTTAATTATAATCACTGAGGGATATTACTTAGGCAATTGAAGGCCCAATAAAAGCCAGACTTTAAAATGGCTATTAAGCCAGATCAGAAAAAGGTAAAAGACTTCTAGACTGTCACCGTGGAGCTGCTGCCTCTGCTTGGCTGATGTCTCCAGCAAGGTCTTTCTGGCCCTGGGCTGTTCTTCGGATAACTCTTCAACTTCAGGAACAGCCAGGTGCCTTACCAGTCATAGTAGACTTAAGTTGTATCAGACCCATTTGAACTTGGGGAACTAGAGCAGATAGGTATCAAACAGGACTTAAAATCCTGTTTAGACCAAATACTCCTTCATACTCTGAAAAGCTTCTTAAGATCCCTTGGATGCCTGGGGGAAAGTGTTCTGGTGTTTCTGCATGGTGTCTTAGCTGCTGGAAAAGTGACTGGTGTTTCTGCATGGTGTCTTAGCTGCTGTCCTCAGTCATGATTTCAACAATTAAATAGTAAGGGGGGAATAATTATTAGCTACCTGGGCATCCAGAGGCAGAACAAACCCAGGCTGTTTATGACAAGTATTGAGGCTGGAGACAAGTGTGTTACCTGGTTAGGAAAGAGATTGTCAGTTTTTGCCTTGAACTAGGAAAATTTGCATCATCCCTTGTACTTGTACACCAATTTTTTGTATCAACACATGCAATAATTCATATTTCTAAATAATATGTAATTAAATATGCATAATGATAACATATTAAATCCTGACTCCTTGCACCAGGGTTTTCACATTTGATAAAATGTTTTGGAATAAATGGAGGATAACTTAATTATTTTATAGGTCATGACTAATACAAAGGATGGGACTCCTTTGCCAAAACTCATTAACTCATACCTTTTCTAAGCTGCAGAGCTAGTAATACCAGTAGGGAGCCCTGCTCTTCCCTCTCCTTGGACCTGCGTGAAGGTGGATGTAAGGAGTGACACTGCTTGTCCTGAAATCCATGGAAAAAATTGTACTAGTTTCTGTGGCAACAAAACAGTCCAGAAGGTGCTTTTTAATAAAAGGGTGAATGGCAGATGTCTTGAGAAGTTATACTTAATGTGGCTTCTATATTTATACTGCAAATGCAGCCATGCATCAGTGGTCATGCAAGACAGATCAGATATGAGCTGTTCTCTGCTGTCTGTATTTCATGTGATAAATCAGTACTTTCCATAGCAGCAGGCTTTTTTTTGCTGCTACTTTTAAGAAGAGTGTTTTATATATCTGGAAACACTCTTGAGTGGAGTGTTTTGACCAAAGGACTCCTCCAGAATCCCAAGTTCCCTTCTGTATTCTCTTGAGATAAATACCCCATCATCATAGTCAAACCAAAGGGTGATGCACAGAAAATGCATCTAATCCCAAGATTAGGACTATGACTACAGGTAACTGTCTTTTAAAAAGAAAATGCAGATGAAGGAGCAAGATTATAATTTCTTTAACCTGTGTATTGTGTATGTGAAACATATGAATCAATAATTTTTCTTATAAGAAAATATACAAACATTTTCTTGAAGTTTGGAGAGCATTTCAATTTTTAGTCTATTAATTCTATCACAGACATTATTCTTCAAAGCTTTCATTCATTCAGGTATGCAAGGAAAAAGGTAACATCTGAAATTACCCATCAAAATCAAAAATGCCTTTTAGGTGCATTGTCCTCTTCTTTGTTAAAGACAAGCTTTTTTTTATATAATTTGCTTGTGAAGGTATAAATGCAGATCACAGTAGCTGATGGTCAGAAATTTACTGTAGCATCATGTCTA
Source organism: Oxyruncus cristatus (assembly GCA_013399855.1). Classification (NCBI taxonomy): domain Eukaryota; kingdom Metazoa; phylum Chordata; class Aves; order Passeriformes; family Cotingidae; genus Oxyruncus; species Oxyruncus cristatus. The sequence goes on from VXAY01006160.1 coordinate 273,297, forward strand.
TCCCACAGTGCAGAGAAAGCTCTGATGTCTGATACAATCTTAGGCGTCCACAACAATATTTTTCCTGGTTGTTGCTCTTTGCTGGAAAAGCATCTCCCCTTCTTGTGGCTACATTTCACCCCAGTTTTCCCTTTCTACTCTCAGTTTGTGCAATAAGTCACAGCAAGGGCATCTAATCATCTCTAGAATGTGACAACATTTGGTTCAGATTCCCTTATCAGCATTACCTTTCCTTCTGCCCCTGCCCCATCCTTAAAGAAGACCAGGAGGTGGGCCTGAGAGATCAGTCACACGTCGACCACTTCTTCAAACACTTCATGTGGGAAACCATTCAGAGGCATGACTGCTGAGCTGCAGACCTGGAAAATAACTGTCATCGAGACCTTTACATCTGTCAAAGGAATTTCAGCCCAGTGCCACACCTTTGCCCCTATTTTGTTCTTCTAAAAAAACTTCAGTAAGCCCGTGAATTCTCTATCACTTGAAACTAATACTGTGGGATATTACTATGTGAGGAACTCTACTTCACACAGATATTTTAGCCAATTACTAGTTGCACACTTTTCAGATGAAGAAGCTCTTTATTGTACCTTTTGTTCCAAATAAGATGAAACCGTATGCTTTGTTTCCTTTGTTCCTGTCAATTTGTGGAAAACCCCATGCTCCTGCAGCCCTTTAAAGCCAATTGCAGCTGGATCTGAGCTGGCATGGCTGTGCCAGGGGCAGCACAACCCCCCCTGCCTTGCTGCCCCATGGCCCAGGCCAGCCTATATGAAGGGCACAGGCCACCCCCTGCTCGTGACTGCCTTCCGTGGTCAGCCAAGGGAGGTCCCAGTCCTTGTTACGGGATCGGCATCAGCCAGCAGAGCTGGGTCAGGCAGGGAGGTGGCCCTAACCCCAGCCGTACTGGATGACAAAGAGCGGCTCTGATCCCGAATACATCCCCTTAGCCTGTGCTTGACTCTAAACACATAGTGGAGACCTACTGAGTCTGACAGGACTGAAGGTTGGCTTGCATTGATAAGTTCTGCTAGATACCAACACTTGGGTGTGTTATTACACATTTTGTTGAATCAGGATCTGATTTTGCTGGAATGTGGCTCACTGCAGAAATATGAAGTGCTGTTGCATATGCCTGCATTAAAAATACAAAAACTGCTGCAAACCTGACCACTACTGCATCTTGTTAAGTAATATGCTTCCTACCTCAGTGTTTTTTTTATGCAATGGCATTAGAATATAATGGCATTTACAGTCTTACAGAGCACAATTGTGGTCATTTGGAAATCTGTGCAGAATTTTTTTAAGTTTTTCAACTGTGCTTATTTAGGAGTGAGTTTTGTGAATCCTACATAAACCTCAGTTCAAAAGCCCCTTTTGAGACCTGTGTGGCTGTATGCTAAAACTTTGAAGAAAAACATAAATTACACATTTAGTATACATTTAAATGCATCAGTGTTAGCCTGCTGCTACCACTCTATATGGAAGGCAGAAAATATTTTGTTCTCTTACAGATTTGCATTTAATTACACATTTTCATCTTACACATTTTCATCAAATGATATCCGATTTTTTTGTGTGTGTGCTTTAGTTGAATGCAAAATCACATCCAAATATTGAAAGTGATGTGCTTTGAGAGCAAATGATATCTTGCCACTTCTTCCCTTGCTGATAAGAGACACCTTAAAATGACTTGTTAGTTTTTATGAGCCTCTGTCCTTTTCTCTGTAGACTGCAAGGTAGAATGTTTAATAAGTCTAAATAAAAACATAAAGCTAAATCAAGTTGCAGTTTTCACCTTAATATCCTCCTCCCTTCATGAATCCTTACATGCCAATTAATGAATTGCCCTTTGAATAACTTGAAATAATTACCCACCAGCAAGAACTGCAACTATTTAACATGTCTCTTAGCCTAATTTACATATGATTTCCCTGGCACTTTAAGTGTTGTCATGTTATTTTTGCTTCCATTTAGACCAGAACAGTAACCGGGGTCAGCTGGGGAGGGTCAACACTCTCAGCCTTTCTGTGTGGCACTCTGGCAAGAATGGGATTACAGCTCTTCATGCAGATAATGCATGTAGGTGAGATATTAAAAAAAAAAAAAAAAGCATTTTATCCTTTCTTTCCTTTTTTTCCCTTTTTTGATCCTTCCTTCCTTCCTTGCTTCCTTCCTTCCTTTCTCCCTCCCTCCCTTCTTCTTCAGATAGAGTATATTCCTTCCTTTCCCTAAAAAACTTCAGAGATGTGTCACATCCCTGTGTAGGACATCCAACAGTAGACTGTCTCAGCCTGTATTACCTTTCATCTGAAAAGTTTGTATTCATATCTGTTAAAATATTCCTTTATAGACTGCATGGGGAGATCTGGCTTTTCTAAACTGATGGAGCTGTATCCAGACCATGGTGAGAAAATGCAGAGGATGGGTCAGATTCGGAGGAAAGCCCATGCATTCTGGATTGAGTACAAGGGAAGTGGATTAGGAGAAGATGAGCCTTGTAATGGCAGAAAAAGTCGGCCACTCATAGTTGACTCAGCCTGTCAGTCACCATCTGTAGCTACGGGATTATCAGTCTGTAAGTTTCTGCCAAAGATGAGGAGATGGTAGATTATTTCCAAGACACCTTTAATTTGCTTTAGTCAAGTAACACGGAGTGCTGATAAGTTATCAATCCTTTCTAATCAGACACCAGTTCAGTTCTCCAACATACCAACTAGACCCATTTAGGCAGTGGTCATACGCCTATAGCTGGAAGCAGCTGCTGAAACACACAGTTATGTTTAAAAGTAAGTCAGTGAGCAGTTAAAAAAAAAAGTTTTTACATCAGAGGAAAGAAAATACATTCCCAAAGGGGATGTGCTTTGTTTGCATACACGGCAATGAGGCAGCCCTTCTAATTATCACCTGGTCAAAGAGGATACTTTCTGTTTCGTGCATATGGCTGCATGTTACTCATTCCTGGCTGAATTCTCACCGCTGTAATTTCATCATTCATCTGTAATGCTAGAATGCATGCCCAAAGAAGAAAGCCCATGAAAAACAGATCCATAGAAAAAAAAGAAAGCAAATCCCCTCCTCCTTGAAACCTATAACAACATCCCTCCCTCAAATGGTTATGGGACACTTCAAAAGTATGGGTGTAGTAGAAAATTTAAAGCATGTTTGGCTTTGAGTTTCAGAAGCAGTAGCTCAAGTAGCAGCAGGTATCTTGCTTTTTCTGCTCTGTTTCCTCACATCAGATTTACAATCTACTCCTAAACACATGCTAGGAGCACAAACTCCAAGCAGATACTTTTACTTTCATTGCAGATGCATTCCACCTCATTTGTACAAGACTGACCAAAGACAGAAGTTGTCTCTTGCAGGGACCTTATAATTAGTAATATCCTCATTAGTTTTCTCTTTTTTCCTCCATTTTTTTTCAATTGAAATGCTGACAGAATAGTCAATATATTTCACCATCAGAGGAACATATTTATTGTAGGTATCTCTTACAGAAACCCTGTACCATAAGTTACGCAAAAGCTCTTTGCTTCTTCATTTCACCGCAGACATAAGAGGGAGTCTTTCTGTTCACATAGTTCTGAATTTACAGTTTTCCAGACACTTTCAGGAAAGAAAAACTGCCTCATATATATTGTGTTTCAAAATTAAGATGTCATATTTAAAAGCACAGAGTCATTGAAATCTATGATAATCTATTTCTGTTTTTAATTAACATGAGCTGCACATACCTACTCACCACGACACATTGCAAAATCCCAGTCCACCCATCATTCAGAAACCATCTCAGCTTGAAATTCGGTGGTTAAAGCATGCTGCAGATCCTGCCCCATGTGTAGAAATGATTTTTCTCAGCCCAGGAACCACATTGCCTGGGGAGGTGGGGGACAGGTCTCTGTTAAGCACCCCCAAGTACCCACTTATTCCCTTGTGCCTGCCTGAACTGAGGAAAGAGGATGGTGCACCAGCACACACATAACCCAGCATCTAAGCAGCTCGGTTATTCAGGGAACATGTGTGACTTGTATTTTCAGACAGAGAATTTGAGGCATGTGGAAATGATGGTTCAGACCGACAAAGGGGAACCAAATTCAGAGATGCCCAAAGACTTTTCTGGATTTGTCCCAGCCTCACACAAAAATCTCTTCTTCTTTGGAGGAGTGGACAGACGCTACCTATGCTTCTGCCTATTAGCTTTTCTTCCCTCATGTTTAGAAGATAACGTTAGAATGCCAGGTTCAGCCCGTCCCCAGCCAGTCTGGAGTGGCTCACTCCTGAGCATTGTCTCGTCTTTTCCCCAGGCTTGTTTGCAACGTGTTAGTGATGGTGATAAAAGTTGCCTGAACCAAAGGCCATGTAAACAGCCAGGTGCTGTCTTCATACTGTTCCTCTGAAGTGCCTCCTAGAAAGTTTGGAAAAAGGATGTGAATAGTTTATTAAGCTAGGCTCTTTTAAGACTTGTAACAGGGCTGCTCATTCCTTCCATGACCGCAAATCATTTGAGTGTCTCTTGTCGATGAGGTGAGACATGGCTAAATGAAACACAAAGCATAGCTTAGTTTTCTGACAGCGAGGCTTCAGCTGCAGTTTGCTAGGGCCAAGCTCCATCCCTGCCAGAGGAAGGAGCTGCTCAGTGCCCCAGGAGGGTGGGAGGGTGGGCAGCCTGTCTCACCCCAAGGTGCTCAGACTNTCTGTGGCCTGAGCTCAGCTGAGAAATACACCAGGCCCTCCAAAAAAAAAAAAAAAAAAAGCTTTCAATTCAAAGCACATAGTTGTGAAAAAGCTATGCTCTGAACTGGGGTGAGGGAAAGCAGCTCAAGGCATATATTCTACCCCAGCCTGCACTTAATTATGTGTTTTGAATTGAAAACAAACATATTTAAAATGGCTACTGAGACGCACTTCTCGAATGAATCCAAGATGGTGGCAGATGTTACAGCTTCTGTGATAAATGATTTCAAAGGCACCGAGGCCCATCACCCTTTTAAAGTGACAGCACTTAGGTCTCTACAGCCGCTTTCCAGCTCTCCAGTGGTTTCTTCACTCGACTGTTTTTGGGATGCCTTTCCACCTCGCATTTCACAATATTGCCACATCATTCAAGAGGGATGAAACCAAGCCGTTTCTGTGACATTCGTGCAGAAGGACGGCCACTGTGATCCTAAAGAATGTGGCACCCACAAGCAGACACATGGCTTTGATATTTTTTATTTTATTCAGAGCCCTCTAATTTAGAAAGCCATGTGTCACCAGGCGAAACCAAATGCTTGCTCTTAGTGATCGCAGCCTCTTGCCTCTCTGCCCACTCCTCTCTCCCCCACAGTAGTTAATGACTCAAGAAGCTGCTAGAGAAGTTGCTCAGTAAAGTCCGCCCCTGCCATTTTTAAGAAATGTTGTTTGCTGGCTGACAGTTAGCCAAGGGGCTGGAAGGCACAAAACTGCCCTAGCACAAGCCTTTAGAAATACTGAGCACTATAAAAAGCCCAGAAGGTCATAACCAAGAATAAACTATCAGCTTTCCCCTAGAATAATGGCATAATTGTTAGTGGGACAGTAGGAAGAACCAATATGTTCAAGTACAACAGAAGATTTCTGAAAAAATAAATGTATCCTAAACACCAATCTGGGACTGCCACATACAGAAGATGCAGAAAATTACTAGTATATCAGTATGGGAGAAGAAGAAGGGGAAATAATTTTGGACCAGAATATAATGTATTGGACAAAAAAGAATTTGTCATCTAGCTCATATTTCCTCTTAGGATTGAAGACAAGTCTCCTCTCAAACATAGAGACGTCGATAGAGACGTCATACCCTTCCCCAGTGCTCCCTATCAGCTCTTGGAACTTAGGAAGAAAACACCTGGCTGCCAGTGCCAGAAAAATACTTATGCTATCCTGAAATCAAGGTAAGAAGGCAGATAACTTCAAATTGTACTCCATTACCTGTCTAAAATTGTTTTGGAAAGGTCAAGTTTGGGAAGGAGAACAGAAAGATAAAATGACTTACAGTCAATTAAATAATTATTAAGCTACTAAATATGCTTTTGGTGAACCTTTTATACTGATAACGCTTAAAACCTCTGTGGCTGGGAAGAGTAATGAAATGTGCTGAACCTCACCCAGTTAGTTCTGCTTGACCTCCCACTTGACTCTGTTACACCTCGCCTGTGATGGAGACCATGACCTGCTCTCAGGTTTCCCACTTGTGAGTGCTGAAGTGTTAGTCCCATAATCCACTTTGTAAGTGGACTGTAAGATGGGTGCATGAGGCACAGGCAAATTCCTGCTGCAAGAGATAAGTCTTCAGCAGTGGTAGGCATGTAGATCAAAAGGTGCAGGCTGGGGTCAAGGCTCCAGATAAGCAGAAGGTGAGTTCCGGGAGTGTACTGCTCTGTCCTCCTGAGGAGAGTCCTGTACCCCGTTTTTCTTGCTATTTCAACTTGTAGCAGCACAGAAATATCTTCAAACGGCAGTCTTGGAGTTTCTGAACATCACTTCCTTTGTGATTCTGTTTTTGAACATCACTTCCTTTATGATTCTGTTTTTGACAAGAATCATAATAATATGATTCTTGTCAAAAACAGACACTTTCCATATAAAACTTTACATTCTGTGGATGCAGAACCTATCTATGGACTAAATAGAAGTGGTTCTCAGGAAATCCAGGAGATGTTGGTCCTGGCATAGTCATCGAAACAGACTGAAACTTAACTTTGTCAGTGTTGTATGTTATCGTATTTATTCCCTATTATAAAAAAAAATAAAAAGGGAGAGAGACGTGGAGCTCCTGTGTATCGTGATACACTCTGCCATTCTGCCAGGAACAGCCTGTTGGAGGATGAAACACACAGCTACATATATGTAATGGCTCTTGGCTTATGCTGGGAGCCTGAATGGAGTTTGAGAAAATTTTTTCTTTTGTTATGTAGAAAACACACCCAAACATCACTTCTCTGAAGACTTTGCGGTGTTCTGGTACCTCATGCCTTCTGCAGGGTGTGTCTGTCTGTGTTCTCTTGCCACATGTGCATACACATACAGCTGTGCACACGATGGTTGCCTGTCTTCCAAAATATCTTGGTGTTACTGCTCGATTGTGCTGTACTGTAAACATACAAATTCTTTCCTGTTGGTTTCTTTACCTGGGCTAGGTGTGGAAACAGCGGTCGTAAGAGAGAAATTTCACTAATATCAACATTGGTACTTTCCTTCTGTAAGTTGTATTTTACTTTTAGTAGCTGTTTGGAGCTAGATCCAAGAAAAAGACAACACAACTACAAAGTGTGTGCTTGACCCCCAGAATGTCATCTGAAGGTCAGAGCTACCTCACTCCAATCACTTTAAGAAAGTGTGCTGAGTGCCCTGGCCAGAAAGCCATCTATGGTCAGCTAGTAGAAAAAAAAAAAGGTGGAACTGCATTGGAAATCCTGTCCAGTTCCAGCTGTCAGAGCCAGGGTTAGGACTGCAAAGTTGTTGCCTTCCTCCTGAGAGGAGACACAGTCTGTCCTTGCGTGGAACATTTCGTCTCCTCAAAATGAGATAGTCACATTGTGGCTGCTGCCACATTACATCTGACATTCTCTTGCTTAGATGATCCTCTTACTCAGACTGCTCAGAGAAAAGAAACCATAGGACTCATGCCACAATGGGAAGGGGTTAAAGGCATTTGAAACTGGGCATCCCATCCTGGCAGCCTGTTGTGTGTGTACCTGGGAGTTATTTTGCACTATCTTTCTGATGCTGTGACACTGTGGAGAGGATCAAACTGTACAAGGAAGGACAGAGACCTGCTTCTTGCCTTACAGAGACTTTGGGTGAAAAAACTAAAAGCCGAAATAACCCTGACAGCAGAAATCTGAAGCCATACCTTCTTAAATCAAATGTATTTTCAAACTGTCATAAACAATTCACCTTTGTCAAGCAAGAAGTCATCTTGATAAGACTGATATCCTGTGATCAGTGGTACTGTCTCTCACAGTATCCTTCTGTACAAAATGTCCAACACACAGCTGGACAAACACATCATGTGATAGGTGAACAACTGGCTTACAGGTCAGGCTTAAGGTTATAGTGAATGGGGTAACATCAGACTGGTGACCTGTCACTAGTGGGATTCAGCAGGGCTCCATCTTAGGGCCAGTTCTCTTCGGTGTCTTCATAAACGACTTGGACCCAGGACTTGAAGGGATACTAAGTAAGTTTGCAGATGATAATAAATTGGGAGGAACTGTTGACCCCCTCAAAGGCCAAGAGGCCCTTCAGAGAGACAAATTAGAGGGCTGGGCAGTCGCCAACCATATTCAGTTTAACAAAGACAAGTGTCAGCTTTTGTGCCTGGGACGAGGACAACTCCGTGTGTATGTGCAGACTGGGGAATGAGATGCTGGAAAGCAGTGCCGTGGAAAGGGACCTGGGGGTCCTGATTGACATCAAGTTGAATATGAGTCAGCAGTGCCCTGGCAGCCAGGAGGGCCAACTGTGTCCTGGGGGGCATCAGGCAAAGCATCACCAGCCTGTCGAGGGAGGGGATTGTCCTGCTGTGCTCTGCACTGGGGTGGCCTCACCTTGAATATTGTGTGCGTTTTGGGCACAGCAATATAAAAAAGATATTAAGTTATTAGAGAGTGTCCAAAGGAGGGAAACAGAGATGGGGAAGGGCGTGGAGGGAAAGACGTATGAGGAGTGGCTGAGGGCACTTGGTCTGTTCAGACTGGAGAAGAGGAGACTGAGAGGAGACCTCATTGCAATCTTCAACTTCCTTGTGAGGGGAAGAGGAGACGCAGGCACTGATCTCTTCTCTGTAGTGACCAGTGACAGATTACGAGGGAATGGCATGAAGCTGAGTTAGGTTAGATATTAACTAAAGGCTTTTCACCCAGAGAGTGGCTGAACACTGGAACAGGCTCCTCAGAGAAGTGGTCACAGCACCAAGTCTGAGAAGCATTTGGACAATGTTCTCGGGTACATGGTGTGATTCTTGGGGTGGTCCTGTGCAGGGCCAGTTGGACTTCAGTGGTCCTTGTGGGTCCCTTCCAACTCAGCATATTCTATGATTCTATGGTGCAGTTCTGCGCAGAAGTCAACATAACCCAGATGGTCCTGTCAGCCCTCCAAAATTATGAAGAATTGCTTTTCTTGATCAACACACCTTGCCAAATTACCACTACAAATAATTTTCCCTTATTCTGATCACTGTAAGGCATCAAGTCTCTTTCTTCTTCCCCGTAAGAAAACCCTGTTTGTAGCAGTTTACCTTCAGCTTGTGGCAGCAGCATGGGATGGTTCCTGCACAGCAGAAGGACCACCAGCGAAACACCAGGCAGAGCAGCCTTCCTACCCATTCCTGCTTGTGTTGCTGCAGTCGGCACGTACTAGCTGTGATGAGAAAGGAAAGCCCCTTCCTCAAATGCCACAGTGTAAAATGATGGTAAGAGAGGAAATGCCAAAGACAGAGGAAATGGGAAAGGACAGTGTGACCTGCACACGTTGGCAGATAAGCAAGTACAACTGGGAAAACAAATCAGATGTCAGGGAAAATAACAAATGAATAGAGAGAAAACACCCAGGAAAGAGACAGCCTGATCTAGGATTTGTAAGCAGGGAGTTTCCCTCTGCAGTATTATTTCAAGGAAAGGTTAATCAGGAAAACACTGAGAGGCTTTTTTAAGGCCATTGACTGCATCTGTATCAGTAAACTAAACAGCTCTGAAGCCCTTTCTCTGGCTCCAAAGCTTGAGACACAGTCTGGCCACATCCATAACTACTGAACCCTCTTAACCTCCAAACCAGAATGGCCATGGGTAGGCTGCCTATTGGGAAAAGGCCTCGTGTGGGCTGTGACCAGGAATGCCTTGGAAGAATTGCTAACTGGAGTAACTAAACTGTGACAGGGACATTTCAGAAAGTTAAAAATGTTCATGACTGAGAGCATGTTCCCAGATCTCAGCATGTTTTATCATCATGGATGCCAGTGTATTTCTCATATCCATTAAAAGCATCATCTAGGGGGTTTAATGATGGATTGTAAGGATTGTAAGTATAATGCAAAGATGTTGGGGACATTAGAAATGGAAAAAGCTCTCTCTGTGATCCCACATCCTGTCTTGAGGAGTGGGCAAGACCACCGCTTCGAGGGGAAGTTGGACAAGCATATAAAGGTCTAGGTGACCCATGGACCAACATAGGCCCCACAGTGCACAAGTCTGTTACTTTCTGCTGTAATTCTGAATGAGTTAATTTACAAACCAGATTTTTTAAGAGTAATTCATATCTCCTCTTCTCTTAAAGATATCCTAAAATACAAAACAAGTATGTATATTTGTCAGCCCATTGTATTTTTATCATTATTTTGTCCGTTCACTCACTGGCTTGATCATTTGAAGCATCCTGTGGTTCTCTTTGATGTGATGTAATGCAATTGATTTTTTGCCATCAATGCGTTTGCTGCTTTTTTTCTGCCTCTATGAGATAATAAGACATCTCAAGAAGTTAAATTAGTGTCAATCTAAAATTTTGATATAATCACAGAACTGTAGGGTTCAAAGGGACCTCTGGAGATCACCTAGTCCAACCCCCCTGCCAAGGCAGGGTTACCTAGTGCAGATTACACAGGAATGTGTCCATGTGGGTTTTGAATTTCTCCAGAGAGGGAGAATCTGCAATTTCCCTGGGCAGCCTGTTCCAGTGCACTACCACCCTCAATGTAGAGAATTTCTTCCTCACGTTGAGATGGAACTTCTTGTGTTTTAGTTTATGGCCATTACTCCTTGGTACCACTGTAAAGAGTCTGGCACAGTCCTCCTGACACTTTGAAATACTTAGGTGCATTACCAAGATCCTCTCTCAGTCTTCTCTTCTTTACACTAAACTGGCTGAGCTCCCTCAGTCTCTTCTCATAAGGGAGCAGCTCCAGAGCCTTAATCATCTTTTTTGGCCTTCCACTGGACCCTCTCCAGTAGCTTCTTCTCTTTCTTGAACTGTGGAGATCAGAACTAAACACAATACTCCAGATGTGGTCTTACCAGGGCTGAGTAGAGGGGGAGGATCGTATTTGTTCTGAGTGAGAGAAGTGACTTTAGATTACTTCCAATTGCACCGGTTTTGCTGTTGAACTTGCAAGCACCAGGGAAGAATAAACCACAAATTGTACCTGCCAGCAGTGTATTTAAAATGTTTTTTTGAAGATGATGACTGTTCCGAACTAATTAGGCTTTGCACTGGAAACAGGATAGGAAATACTTTACCTGTAGGAATGTTTGTTTTATTGCTTGACAATGTCAGACTGAGGCTGCCAAAGATTTCTGTCTTTGCTACAGATACAAATCAGAAGGCATTTTAAAATCTAAATTCCACTGATTATTCCCACCGATGCCTGTGGCAATTATTCCTGATTTTCACAAGGGAAAGTCAGAGTCAAGTCTGCTTTGTTTTAGAGGTTGAACCAATCATAAACTAACCGATCACAGGTTATTAGACATACAAGATGAAAAAGGAACATACTTCCTTCTTGCCCAGATCCTCTTGTTGAACATCTGCTTTCCAAGTCACCTCCTTCTACAATAAGTGCAGTTTCTTCCACACTACTGTGAGAAAGACTACTCTACTGTTGCTCACAGTTAGAGTTATTTCAGTTAAGCCAAACTTCGTATAAATGACTTGGACAACAGTGAAATCATGGCAGGACAGTGAGGAAATAGATACTTCCTTGCATGCAGAGCTGGAATGCAGTCTCCAGAGCACTTGCAAGAAAGCACTGTAACACGACTAATTTCAATGCCACCTTACTCCCGTGCAGTTGAAGACATAGCCTGGCCACACTGACCTTTTCTTTTTTCCAATCTGAACAGGCACAAGCTCCTTCCTTGAAAAAAAATAATGAACCCTGAGGTCAGTTTTGTTATTTTGGGTAGAGTTCCTTCTTTCAAGCGGGCTTCTGTGTAACACATGAGAACAATTTCCAGGCCCTTATCAGAGCACCAGCCAAGGAGTGTCTAGCCCACTATCTGTACCTTCCGAAAGAAACAATGGGAACCCAAAGGCAGACAGTGAGGCGAGCGCCAGTACACCCTCCCTGGAGAGTGGCAGCAAGGGTGGGAAGGAGGGGCAATCATTGCCCTGTTGGGAACATAATAGCCCCCGGGTAGGCCACTGCAAACAGGAAGGGTGTAGACAGGGTCTGAGTGCAGCTGCTACTCTGCTAACAGCATCTGTTCCCACCAGCTTTGATCTGTGGGCATACGGCGTTCTGTGCCATGAGATAAACACACTCTTGGAGTGGGGTTTGTTTGCCTTGCACGTATCTCCCTAATGAGCTGTGTGCCCAGGCAGCCATACACTCTGCATCCGGGAGCGACAAGACCAAGCCTTTCTGTGAGGTTTGCCACAGGTCCTTGCAACCTTTCCACAAGTCACATTTCTCACAGACCAGCATAATCGCAGCCCTTCCCACTGCTCGTGCGAAACCAGCCTAGCTCCTCCTCTCCTGCTTGCCTCTGTGATTGAATCTCTCGGAGCAGTGCACCCAATTTAACGTAATTAGCTCTCACAAAGCATATTATTCTAGTTGGCTTCTTGGCATGGCTCAAGCACTTCGTGCACTTCAGCAGGAGCCCTTAGGTTTGGAAATGAGCGGGGAATTCCAAGTATCCCTTTACAGGGGCCAGAAACACTGCCTCACCGGGAATAGTTATGTCTGCAAGCCCAGTCCAATACCCACTGAAGCCAAGGGGAGGCTGTTCAGAAACTTCAAGGGGTGTTTTTGAGTCCCTGGCAGATGAGGAGGGAAACTGGGTAAGTGACCTTAGAAGCCTACAAGGTCTCTTACCTTTCCAATAGTCCGAAGACTCACACTGAGGAGAAGGGAGAGCAGCTGAAGGTAGCTGCTCCATTCCTGTCTTCATACCATTGCACACGGGGATAGTTGCATTTTCACATAGCATTTTGGAGTTATGGGAGTTATGGGAGTTCTACTTCACCAGGAGTAAACATGATACTTTGCTGGGAGAAACAGCAGGGGAAAAAGTTAGTAGGTCAATGTTTATTGACAAATCATGCTCGGCTCAGCTGCAATGTATCTGTAGCCAAAGGATGGTGGGTCCTGCCTGTCCTCTTTAGGAGCCCCACTCCACCCATGAGGGGAGCAACCCTACAGAGAGCAACCCAGTGCAGAAATCCATCTGGAATTGTCTTTTTCCTCTAGCCCCCAATAAACGGTTATATATGTGATGTGAAGACACTGTACATGGGCTGGAGTACAGACTGTGAAAATGCTGGAAGTTGGGGACAAACACAAGGAACCTTTATATTCCTTGTAGTGAGATAGGTCAGGTGGACACTGAGGGCCTTGATTATGGTGCTTTTTGCAAATCATTTGTACCTCTGGGGTTTTTAATGAGATTTTAATTAAGGAGAACAAACGAATAAAACTCAAAATTGCAACTGTCCAAACCCATTTGGCCACGTGTACTCAGAGAATCACGTGGTGGATGCCTGTTTGCAAGCTGCAATAGGCCAAATCCTTCAGTTGGTACCTTTGATTAATTTCATGACAATTTGCCAGAGTTAAAAATGAATTAGGGCCTTAGTATATGGCTCAATATAATTAACACCCTGCCATTATTTTGTGGGGTGTGTCCACTACTGACTAAATACTTCTTGCAACGTCTGTGTTCACAAGTTTGTGGTTCTTTCCAGTGAACAGCTGCAGGCAAATAATTGTTTCTGTCTGCATCAAGGATCAGGCTTTTATTTTTTAGGCTGCGGACTTCAAGCTTTTCTTCCAGTCTCATTTGTTTTGTGAACTGTAATACTGCTGTAGCTTATTAGATTTTGTGTCTTCTTTGACAGCCGTTATGGCTATTCCAAAATACTTTTCTTACATTAGACTTTACTAATACTCACTGAAGTCAAGGAAAAGACATCTTCTTTTGTCCTTAGGAAGGAAATGTAACATAAAATTCACAGGACTAACAGAAGCCAAATCAGTGTGTTAGTCAACTTCTTGCAAACACCACGTAGCCACTCCACAGTGGGCAGCTGTGGTGGGCTGCTAAACCTGGAGCACAGGGAGCATTTACAGGGCTCAGACAAAAGCTCCACAGCACATTTTCCCTTCAGCTTCAAAGAGGTTTGGATCCAGCCCTTCAGGCACTTATTTCAGAAATACAAGGTTGTGGGAAAGAGAAAAAAAGGCATTGAAACAACTTTTTTGTTTTGTTTTGTCATTTTTTAAAGTTCCTTTCATCTCTGACTGGCCTAGTGCACTTTCAAAAGATTATCTTACAATATGTGGACTGAAGTCAATATCAATAATTTTAAAATAACCGTATTTCTCTGATTAACAGCCACAGTATTAAAAATTATATTTGTTTAGAAAAAAACTTATCTATTATATATATATGTTATATCAAAGTTTATAACAAAAATCTCAGCAAAAACACAGACTAAATTAACTGAAGACATAAAAATCTCTGGGTTTTTAAAAGGCAGTTAGAGTTCATATATTGTGATCACAGCAGAAGGCTAATTTCTAACTCTGTCTAGTGGTGGAAAGTGTCTGGCTCCTCTACACCAAAGAGGAGAGAGCGCAGATAGAGCTGCTGCTTATTAACTAAACAGATTCCACTGTGTGCAGTGGCGGACTTGCTCTTTCGCTGTTGTATGAACTCACACAGACCCCTCTCCTTCAAGACATATTCTATCTCTGTCTTCCATCAGTATCGGCATCATCATTTCACTCCTGTTAAACCCTCTGCCCCTTGTCATTTCCATAGGATCCAGTCAGGGTTTTTATATTGCTCTTTTTATATTCCTGTCCTGCTAAGGTTTGTATGATGCTGGGGGAAGATGCGAACAAGAGATGTCCCTGAGAAATATTAGAGGTACAAGATGGTCTCCCATCAGGAATTGTAGGTAACAAAGGGCAAGGAAGAGTGTTCAGTTCCAGCTTTGAAACTTGTGGGTTTTTCAGCATCTTGGAAGATAGAAACAAAGATTTAGGGAAGCTTAATTAGACCCAAGATGTTTGAGACTTTATCAGGAATAAACATTAGCTCCTGCGTACATTTAACCCCATGCATGGAGATACTCAAGTCTCAGAAAAATATTAATTTATTTCATATTTCCAGAGGCATGCCATTTATTTGACTTCTTTTGACTTATTAAGTATTTGTGGAAACTTCATTTTATGCAGGAAATAGCTATAATCACCAGCAAATGTGACTTTAATAACTAAGATACTGGGAGCCATTTTTGGTTGGCACTAAACCTCACACACAGTAAAACCTTGTGATAAAATAGTCTATTTTCTTATCTGGAGTTGAAAGTCAGGACAAATCCGACTGATTAAGAAAATCTTCAAGCATGATACCACATATCCTCTCTAAAATTAAACTCTGGCTGAAGATTCTTTTACTTCCAGATGTACTTAAAATGCAAGTATTGACAGCAAAAAATAAAGTCTATACAATATTTTGGTTTAAAAATAATAGTCTCTATCATATCTGACAGGTAAAAGAATATAAAACACAGCTTGGAAAAACAAATTTGTGAAACAGTACAAGCAGTTGATTAACAATTTATTTCTGTTTTGTAACTTTTTTGTTCTTGCAGCCTGAGAAAGGTTCATGTGAAAATGTATGTGCACGTGCAGGTTAGGGCAGCCACTGACCCTACTTCCATTGAAAAAAAATGGAGAGACTCCCATCATTGGGGTATTAAACTTTAAATAGGATAATGGAAATGTTATGGAAAAGACTCAAGCCCCTTGCGAATAGCAGCCTTGGTGGATTTGTTTCTCACCCATCCCCGCTGCCTGTGGGACACATGACCTCCGGCTCCCTACCCAGACAGTCAGACACACAGTAAAAAGTAACGCTGGTCCTGGGAATCGTAAGGGGGGAAAAGGACACGTCCATAAACAGGGACAAACATCTTCCTCTAAGCAAAGCTGTCAGATCCATTTAAGCAGAAACCTGCTCAATCTTTTCCTCCGGGGCCACTTTTTCCTGTCTGGGAACGTCTGTGGCATTGCCTGTCTGCTCCCGAGCGACCATCACTGAGAGGTTTAGATAAGGCAAGAAATTGCACTCCAGTCTCATGCCTGGCTCCAAGACAAAATGGGAAGGCTGTACTTTTGCTACCACTCTTTCAGAGGAAAAAAAACACCCAACAAACCCCAAGCACACATCAACTGAACAAAGGTTGTATTGTCTGCTGGGAAACACTGACCCTTAGCAATTGTCCTCATTTGTATTTGCCTAAGAGAAGTGCTTTTAGGTGGTCTAGCTCCAGTATTAGTATGGGGGTGGCAGTTACAAGCTTTAGCTACATAGCTGACTCCAGAATAAATTAGATGAGGCAAAGACAAAAAAGAAGTTTTAATACCTGTGTCAATACTCAGTTGTAAATACCTCGGAGTAAAATTCATGTCCTGTGCTAGAATACAGTGCAGAACACTATAACTGCATATTGCAAATATTATTAATTATACCTGCTGGAGCTTAGAATTTCGTGGTTTACTTTTAATCAAGGAAAAAAAATCACTTCAATCATCTGTGAATACATACACAGTCGTATTCATTGAGCATTTGGATAAGAAATTATATTAATAATTGAACAAATATAAATATACCCTTTGCCTAAATACTTGTCTCCTAATGTACCTCATATGTAGGTAGGAGTTGCTGGTGTGTGCAGTACAATGATCAGAAGCTCTTGTGTACCAGATGACAGTGCACATGGAACTAAAGGGAGCAACTTGAAGTCACTGCACCTTTTGGAGTTTAGAAGGATGCCAGATCACTTTGACATGCAAAAACACTGCATGGATCTAATGCAATTATTATTTTTTATTTGCACTGGGAAAGGGCCCAGAAACCTTAATCACATATGGTGTCTGTTTCTTAAAGACCTTGTGAAATAGTTGTAATGAGAAAACTGCCTGTGCTCCACAGACCTTGAAAGACAGGATTCTGCTTTCTGTTTTTAGAATATGTAGCAGCTGTTGATAAAGGAACACAGCACAAAGATGGTGATGTACAGAATTACGGGCCATGCCTTTAGCTGGTATATGTTGGCACAGCTCCAGGAACAGCACATTGTGTGCCATGTCTTCAACTGGTATATACTGGCTCAGCTCCAGTGACTTCACAGAGTGCTGCTAATTTACACCAAACTTATCTGGCTTTATATCCATAATTATTGCCAGAAACAATACATAGTTATAAAGGAGAATTATTGTTTGAAAGCTTGAATGAGAGGCAGACAAAATGCTTTCTGTCTCCCAGGAGAAGACACATGCTGTTTATTCCTTTTTCATCATTCAGGAAAATTGCCAAATAAGGGATCAGGCCAGCACAGGCCGAAGTCAGTAGGAAGTGTCCGCATAATATCTTGGGATTTTTGCTCTTGGATGTGACACTGCTTCAGTGCTGGAATGAGTTTGGTTTGATGTAGGTTCAGATAAACACAGTACTTTTGACAGATGCATAAAAAATAACATTGGAAATATCTATCAGAGGAAGTTAATTTTTGCTCTTTGGGTAAGATCACACTGGGTATTAAATCAAAGTCAAAGCCCAGGCCTGAGCCCTAACTGTCCTCTTTAAATTGTTAAACCTTAACTTTAATGGGAGATGCTCCTGGAAGAGGTGGTCTCCCTTTCAAAGTGTGGTGAGAATGGAAGGAAAGCCATGGGAGGCATGAGGGGTATTTGCAAAACCACGTGAACCTAGAGGGACTTCTTTCCTTCATATGGCTTTTCAGGAGCAGCAGGACAACTACCAGCACCTCAGAGAGAGGCTTTCAAGAAAAGGTTTTCAGCCTAGAGCTCTCAGAATTATGTTGTGTAGCCTTGCCCATGCTGCAAGTACTGGATCTGTTGGCATGAAGAATCGGTGTCATATGTGAGTAGATTTGTATGTGCTCTGGTGGGAAGCTGGGACAAGCCCCAGCGGATAGGTATGATGTGTTTCTGTCTGTGCTTTAACAGACAGGACCAGGTAGCGTTCCCAAAGGGCTGACAGTCTTCATACCGTGGTGAGCTGTTGTAAAGACAAATTAATGGAAGAGGTTGTATGACGTGGCACCAAGAAGAGCAGTGGGAAAAACTTTACTTGGGATGTCCTTTCCTGTCCTGTGTTCCTGGCTATTACTCTGGCCCTCTTACCAAGTGATGAAGGTAAGCATATCTACATTCACGTAACATCCCACCATAATGAGACAGAGTACCTTAGCTAGCTGGAGAAGGCAAATAGCATAATTTGAATGCTCTTTCTGAGTGGTTGAACAAGCTAGTTTGTAGCAGCTAGAACGACAACATTAAAGACTGACTGAACACGCTTGCTATTTGGCAAAATGCAAACGATATGTTTGCACTACTAATAAAAGCTGACTTTATACTTGTTTAGTGGAAGAAAGGATGAAACTTAGTCTTGTAATTCCATACAACTGAATCAGAGGTTTAAATTTCCTCTGAATCATGAACTGTTTAGTGGAGCTGAGCAATGGACATAGCTGACAACTACTAAACAGGCCAAATTTCCGAGTTAACTTAATCTAACATCACTGTTTTGGCTTGATGTAAATCAAAAAACAGTGCTGTTCAGCTGTCAGAGTTGTCCACTGAGACTACAGTCTGAAATCACCATCAGTGTGGAAGTGAGCAATGCTCTCTGGTTAAAACAAAAGTGCAGTCAGGTTAACCAAAATCTCTGATGAATTATTATTTATGTCTTCAACTTGTTTAAGTATGAATCCTCCCTCTATGATTCTGTAAAGTCCATCTGCTTTGTTCAGTTACCTCCAATCTGGATTCATGTTTCAGCCTGATTAAACTGTCTTCAAATTTTTTTAAAAGTAAGATCTCAATTCAATTTCCTTTAAAAATTTTATATCAAAGCAAAACAATGTTTTGAACATAGTTAGTTGCAAGAGTTTTTTGAAGCCATTTTAAGCTGCTTTTTCAGAATGATCTCAAAAACTTACTTTTTTGAGTTCGCAACTCTTCTTTTTAACATCATACCTTATTGAGTCACAAAAGATATTCTGAAATCATTTCCAGTATAAGTGATTGGAGGATATTCCCCTTTTCCTTTTGGTTTTGGCTCCATGGTGCAACGCTATTGTCAATGAGTGATAATAAAAGAAAACTAACTTGTGTGAAGATTGTCTTTGATCGATGCTAACAAAAGTCGAGAGCAAAGAAAGGGCTTAAGAGCTACAGTGCAGATCTCTCATCTAGAGTGAGCTCATATGTTTACAGAATCTAGGATCTTAAACTAAATATTGTGTTGTCTTGGAAGTTTTTCCACTGACTGGCTTCTGTCCAAGATTTCACCCAGGACTGTGATGCTCTGTCTAAGCAGATCAATAATTCCCAGGCATTTCTTCATTCATGCTGCAGAAGTAAAAATGAAAGAAAGCATTACAGGGTTCTATTGCTGATATTACTAGATGAAGACCCATCCTATTTTTATAGTAGTTACTCTTGCATGAAAAGCAAGAGTTATATATACTCCTTTATAGTGACACACCAATGTCACCTTTGGAAACCCAAACATGTTGAGCTTGTTGCAGGGATTGTGAAATTTTAAAAATGAAAGAAAAATCACTGTCAAGTTTTCATACTTAAATGGCATTATTAGGCAAGATTTTTAAGAGTTTCTTCAAAAAAGAGAAGCTGTGGTTCATGTCGTGCTCTAGTGCAAAACAGGTGCAATCAGCAGGTTGGGGTCACTTGTGGTGAGGAAACTACTCACAAGATGCACCATTTGGCTTGTGTAGTCCAACAGGAATATTCTTGGAGAGCAGAAAAATACTTTCTTTGGTTTTCATAGCTTTAAGTCAACTCTTTCAGAGCCGTCTGCTTAACCAGAGTCTTTCAAATGAAGGCTGCTGCAAGACTAACTGTTCGTCTGTCTACCTTAGGAGTGTTTTTCTGATTCTGGAAACTAAGCAAGTAGGCTCTCATGCAGGTGCTCCTGGCATCTCTGAATATATTCTCCATTGCTGTAGATTCCTATAATGGGAAAAGCCAGAGTATGTTCTTGTTATAAATATCATGACCATCAACCTGTCTGGAAGGGCATGAACATCACGGAGCAAACTGAGTCCATTATGTCTGGAGAAGCTGATAGATTTCCAGCAGATATTTGGGAGCATTATTTCAGAGACAATTATTGTATAGAATGCTTATAATTAGCACCAATTTCTTTCCTAATGTCAAGGTGGTTATTCGTTAAATGACCCTCCTCTTTCTAATTTGATGTTTTGAAAGCATACCATGCAAGACAATGAAGATATTTCTCCCTGATATTTTTAAATATCTGGGAAAGAGTTGCCAAAGGTATTTTTAATTTATTAAGGATTCAGTTAAGTTAAAAAAAAAAA
Source organism: Oxyruncus cristatus (assembly GCA_013399855.1). Lineage (NCBI taxonomy): Eukaryota > Metazoa > Chordata > Aves > Passeriformes > Cotingidae > Oxyruncus > Oxyruncus cristatus. The sequence goes on from VXAY01006160.1 coordinate 293,694, forward strand.
AAGTCCTGATGATGTTGTGAGGCAAATTATGTTATTGGTGGAAGTAGTCCCTAGTGTTTCCCTCTGTGATGATTCTCACACAGATCTCCGAGATCCTTGTCCTAACAGGTCTGATGTTACTCACATTGACACTGAAGAAGATGGTAAAGTCTAACACCAGTACATTTGCTTTAGTAGGGCAATGCAGTAGCTGCTTTTCCTTAAACTACATGAGTTGAAGTTTCCAAACAATACCTAAAATAAGAGAATTGTATTTCAAGTTATATAGCTACTCTACTAACAGAAAGATGTATCATATACTGACTTTGTTTGTCCCTAGGGAAAGCATGAATGATTTTGGGAGAACCCTAATCACAGTTCTGGAGCTGAATGATGGAAGCAAACAAGGGCTGCCTGCTGCCTCTCAGGCACTGGTGTCTCCTGTGAGTCTGCGCGCAAAAGCAGCCCCCATGCCAAGCTTCACAGGAAGCTGAAGATTGAACCTCATCCACAGATGTCACACGACCAGGTTACCTACATTCATTAAAAAAAAAGAAAGCATAGGAACAATTAACTTCTCAGCTATCCTTCATTAAAAGCCAAACAATCCCACATTGCAGGTCGCTTACCCTCCTCCCCACACTGGTTTTGTGTCATCCTAGCTTCCAGAAATGACACATTACTGGCATTACAGGCACTGAGATCAGCATCTTAAATTACAAAGAAGTTCAGTGGATTTGGGGTTTCCTGTTTTACCCAGACATGTCACTGGGTTGCTGCTGGCCCCGATCCCAAATTTCAACACACAGTGCTTCTCATTTTACAAACTTCGCTTCTTGTTTTTAGGGCCTTCCCTTCCCTTCCCTTCCCTTCCCTTCCCTTCCCTCTCTCTCC
>VXAY01006160.1:295073-306852 GCA_013399855.1 Oxyruncus cristatus
GTTTTTAGGGCCTTCCCTTCCCTTCCCTTCCCTCCCTTTCCAGAAGGTTGGTTATATACTAATTAAGGGTGATTTTACACTTATTACTCTTTTATTTCATGAAAACAGAAAGAGTTAACACACAGAGAGATAAATTGCGGAATATTTCACCACAGAGAATTTTTGTGGGATTCATCCAAAGTTAATTAAGGTTCCAAGGAAAAGATCTCCCTTCTCTCTTCCTACTTATTTTAATTGTCATTCTTATGCCATTCTTTTCTTGTTTATTATTTTTCTTCTTGTATAAGGTGCAAATTAAGGCTGCAGGAGCAGGCTTACAAGCCTGATTAGCTTTAAGCATGTCCTTTGCATACAATTTATGTCAATAAAATTAACCATTTGCACTTCTATTACAGGGAGGGAGCTACAAATTATAGCCTGCCAATGGAGTGATTCATCTAGAAATAAAAAAAGAAAGGGAAAAGTGAGTGACAGAGAGTGACTTTTTTGCAACAGTGTGTGAAAGAACAGGCTTGGCTCCACACATATATCCTGAATTTAGTTAGGAGCACATAATGTAGCTCGGGCTCTTAGAAAAGGAAGAAGGTTTGAAATAAAAATTATGGAACTAGAAGTAGCTTTAGAAATTAAAGAAAGCCCACCAAACAAAGGGTAGTTGATCCCAAAACATAAAACCAGGCAAGTACCAGGCTGCCCTCCAAAACAACCCGAGCTCTGAAAAGTCAAGATCTTTGTTGTACAACATATTTTTAAGTCTCATATGATAACAGTTTCCAGACCCTTGGCATGTTCCTTAATAAAAATGAGCTCCTTTCAGACTTGAAAACATATCACAGAACTGTAAAGTTCTTTTGCGTTTAATATTGCATTAGCTGGGACAAGGGTATTTGTATCGGCCACTCTGTAACAGAGTGTTCCTGGCTTGCTAGAAGTGTTTGACTGACCAAGAGTGAGAAATGGTCTAAAACTGGAAAATACTCAAAACAAGAAACACTTGCTAAACAGTGTTTAATCTGCTAAAGCAGATTTTCCTTGACTTGAGAGGAACTGCATCAATTTATCCACAATAAGAAGCTTGCTCGCTTTTATCTGAAAGCTGTGGAGGCTCTTACCATGAGAAAAATTACTTCTCAAACTATAGAAGTTACTGACTTCCACCTTGCATACTATTTAGCATTAAGCAACTGGAAACTCAATCAAGAATTTAGAAGAAAAACAGAAACTCCATCCCACACCCCCAGCTCCTCAAGTAATATATTCCCAGCCTGGATATCTTGTAATTACAGACAAAAAGAGCCACGCTAAGCCTTGAATATCAACTATAATGATAGAAATGTTATTGACCAAAAAGAAAAAAAATCCCAAACCTTGGAGTGTTAACATTTTCTGAGTTTGTTTGTGGTATGCACAGCATTTGAGACACTTGCAGACCTGCAGCCACCCTTCTGTCTGAGAGCCAGCCCAGGTAGGAATGTGACAGCCTGGCAGTCCAGGCACTTAGGCAATGTTTCTTGCTCTCCAGATTACTCCTGCTACAGCACTTCAGCTCTTTAGTCTCTTAGCATATTCAAACTCCTGAAGCACAAAGTAAGAGATAATAAGCTTCAGTTTATCTGTTCAGTATTGGTAGCTCTTTCATGCTTCAAACACAGTCCTCTGCTACTTGTTGTTCATATTTTTTCACGTGGGAATGTCTTGTTCTTCTGTCTTAGCAGCTTTCTGTATCAACTGCTGCAGCCCAGATGTAGGAAAAAATGTGAAGGATTTTAACAATTCAACTTAATACAACACTCAAAGAACATAATGCAGCCTCTTGCATTACATGATCAAAATATCCTAATTAGCTCTACAGATAAAATGCAGCAAAATAGTTATATAAATTAAACCACTACTGCTGATAAGTTGTTATTTTTATATTTTAGCTGTAGACCTAAATCATGTGGTTTGATCAGATGGTTAGAAAATTGTTCTTCCAAGTCTTTTGATCACCAGCAAGTAGTCACTAATCAAGGCCTGCCACAAATAGCCACACGGTTTATAGAGTTGCAGTTTTAAGAAAGATCAGTGCATAGATAGATCCTTTATTATATAATTTGGACATATGAGACAAAGCATCTCTCATAACTGTTACACATTAAATCAGTTCATTTTCTGTTGGAGGTTCGTTTGCTTCATTCAATGGCGTGTTGGTTTGATTAATTAAATCCCAGATTTCATGTCACTGCGGACTAGGAAAAGACATTTTCTGTTAGTATCTCTATCACTGTCCTCTTTTGGTGCAGTCTAATTAGATCTATCCTGATACTTTCTTCTAAAAATAGAACAGTTTCCAAGCTCAAAGTCATCATTCTATGCATTATTATTACTACTGCTGACAACTGCTTATGTTTTATGAGTGATTTTGGACTCCAGAGCAAAATAAGTGGAGCCAAAGAGATGAAGAAATGAAACAGGAAATGATACACATAGCTCAGTGACCTGGACAGTCAACTGCATCTTGTCAACTGCATCTTGTCAACAAGAAAAATAAGTGACCAAAGTCTTATTATCTAAACTTCTGAGTAATTCTATTAATTATAAATTGCAGTAATAGGATTATTACTATGAGCAATATAGTATTATAAATCTCCAATATATGTCTGGACCACTGTCAGCTTTTTGAAAAGAAAAGGCATCAGTAGAGGGCTATCATGCCTAAAAGCCAGTTTAAAATCTGAGATGAGGCAATGCTGTTGCACATATACTAAAGCATCACATACTTTTTTCTAGCATACTTTCTCCAAAGCTGTTGTGATGTGAAGAAATTTAGCTGTATAAAGCAAATCAAACAACAGCAGTAAAGCAACTCAGAAAAAGGAAAAAATCTTTTGATTGCCAAAAGAAAATGTCCCCCTAAAACTCAGTATGGGACAAGTGGATCCTTGGGGAATGAAGGGGAAAACAGGTTTGGAGGAAGGGAAGGGAAAGCTACAGCATGGGCTCAGTCTGAGGTGCCATTGAAAATCAGGGATAGTTTTGCTTCTCTGGTGTCTCTAGAGCAATTATTGGCCTGTGTGCTAAATTTGACAGTCTGTATCATAATGTTGTAAAAAGATCAAGAAAAATGAAACTATTTTGCACAATCCTAACATTTCTGTAATGCATTTCTTGTACGATGACCTCAACTCACAGTCGTGCTCCATAGGCATCCTATGGGCATAAAATTATTCAGAATATTCACTGTGCACTTGTGGCACAGTTCCTAAAGTATGCATTGCAGATCTTAGAGCAAATCTAATATCTCATTGCATGCAAACTTCATCAACAGGATTTACAACTACTCTTGTGTTACCAGAATGAAGGACTGATTATTTTTTGTGGGTTGGAAGATGGTTTGTCTAATCCTTATTGCCTTGAAAGGCTGTATTGTTGTTTTCATCACTTGACCCATTACTCTTTTCATAATTTAATTAAATTATAAACTTTCTTGCTGATGCCGCTTGCTTGGATATTTTCCCATCCTTTTTTGTATGAACTCCTGTTCACCTACTGCTTTTTCAATTTTCTAATCTTCTTTGCCACCAACATCACTGCTGGAAGTTAGAAACTGATACAAAAATCCATTTAAAGTAAGGTCTGGGTCTATTTTTTGATCTGATGCAAATTTAAAAAAAAAGAAAAAGTGTTTGATGAAATTGTACCATTTCCTCTACTTTAAGCAAGTGCAAGAAGAATGAATACTTGTCTGTTCTCCCTGTGATGTGTAGGAGGTGACCTGGGCTGCATTGTAAATGAGTAGAGTAGGTAGGCTTTTGGAGGTATGCTATAAAACCGTCACAGCTCTCCATAACAGAAAAATACTTTTCTCTTTCTTTCAGGAAAATCAGAATAATTTTTCCAGAGTAAAACCAGCTCAGCAACTTTCCACTGTCATGCCATGGAAAATGCAACATTTTATTTTCATTTTTATTCCTGTTCAAAATATTATGTCCCCAAGCTCCCCCCAAAGAAGAGAAAAATCTATCTCCAAAGCTTTAACTGCGCTCTTTCCACAGCGCAAGAACTTCAGTAAAGCTGATATTTGTCAGTGCAGCAAAAGCCTTGCTTCTTGCAGAGCTCTGAGTGCACACACTGGCAGAGTCAAGGCAAATGAGGTACTGTGGTTTTTGTTTGTCTGTCCTGGTGTTACCAAGCTGACAACACACATTCTCAGTGTGCTCTGCAGTGCTCACTACCACATTTTCAAGAAAGGGAAAAGATTGTAAAGTGCTTTGTCCGTCACAGAATCATATTCATACCTTCTTTAGACCTAAGCAGGTCTAAATTCTGATCTGTGTTTATTTCAGTGTGTTCCTGAAGAGGAACTGTGTTCTCTGTTTCTTACACATGTATATCTAAGAATTTCCATTGCAGAACTGGCAGGTGTACATGGATGCATCAAAATAATTTTCTGCAGTAAGAATTATTAAATGTGGTCCATCTGTTTCACTGCTATTTGCTATTGACAGAAAGTTTCTTCCCTTAAAACTTTGATTGAAGTCAAATGTTTTCATTATTAGCTATGATCACCTGGGCTGTATCATTCCTCTTCCATGCTCTGGTTTTCAGTTTGCCTGCTGAGAACAGCAGTTTCTGTATCATTAAAGTTATATATAGCAGAAGCCTCTTGCAATGAACTGATTACTATGATCAAGGCCAATCTGTTAATACTGGATGTCAGAGAATATCAAATGAGGGTGTTTGTAAATCAAGTAAGGTAATATCACTTTTTTCATGGACACTCTACTTGCATTGAAATGTCTTTATTGCTGCCTATCCCTCTTACGAATTCCTTGAATGAAAAAGTAACGGGTATTTTATCCCTAACCTACAATTACTTTTCAACCCAAGTGTAACATCAGACCCTATAAGTGTTCAGTTTAAGATAATCAGTCTCTTTCCAGCATAGTCCCCTTACCATCATTACCTCATTTAACATATAGTACTATATTTCTAAGATGGCATTTTCCCCATAAAATCACATTCATTGCTACAGAATTAATTGAGATAATTATTTAATTATCAATCTGGTTTATAATTAATTTTTTTACCTATAGATCTAGTATTATTTGTATTGCTGTTTCCTTCATGAAAAGACCTCATAATCCTAGAAGCTGTAAACCCATGTAACAAAAAGTCTATACTCAAGGACCAATGTTCTTGTGAAAGTTTGGTCTTGAATAGTGGTGAGACACAATAATTGAAAGGTGCAGGTTGCAGAAGAAATAGAAGGGAAGACAGCAATTTTTACACCATAATCCATAATCTTTGTGAGAAAAGCAACACATATAAAAAAAATTTCAATTCCCTTGGATTAGAAAGGAAATATAAACTTGCATCCAGTCACCCTACTCAAGGGGCCATCCTTTCTCTGTGTTTTGCCTCTCTGACCATGTGGATTGCATAGCTTGTACCACTCCTGCCACATGCTTTCCCTAGCCCAGGGAACAAGTGTGTGCTTGTGTACGTGACAGGATCTGACCTCCTTCCACACAGGAGAGCAAGAGTTGATGCTTGTGCACCCACTCCGCTCTCTACCTTATGATTCCTGAGACTTGCAAGTGGAGTCTGAATGCTTCCAACATTTGGTTTAGGTATTTTAATATGGGGCTGATGTTTTGGTTTATAACCCAGCCTTTCACTTTGGTATGACTGAATGAAAAGCTGATAGGCTCAGTGCCTAAGTTCTCTTTCCCATCTGAGTGGCAAAGAAGCACATTTAGAAAAATCCAGTGACAACTGTTTTATAAACTCAGATATCACAACAGGTTGAAAAGCACATTTATTCTGCTTCACAGGGTTCCCTAAGGAGCTTTTTAAACATAAAAAATGCTTTAATGAAAATCTGGTTTTAGTCATAAAACCATAGTTGTGTGAAATACTACTCACACTGTAGAGATCACTAGATCAACATTATATCACCATCTCTATAAGTTTTCTACATCCCCAGGGCAACATTTGAATCCAGTTGCATTAATCTTGGTCTCTCTCCGTATTAAGCTACTGAAAAATGGATGCTCCTTCCTCACACTATTCATCTTCCAAATCTCCTTCACTGACACAGGTGTGCCGTGTCAAACAGCAGCAGTGCAGAGGGGGAAGAAGGGGTGATCACCCTCCTCAGCTGTGTTTAGACTCCAGCCAGTAGTTAACAGGCAAAGGAAATTCTTCAGTTTGAGTACTGAGGGGAGAGAGCCTTGAAAACCAATTGCCATAACTAAACTGCTGTCCCAGCAGTAGCATAGGGGGAAGATCTATGCGCACTGACTGTCTCAAAAAGCAATAAGAAGGTAAGGATCAAAGTAAATCAAAGGTCTGCCTTGCCCAGGATCTAGCCTTCAACAGCCATCACTAGAAGGTGTGTAGGGAAAGTATAAGAGCAAATGAGTATGTAGTGGTACATCCCCATGATATTCTCCAAGCTTCTAGTGACTACATCTAATAATCATGGAATCACAGATGTCACAGAATACTCTGAGTTGGAAGGGACCCATAAGGATTGTCGAGTCCAACTCTTAAGTGAATGGCCCATGTGGAGATCAAACCCATGACCTTGGTGTTTTTAGCACCATGCTCTAAACAACTGAGCTAATCCTTGAGAGAATTTTCTTCAGTAGCATTGTCCTGCTGTTTTCAAACCTATATAAACTTTGATTGCCTACAATCTCCTGTGTCAAGGAAATTCATGGCTCAACTATTCGTATATGCGAAACAGTATTTCCTTTTGTTTGTTTTAGAAGCTCTGCCTTTACTTGATACCTTGTAGTTTCTGCACTAGAATAGCCTTCCAACCATTATCCCTGGCTCTGTGTCCTTCATGGTGTCGGTTGGAAGGCCATCACTCATTCCTTTTCCAGGTATAAGAGTGCTTCTAGACTATTTGGTTCTTGTGTTGAAGCCACTCTGCACTGCTAATCATCTTTGTTCCTACCTGGATGTCTTTTCTGAGATAAAAAGATCAAAACACAGAAAAAGGTCTCAGTAGAACAGTACTGAGCACTGAGATGATGGTTTCACATATTTATTTATTACAAGACAAATACTTTATTCCTCAATGGTAACAGTAACTCAGAACCTATCCTAGTAGGGCTAAGGGATAGAGTTTGCATTTATCTGTATTTAATTCCACCTACTAGTTACTATGACAAGGTATTCCTGTAATTTCGTATAATTTTTTAACACTAATTTGAAGCAAATCATCTGCTACATCCTGTGCAAAGAAGGATCCTAGTGTAGAATCATTCCTAGGCTCCTGCAGGGGAAACATAATTTTGTGCTTTTCTTCTTAAAGCAGGTGTTGTTTGGCCCTTTATGACTAGTTAATTTCTTGCACTACAGCTTCTCCTTTTAACCTTCCAGAGCTTATGATCTTTACTATTTTCCTGAATTGGACACAACCTCAGCACACTGAGATCTTCTTCAGTTTGTTTCCATTCGTTGCTTTCTTCTGGTCTTTTAATGATTTTTTCAAAGACACGGTATGTATTTGCTCTGTGCCTGTGATACACTATTACTGTGGTTTAACCCAGCAGGCAGCAAAGCACCACACAGCCATTCATTCAGTCCTTGCAGTGGGATGCGGGACAGAAGTGGAAAAAAGGGAAAACTCCTAGGTTGAGATAAAAACAGTTTAATAAGACAGAAGAGGAATGGAAAACAGTAATAAAAGGATGTACGAAACAAGTTATGCACAGCACAGTTGCTCACTGCTAGCTGACCGATACCCAGCCAGTCCCTGAGCAGCAGCAGCCACTCCCCAGCCAGCACCCCCAAACTCTATATACTGAGCATGATGCCAGATGGTATGGAATATCCCTTTGGTCAGCTGGGGTCAGCTGTCCTGGCTGTGTCGCCTCCCAACTTCTTGTGCAACCCCAGCCTCCTTGCTGCCAGGGCAGTATGAGAACCTAAAAAGTACTTGACTCTGTGTAAGCACTGCTCAGCAACAACTAAAACATCAGTGTGTTATCAACATTATTTTCATCCTAAATCCAAAACACAGCACTGTACTAGTTATCAGGAAGAAAATTAACTCTATACCAGCCAAAGCCATGACAATTATCTCTAAATTATTTGCATGTCATCTGCAAAGACTTTACTCTTTAAAAACTTGAAGTTTCCTTTTTCATGTAATCCTGCATGTTTTTACACATTATCACATGATTATCTTTTGCATTTAGGCACAATGGTATAGATATTGAATGGTTTTATTGGTCCTACCGGGGTGTTGGCTCTGAGCCAGTTTTTGTCTGTGTTATGGAGTGCCTGTTCCATAACAGTATTTGTGAATCGAGTCCAGTGTTGCTCAGGGCAAAGTTAAGAGCTGACCATTCTATCTAAAATTCCCTGAGTCCTTGTTCCAGGAGGAAGTAATTAAGAATAACTAGACGCTTAGCTTTGACATCATATTCCTGAACAGCATTAGCCAATACAGCCAGGAGTGTTTGCAGTCTCCTGCCACAGCCGTGTTTCCTGTTCCTGTGTTATCACCTCCACCAGCATGTCACAGGCACTGCTGCATTCCAGTGGATCACTGGGTCATATAGGTATTGTATAGGTGAGAGACTGTATTACCCTGCCAAGAGATGCAAGCATACAACTGTTCATTAAGGTTGTCTTATTGTTGTAGCGGGTCCCGCAGAGTCTGATATTATGTAATAAAACTGTAATAACTCATGCAGAAGCCAGACTATCTATACCAGCTAGTTAAGGTAAGGATAGCTGAAAGGAATGAAAGGGCATTTAAAGAAATGGTACAGCAAAACCAGGGATAAACATAAATAAGTCATTTGTCTTTCTAATCTTGAAACATTCATGCCCTTGTTCGGAATGAAAAAGTTGCCCAAGACAAGTAGGCTATTGTACTGAAAAATATTGGCTTCCTGATGATTTTGGAAAAAAATATGCCATGCTCACAAATACCTCCCCTGATCTGTTTACTAAAAAGGACAATAAATGACTGAGCAGTAAATATTCAGAGCCTGGGAGATTTTATCAGACATAATGTTTCTGAAAAAAATTGTATGATAGAGTTGGCTGTGGGAAGAACTGCAAGTTCAAATCTTTCTCAGGTCAGCTGATTCTGTTCGTTTTCTAATTCCATGTACAGTTGCTATTTAACATTTTGCCAATCTTCTGGGAAAGTTTGTCAAACAAAGGTTTTGAACGTGACTTGCACAGATTGCTGACTGCCTTTCACAGCCTGGACATTTTATGAAGTCCTTCACGGGTGACCGTGTTTTGTTTTATTTTTAAATGTATTCCATAAAGAAAGAATTCTGAACTAAGCCACTGTCATTGCACTTAATCAACTTGCAAACAACACACAGAAAAGAATTCATTATATTACTACAGTGAATTCCTGCTATTTAAGGATAGTGTCATTATGAATAGAGCTTACTGAAACCAAAATGCCTGCATTTATTTATAGATCCTATGTACAAATGAAAGGAGTGAAGTAGTTTGAAAACAGACGATACACTTGCTGTGTTATGTTGGCTTTTCTGAAAGTTAGCTGCAGTAAAAACAAGTCACTGAGAGTGAGACTTTGTGCTCAGCATTTATTCTATCTGCTGCTGTTGAAGTTTGCAGGAAATCTTCATTTACATCACAGGAAACAGAATTCTACCAACGTTAAGCTCTTCTGAAAATATATACTTCTGAAAAATGCAGAAGACTGCAGCTAGTGTTTCATCAGCACTAGGAAGCAGCATTTAAAATGTTAAGCATTTTGCCCTTGGAACTATAGAAATGTTTTAGAAACCATTATCAGGAGTTCAGGGAGGTTGGTTTTGTACCCAGAGGGAGAAGTAAATAACGTCTCAGTAACGTGTTCTCCCTGAGCCAGATCCTTAAAGGTGCTTCTCTAAAAAAACCCAATAGATTAACAAAATATGTTATTAAGCTGAGATTCTTTTTATCTGTTTGGGAAGAGTAGCAGCTTACATAAATTACAAAGAGAACATTTCATCTCACAGAAGAAAGTTGAGCCAGTTAGTGGTTTCAAATATTTTATACCACTGTGGTAATTTCTGGTGCCAGCATACCACTTGCATCTGTACTGTTTCTCAGACAGGAACGCTACAGGCACTGTAGATGCTACCAAACACTCATGGCTTACCAAGCAAGGTACTGTTGCTCCACTACACTGATGTTAATCAAGAAGAGCCCCACAGGAGTCAGTTGAGTTACCCCAGCAGATGAGAAGAGTTAGGTCAAAATTAGGCCTTGTTACGCAATGTGTAGCTCATTAATCCCTTGAAAACAACTAATACCCCACTAATTCCATCTCTTTCATAATCAGGGAGTTAGGCATTTCCTGGCCCTGGCCTCAGACATATATCATGTTAATTTATTGGAAGAACTGCACAGATTAGTTTCTGACAACTTTTGTTATTATTATTACTGTTATTTACTTATGATAATCAGCACACAAACACATCGCTGTCCCAAAGAGCTTACTAAAAGAGTAAGTAAGAAGGAAACAAAAGAAACGTCCCATGTCAATTCATGTCCCTTGTCCATGGACTTCCAAGGGACAAAAATTGAAGCCAAGCTGAGTTGCAAGACATTTCACTTGAGGGTCATATCCTAGCATGGAATCTATTTCAAGCTGAGCTGACTAGGAATTTGGCTCACTTGTACTTTGGCTCACGGTGGTGTTGCCCGTCAGGTTCATGATGACAAGTGAACAGGAAATTTCACCACTACGTCATCAGAATGTTTCAGATTACTCCAGGTGCAGCATGGAGCCAACCTCTCTGTAGAAACCCTGAGATGTGATACACAATGAAATCACTGTCTCTTGCTCTCCAAACAGCATGCTTGAATAGGCTGTGGTGAAACCTCCCCAGGGAGACAACGGAAGCCCAATCACTTCAGTCATTTAGAGCTGGATAGTAGGAAACACTTATGAATGTACTGTAGGGAGCAATTCTTCTTGGCAAGGGTCTATGTTAAGTGATGTAAGAGATGGCTTTCCAGCTCTTATTTCTATGCCTTTGAGGATATAGTGTTGCTATTTGCCTTTTTAAGCAGAGGCCTGAGATGGACAAGGAATGATACAAAAGAGGAGCTAATTAAATAACTGATTTCCTTGCATTCTTTCTCTGTAATCAAGGAATGTTCAAAAGTGAGATGCTGGGCTAGAGGCAAACACTGATAGAGTTACAAAGAGCTGAGAAGTGCTTATTGGTGCGCCTTTAGGCCTGCTTTTCCCATTGCTATCTTAATAATTTCTGTTACACCACCATGCACAGATGACTTCCGTGAATAACACTGAAAAGTTTCAAATCTATGTCCAAGATTTTTATGTACTGTGACATCTACAAGAAACTGGCAGATAATCATAGCTTTGTAAACTAAAAATTGGAATAATGCAATTAAAAAAGCTGGAAACAAAATATTTGTTACTAATTAGATGGTGTTCAATGACAGATATACAAGTGCTGTAATCATGTTCATGCTAGTTCTTGTTAACCTTCTATCAGACTCTTTTAAGACTTCTTTTTTTCCTCTTCAACAAGTTTTTCATTAAGTAGATGGAGGTCTGCCAGAATCAGTTTTCATTCATATTATTGTAAATCATGGTTGAAACCTGTCGTATTATTCCTGTTTTCTCCACATGCAACTTAGATGAGCTTTTAGGCTGTTGCCTTAGGGTTCAATACATCTTGATACCTTTTGAAAGATCATTTGAAAAGTGAAAGAACAGTTCTGAGGCTTTTCTTTTTCTTTCTTTCTTTCTTTCTTTCTTTCTTTC
>VXAY01006160.1:307247-357399 GCA_013399855.1 Oxyruncus cristatus
TCTCTCTCTCTTTCTTTCTTTCCTTTCTTATTTCCTTTCTTTCCTTCCTGAGCTAGTAATGTAATTTGGAACAACTCCCAGCACTCCAGCTATGTTGTAGGAAAAATCTGAAATACCCTCAGTTCACAGTTGCTACAATGGCATATCTACTCCTGCCATTTGTTGTTCTCTCACCTGCAAGCCTGTTCACATGTTAAAATCCTCTCGTGTCAAGAATCATGCACACTTAGGTTTCATAAAGACATGAAATGTGAGACACAAGTAATAGCAACCTCCTTTATATAACAGCATTTGCACAGGATTTTCTTGTTGCCTTAGGTGGAGTTCAAGCATTTTCTTTTGTATTCCTGTCTTTAGGAAAAAAATTATTTGGTTGACTCAGAATCTGAAGTTAGTGCTGTTCAAGTATCCTGACTATGTCTTTAAAAAGTGTCCCAGTCTTTCGATAGCTAGGCAACCTTTCAACAAAGTTGTGTTATATTAAAAGAATTCATGAGTATGGTCAGTGGAGTGCTAGGCTATTCAGTAAATTATGAAGACAGATGTACTATGGAAATTCCTAAGCAATTACATGGAATAGATACAGTAGATGACATACAACCCCTAACTGAAACTGGCTGCCAATCCTAATTAGGTTGGAAGATTCATTCCAAATTTCCAATTCAATGTGTCGTAAACCCACCAAATAATTCCTGTAGATGGCGATTTCTGCTCTGCAGCTGCTGAAGCTGCAGTCACTGAACTTAGAACAGTGATGTTCTCTAGTACTCAAGTGGGCTTACAAAGGTGAAGTACCGGCATGTGCAGGTACTCAGGATTCAGCCTGGCACTAAGTTGCACCATTTATCAGGCAACATGCTAACAAGGTGCCCCAGAATATTTGTTCCTAAGAAATTATTTCTTCCTCTTTCCTTTCTGGTTCACTTCAAATCATTCTGCTTAGCCCAGCTTCACTATACACCTCAAAACAGTTGCTACAAATCTTGCTTGCGACAGGGCAGCCAAACTTTGCCACTGTCAGAGCCTTGGAAAAACAGGATGTGAGGTGGTGCTGAAGAGCAAGTCAGTTTCTGCTAAGGCAACGCTGACTGTTTCTGCCTTCACTTCTAGCATCCCCTGGAAGCTGTACTTATTTTGTTCCTCCTGGTCTCTTCCTGCAGCTCTGTTCTACCTCTGACCACATGTGGAATAATCAGACCCTGGCACAAACCCTCATGCTTAGGGAAGCAGATATCAATTTTGCCTATGAGGCAGGTATGTTCAGAACAGATTCTTGTTACCTAGTCATGAGCTTCAAGTCTTAGCTCAAAAAGTGTGATGCATTTCAGTTCTCACTGCATCTTCCTCAGCAGGTCACACTGTCCCTTATTTCATCATCCTTATGTGAGCCTAATATTGCTTGAGATGGGAGATCACAGTAAGTATACGCATTCCTTTGAATAATTATTTAAAGTGGGCTTCCACCATTATTTTGTGCATGTAGTCTGGGGCCAAAAGATGTATCTTACTTTAGTGTTTAGGAGATGTTAGATAAAGAGAAGTTGAAAGAAGCGTGCTGTGTTGAGTGCTGTAATTGCTGATGCATTCCTGTGGTATACTTGATCATTAGAACAGCTCACTTAAAACAACATTTTCTTTATAGAAAGGAAGTTGGTAATCGAGTTGTTATGCTTCTCCGCTCTTCATTTTCAGTTTAAAATTCAGCTGGTATTCAGTGTATGGTTATGAGTTACCAGAGCATGTTGATTCAAATTTTCATTACCGAATTGCAAGCTGATTTTGCTGAATGCTGTTTAAACACTTGATTGCTGCAGATTTTCATGTACATGCCCTTTGGATTTTAGTGATGAGTGTGGACCATTTGAAAATGCTATAATCTCTAACTACACTGTGATTAAAATGGCTGTGACACAGATTTGAATTTGGTCAAGCCTATCCCCAAACCACAGTGACCAAAATGAACTAACTGGTTGTAGAAACCGTGCTGGGAAATACATCATGTAAAGTATAAATCTAGCTCTGAAGTATATGAGCCTAAGTGGAGTCTTGTCACCACCCATTTTACTGTCTGGGGATGGGCTAAACATGCAATATTGATGAGTTTTAAGTATTTGTGGCTGGAGTACAAAGTGATATAGGGAAACAGTAGTCTGACACAAGTCCTACTTTTTCCCTCTAAGCTGATAAGCCAAGTTGTTCTCACTATGGTCTTGTCACTCCCTATCACTCATTCTGCTGGCTTAGCCATTCTCAGTCTCTGTTGTGAAATGCTCTCATCTCACTGTTGCCCGTGCTGCATGTGAGCCACATCTGAAACTCAGCCTCTTCTCTCTGAGCTATTCTTCCTGTTCAGGCTGTCCTTCCCTATACCAACATTTCTTAATTTTTCTGGACAATTTGTAAACCACTAGAATGCATTAAAAGGGGTTTATGTGATGGAAATGAAATGAAGAGAAAGGGGAAAAGATCATCTGTCTTCTGTGGAACGCTGTCTTTCTAGTAGAAAAGTCTCTTCTCAAGAAAGTCGTAAGTTAGTTACCATCTACCATGAAACCTCTATGAAATAGATTCCTCACCAAAACCCAGTAGAGTATGGACTTCATTGTGTTTGGACTCATTTGATCTCTCTTCTGATTAGGCATCTTGTCCAAATTGGCCAGCTCTGCTCCTTTGAAGGGAGGGATATCTGCGTCTGAGGAAAGTCATTCAGTGCACTTATCTGAAACATCTGCTATAAGATGGGGTTGCCTGTGCCTCTAGAAGTTGTATAGACAATTAACTTAGGCAAGGTGCTAACCTTTTTGTCTCATGTTAGGTTAGCTGAGTCCTGCAGCAAAAGAGCAATTACAGTAGCTCTTGAAGAATGTGTGGAACAGGAGAGGGTTGTATTTCTAAGCAGGAATTTACAAAACTATTTACTATGAGATTATTGTTTTTTGATACGCAGACATTAAAAATTAGGAGGTCACCCTGGTACGAAGTACTACTGAGTGAGTTAAACCTATGGTGCTTCACTTAGTGAAAGTCATTGTCTTCTTTATTACAGAAATGGAAAATAGATACCACAAAACACTGCTGGAAAATCCCAAAATGATTAATGCAGATGTAAGTTGCCTGGGCATGTCAGTTAAGACTTTAAATCCTGCACACTTGATTTAAAAGACAGGTTAAATCTCACAAAACTACTAAGGTCCATTAAAAGAGAAGTGTATTCATAGAAGCCATCTAGCCTGTGGACTAGAACTTTTCTCAGCAGTGACTCCCTGTGCTTCCTGATGTTTGTGAATGAAATACATATCTCTACCGTGAAATATTAAGTTTACACTATACCCAGATTTTTTTGTGAGGTCTATACTCTTTATATATTTCTTGAGAACACTTTGTAAGCAGTATTCAGTCTGAGATCTAATGGGATACAGTTCTTCCATGAATTAACACAGAAATAATAGCTAAGTCTGGACTGATCACCTAACTTTCTTTGCAGGTCAACAGAAAGAAAAATTTTCAGGGACTGTCATCTTGAAAAAGGCACATAAACAATTGGCAAACCCTTTCTACAAAGGATATGAGGATACCTATTTAGGTGAATAAAATTTCGATTAGTCTGTCAGGTAAGATGAACAGAACACTCCTCAGGTTAGTAGAACATAACCCTTGCACAAAAAGCATCTAATCAGGTGTCTGAGTGATCAGACATTGGAATGGGCTGCCCAGGGAGGTGCTGGAGTCACTGTCTCTGGAGGATTTCGGAGACTGGATGTGGATCTTAGTGCCATGGTCTAGTTGACAGGGTGGTGTTGGGTCGTGGGTTGGACTTGATCATCTCAGAGGTCTTTTCCAACCTGATTGATTCTGTGATATTGCCCCACTTCCATAAACATACACCCCTGCTTGCTTCACCTTTTGTTGTTTGAGATCTAGTTTTAGTCCAATTGTTCTTAGAAATTCTTCACACTATGGAACATTAAACTACACTGGCAGCTCAGGAAGAATGACAGTGAATGATCGCCAACATGGATTTGTTGAAGTTCCAGTTTTCTTTTAGACATTGTTATAAAACTATTGGACTGGTTTTCAAGCCAGGCTTCAAAAGAGTAATCCAGTAACAGAACTGCCCCAGATTTAATTGTTAAATGGAGCAATTATTGCATAGTGTGAATGTCTCAAGTTCAGCCCCCCAGTGCTTTTTGAACTTGAAATTCATTGCACCAACAAATGGCCTCACAATTTAATGTAAGCAAACCCTTTTACTAGCATAAATTTTTCTGTAGTCACCATGAGGGAAAGAAAAAGGGAAGTATGGGGTTGATTCTCCCTCTGCTGTGTCTCATATATTGTTTATTCTGTAGTGCATTATTTGTTTTAGCTTGGTAGTTCTTTTTCAAATGTCTTCACAAGACTAGAGTGCTACAATTTTAAGCCTCACAGGGAAACTTTAGCAAGTTATGAATAACCAGGGAGTGGGATTTCAATGTAATTCAGGAATGAGAACTAAGCAAAGAAGAATATTCAACCTTTTCATGGAAGGATTGAGTATTCTTTTCAAAGTCATATATCAAAAAGCCACATACAATGGAAACATTCTCTCTCCCTAGAACATAAAAGAAGAGGGAACTGCCTGTTATGTGTTCTGAAATGATCCCTTTTCATTACAACTTCAGAATTTTTTCTCTCTGGGGATCTCTGACTTCAAACCATGAAGAAAGGGAGAAACGACATCATACTATTTCCATTAAAAGCAGCCATGCGTAACCTGTATTTTTTCCTTTACTCTTTTTTTTTTTCCCCATTTCACAATAATATTTGCATTCCAAAAAACTTAGTCTTTTTTTTTGATGCACTGAGGTTAAGCAAATGAGGTTGCTGCTGACAGCGTTGTTCGTACCACTTGTGTGCTCCTTGTTTTAAGCCAACAGCAGAGAAACTGCTACGTCTGTGTGAAATTCATTAGAAAACAAAACATTCCATCTTTCTTCATTTGGCCTGATCCTTCTTGTTTACCATAATTAAGTTATAGGAAAATCATCTTACACAATAGGAATACAAAAGTCTCTCAGTCTTGTAAATGAATAAGCTAGAATTGACCTGATTTTTTTAAATGACCCCATGCACAGTACATTCAGAAAACTCTTCTATATGAACAGTCAGAAAAGTAAGAAGAGTAAATGATTCAGAAAAAGTAGAAGAAATCTGGAGAAAAGGGATTAGGTATGATAATACAACCTGACTTTTAACACAGTAAAGAAATACAAAATTAACGAAGAGCAGTCAGTATAACACAAGGAATATAAAAGAAAAAGCAACATGGTCTCAGAGAAGAATTTTCCTTGGTTCAGTAAGACTGGAGCAAAAAACAAACTTTGGATTTATCAATATCAGAAATATAAAATTACTGTACAAAAGTTTAGAGGAGAGAGAAACAAACAATAGCACCTACCATTCACATATTGTTCTTTAGGTGTTCAAATCAGTGTATAGATATTACCAATTAACTCCCATATAATATCTGTTTGACGCAAATAGATTCCCTTTTTACAAATCAAAAATATAAAATGGCTTGTGTAGAGATCCTGTAATAGGATGAGGCCACTTGAGTCTCATTTTTATGTTTATCCCCTCAGATGATAGTAGAACACTAATCAAAAGACCTGTGTAAAGAATACTATATAATGCACATTTTCTATTTTCTACAGTCAAATCACAGAGGACTTTCTTTATGAATTTCTGAAATGTGAGCTATCAGAAAAAAAAAAAAAAAAGAAAAAGATAATGGTATATTAAAAACTCAGAAAAAATATAAGAATTACAAATTTTGTAAATAAAAGGCAATGGGAAAACATTCAGGTGGATTTGTCTGGAGGCCTGAAATTGTTTCTTAAAGCTTATTTTACCAGTCGTGCTGCTCTTACTTAAGCTTAGACTCTTCCAGATCTATGCATCTTGACAAGATGTTGTTAATATAATATAAAGCAATTCATGGATTACAGGCAAAATTAGCAAGTGTATTTAACATTTGCATGTTGATGCAAATGCATGATATTTGATGTAATTTGCTGAAAGCTTCAAATTACTGACCTTTGCAACATGTATTTGGCAATTGCATTTATGCAGCCACACAGAATTAGTAAGACCCCATGAAAAAAACCTGTATATGTAGCTGGAATTACTAGTGAATATAAGGAAAAACTGTTTTCAGTTCATTAGAAAAAGTCATCTTCTCTGAGAGTGAAGACTGTAAATCTTGCTATGGGGGTTGAAATTAAAAGGCACACTACAGATGTTCATTGTTACTATCAGTATAAAGAAAATGGCACTTACAATACGTTTGAACAGGATACAAGATTCCTATTGTCTCCTCCTGTTTGCTAGAATAACAACACAGTATAGCAACACAAATTTTGTATTGTCTTTTCTGGAATTTAGGAGAATAACGTTGGATACTGAAAACACCTCTCTTTCTTCCAAAGACTAAGGCATGAGTATTTTTCTTTCTTTGTCATTGATTCATTCTTGCATCTATATTGGTTTTCGAAATGTTTTCAAAAAGGTTTGCTGAATAGCGATGGGAAGCGATTTGGATGACCAGTGTGCACGAAGTGATGTTAGATTCCTCCTTTATTTTATGAAAACTGTGTTCTATATTATTCCCAGCCTTTAAGTGGTTCATGATCTTTTCCCACTGCAAATCATCTGCAAAATTGATTAATATGCTTTCTTTCAATCATTCTTGAAACTATTGCACACAGAAAACCCCCAGAAGGCACCTTCTCTCTGTTAGCACTGGGGTTTTTTTGAAGGCATTTCTCTGAATTCCCATACTGCAGATTATGACATCAAACAATTGAGATTAGGATCAGAGTCTGAACAAGCAGAAAGGACATATGTTCTTGGGGGAAAGATCTCACACACAGAGATATTTTCAGTAAATGGCAGATTATAAAAGCTCAGCAAAAGCCCAGGCTTTAAACTGGCTTATTTTAAATGCTCTTCATTCCTCTGACACTTTTAAAGCAACATTTGGTCCTCATGAACACAGAAAACTGATAGCATGCGACCTAGTCAGTCCTAGGAAAAGTCTGGAGTAGGCATCTCTTACTCATGTGGAAGCTTTTGCCGGAACCCCAGGCACAGTGTTGCCAGCTTTCACAATGTTTTCCTGAGGAACTGAGGTGACTTACTCTCAATTCAGACCTCAGACAGCTCTAAGATGGCCAAGGGGAGCCATTTCTTTTGGTTTATTTTCTTTCTTTCTGTCTCCAGAGGAGGAACAAAACAGGCATGGGCAGAGAGGCAGATGACAGAAAGCTTTTCTGAGGGAAGGTAATTCTGGCCATCATGCTTCTGTCCATTCAAGCTGCCTTTTCTTCTTGCATGAGTAAGGATGGGAGGAGGAGAGACATTTGGTGGTGCCACCTAGCCACAGACATCTCCTTCCCAGGCCTGGAAAGGAAGCAAGGAGGTGAAGAAAGTCTGGATTCCCCCAAATTCTGGCTGCATGGTGAATTTTGATCCTTTGGATGTCTGCTGAGGCACAGAAAGAGGAGATTTGTTCTGGAGTTCCTGCTTTATGGAGACCCCCATATTTTCTTAGGTATAGAGCACCAAGAGAAGAAAAAAAGTCATCCCAGCTCCTGTCACTATGGGGTTCTTATCTTTTCTGTGTGTTTTTACACAGTGCCATGGTCCAAGGCGGGCTTTAAGGCAGTGGCCAAGCTCCTCATATCCAGAGTTAGACACCAACAGTTCATTTTTTAATAAAAAAGTGAACAATATTCGTCATGATTAATAAGTAATGAGAGCTAATTTATAGTCCTATACTTAATTTTCACATTATAGGATTTTTAAATTGATGGCAACATAAACGCATGTTTGATGTAGACAAGAGGGTGCATTAGTGTGATCATGTAGAGTAACACAGTTAGTTAGAAAGTTGGCCTCAGTATTTAGATATCCAAAGTATCTATTTAGTCCAGATACCTTGATTTTGGGGGCCCACATGCCTTCTTGTTATCTACTTAATCAGGCACAAACTTATTGAAACACAAGCATGATGATACTAGAAATTAGGCCCATATTTTGAGAGCTAGTTATACCAAACAAGGTTTTATATAAATGAAAGTTGTTAAAGTTTTGGGACCCCTTAGATCTCCCAAAGCCAGTACAGCCTGGGAGTTTTCCTCAGTGATGGACCTTTGTCTATTAAAAAAAATTAAATAGCTACACGAGCTGTCAGATGCATTTGAGCATTCATTATTTCCATGGTCAATAACACAAGAGCTGCATAACAACAGAAGCATCAAAGCAGTTTAACTCATTCATATCATGAGGAAAAAGCTGTTTGTCTAGTCCCAGTACATTAAAATGTATATATTATTGTGTAAAATCATAGCTATCCCTGACTGAAGATGTAAGAGAGTGAAACCAGCCAGGAAAATGTAGCGAGAAGTGTATTTTAACTTTTTCTTGTCACTTGGAGGATTTTATCTTTTCTATGTAAAATCTAAGCTATATGAATTTCTAGGTTTTTTTAAAAATTACAGTGCTTGCACTGCCTACATAAAATGTCGGCTTATTAGTTGACCTGACATTTTACATGAACTCATAAATGATATTTTATTAGTTCACCTGACATTTTTACACAAACTCCAAGAACATTGTGACCTTCCTTGTAAGCTACACAGTAATTTTTAGAATGTGTCTTCATCAACATAAAATTTAAAAAGTGATCAGATGAAAATGTTTGACTCTTAAAACCAGTAAACTGTATGCTTAACCACTTATTTCTCTTTCTACTTGAATTTAAAGGAAACAATTGATCTCATCCAAGTGTTTTTTCATACTTAGAGAAGAAAGCTATCTTAAGACAAAGAAAATACTTTAATTCTGTGGTCTGGTCCTATATTGTCTGGAGATCTGAAAACATCATTCTAACATTTCCCCTGAAAAGGATTCATTCATACAGAAAACCAAAAAGAAAGGAAGTGGGAAGCTCATTGGGCAATGCTTATTTTATGCGAACCTACAAACTCAGGCTAGAGTTGGTTTATTGGGTCAAATGATACTTCATCACACAAAGAAACATCTTTAAGAAATTAAGCACATCCTAGTGGCTTAGTAGGAGCATTCCATTTATATTTGACTGAATTAAACAATGCATTTTCTTGAGAGGAAAAAGGAAACTTTCTTTCCCCTACTCTTCTGATGTTTAATTTTAAAGTTTTCCAGCCACATATGGTTGATGTGCTTAGGACTGCTGGAGCAATGAAACCAAGAATAGGAATTTAGCACTATGATTTCATGAACATTAGGAGACATAAGAGCCCGCTGTTAAGTGGTTGACCCAGAAATCAATCTCTTGAATATAGACACTTACTAATTAAAAAGAATATGATTTAATTGATTACAGCAGCCTTCATTATGCTGTGGATTAGAAGCTGAGATGGGAATTATTGAATGAGTAAGCGGAAGGTGGGGTACAAATGAGAGAGTTAAGGGAACATATAGAAAAATGAAAGATGAATTTTATTATATGCAGTTTTTCCACCACTTGCAAAAACAGAAATATGATGTTGCTAAGATAGGACTTTCTCTGGAACCAGGACAGGGGAACAGCATTTTTGAGGACAACCCTGAAGTAGGCATACTGATGTCTAAGAAGCTTGGGAGTGTTAAAATAAAAGGAAGATGGAAATAAAGAGCAAATTCCTATGCCACTACAAGGTAAGGGCCCAGTAACAGGAAGGGAAAGAAATAGGCATAGGAGTGCTTGAGTTCACACTGATATGTTTATCTGTTTTTTTTCTACTCTTGGGACTTACAGAAAATGCAGGAAAGAATTGAAAAAGGTAGATTATTTTGGTAGCCTCCTTTTAAAAATGGAAATCTTTCTTCAAAGGCCAAGCACCATTTTGTGTCTCTTCAGCTGGGAAAAATCACTGAAAGCTCTAGAAAGTTCCACCTTCCTAATTTTAGCTTGTAGTATTTCCTGGAATAATGCAATCTATGCAATCTGTGTGAATTATAACAAAGACAAAATTTGGGATAGGGAAACTGAATTATATTGAGGCCAAGGGTTGAATACAAAGTGAGTCAAAAGTGAATTAAAGGTATTAGTAGTTGATTTGAATTCTGTGGGCAGAAGGATAGTAAGCCAGTAAAGTCAAGAGAAAAGAGATGAAGCACCTTAGCACATAATGTGTGGTCGGACTGCAGCATTCTGGGCATACTAGTGAGTATGACTTCCGGAGGCCATTGAAATGAGAATTACTGTAATTGATGCAGGAAATAATTATGACAAAGCCAAGGATTGTTACAGAGCTGCATCCTGGTAAAATTTCAGAAAAAAATAGCAGGAATTCAGATAAAGAATATTTTTGTTTGTTGCTTTGTTTGTTTGTCAAAGAATAATCACAAATTTTTAGTTTCAGAAATTCAAATTTGAGGCACAGTTAGTGGAATTGATGTCACAGTGATGGAACCTTTTACTGACAATATAGTTCCATTCAGAAAAAAATTGTACACAGAGAAGTTGAAAATCCTGGCAGAAAAGTAGGGTATGGAGATACAAGAGAGGTACTTCTCTGATCAAAGAAGGATCTGCAGCTGTTGTTCACAAGTACTTGTAATAAATTCATTTCTTGAGCATATAGTGAGAATATCTCATTCTTGGTTTGACTCATATCTCCCTAGTAGCATTTTCATTCCTAGTGAAGCTTTACTTCTCCTTGTCTTTCCCTTGAGGGAGCGTGCAAGGTGCTTCTTTATCTTTCTGGTGGGTGAATCATGGCTAGTGTCAGCTCTAGTCATCCTCTGCACACAGAAGAAAATTTTATATTAACCTTTAATCATCTGGTTTTCTTCTTCCAATACTTAACTCACAGAAGCAAAGCTCCTAGAGCACATGCCAACTGGTCCAAAAGTATGATTTGTAGTTGCGCTTTGTCTATGGAAAAACATTTGTACAAAGCATGAAATGCAGATGTACATCATTTGTAGACACAACTGACAAATATCACTAGAAGCAAGGCAGACAAATAAAAGATTATGGCATTTTCATTATTTTCATCTCCTTCTATAGTCTAGAATTTTATACAAGATCTAATAAAATCTAGTGTCAGATTTGCAGTACATTTACCAATTTTTAAAGCTTTAAAAATTAAATAAAATATTCTTTCTCTGAAATAGTAACTTTCATCCTAAAGGTATTTAATTACTGATTTGCAAATACTTTTCTCCCAACCATAACAAGGTTTGTAGTTTTTGTTTTACAAAACGTTACATTTTTAGGATAATATCCTTTCTAGGTGTAAATATGTACCCTTAATTCTATTTTTCAATTAAAAGATAATGATGGAAAATTTTCAGTTGTTTTATCTCTTCTAGATTGCCCACTCACAGGAAGGGTAAAACATTTTTGACGCTGTACTGTTTATCTATGCCTTGACAACACTTTATTTTTTCAGCCTAAATAAACTGGACCCATCAAGAGACTTTGTGTTACTCTTCTTGTTTCAGCTTATGCCAGTCTCATCACTTCATGATATGCAGCTCTTCCTTCATTCAACAGTTCCCTTCAACATTTCTACGGTATTTTCTGATTGTAGCAGCTCCCTGTTTCTGAAATTTGTTTATATAATTCCGTGATCCCAAAGACCTGATTCTCCTTTTGTGCTCATGTTTATCCCATTCAAAACCCATTTTCAAACCTTTTGACATTACTTCTAGCAGACCACATGGGAGAACACTAAATAGCCTTCATAAATTCCTGTACTTAAGCATCAAAGAACCTATACCAGCCCTACTGGTGTGGCAAGTCATATTACGTCTTTTGCAGATTGATACACATCTGCAGAGGGCAAGGTCTTTCTCATATATCTTTAAAACTGTGGCTTAAAACTTAAAAAGATGAATTAACATTTTAATACAAACACAAGAACATAGTTTACTTGTGAAAATGCGCTGAAGTCATCCAGAACAGCATACTCCAAACAGAAGTATACCACATAAAACACGACTCCCTCTGCGGCTCCAACTCTTTCTGTTTCTTGTATACAGATGTTAGTGCGGACAGTATGGGGAACTTCTCATGTTGCACTCTGATGACTACCAAGAAATACAACTGACAGTTTTCTCCTGGTTTCTCTCCCTTCGCATTCAGTTCAGCCCTCTGCTCCACTGTAGGGATATTACAGGATAAATTACAGGCACACTAGAAACTTCTGGAGGAGTGTTTAGAGGACCCACAGAGACTTTGAGTTCTTTGCACAAAAGGAGATGTTTATATGCGTAAATCCTGGCTCTCACTTATTTCAGTGGGAGTCACAGGGCTATATGAATTTGAAAGGTGGTGGGGAGAAGACTCTGCAGATGAGTGATACAGCTACATACTACACAGGCAATGCTGATGGCTCACGCATCCTCACAGGAGATATTAAACTGCCTCTGGGGTTAGATCACAATAACTGGGTCCTGCCCTTACGTACATAAAAATCTAAGCACCACAGTGACTATATTTCCTACCCAACAGGAGAATTTCAGAATCCCTGTGTGGCACTTTAGACACCCTGCACTTTACATACATCAGCCTTGGTGCAAGACGCTTATGAGTAGCACCTTGGCTTCCCCACCCTATGTCACCCAAAGCAAGGAATAATCTAGAGTTAACACGCTAACCTTACTTACAACTACAACTGGAGGGGGGAGGGCATGCTCTCTGCCTTGGAAGAAATCTCTTTTATGGAGAGAAACTTCACTGCACTGTTAATTGACAGAGATGTGCATCAATCCAATAAGAGGAATTGGTCATGGGAAAACATGCAATTTGACATGAGCTAGAGCAGGAAAAGGAGAGAAAAAGAAGAAGAAAGCCTCATAAGGGATAGCACAAAGGAATTTTTTTTTTTTTTTTTTGTGGGAACATGAGGAGGTGAAAAGTAAGCTGTGGAAACCTGTGTTGTGCATTAGAAGAACAAAACATTGTTCAGGCACGACCCTGCTCCTTCCCATTAAAGACAGTATTGACATCTGATCCGATGTGGGAAAAAATGGCTGATGAAAAAAGGGATTTCAGTGAATAGATTTCCATCTAAACCTAGTGACGGTAAGACAATAGGTAGATATAAGCAGCTTCCTTAGACCTAATTCAGTAAAGGTTTAAGGAAGTAGAAAGCCCCTCAGAAGGCTGATACAGTCCGGTGACAGGGCATAACAGGCTTCCAGCACTTCAGCAGAAGATCTGTTATTACTTAAAAATAGCAGACACTTCTTAAAATTGTAGCTATTTCTCATCGACTTTAGACTGGTACTATTTATTAGTTTAGACGCCACTGATTCCAGAAGTCCATAGCAGTTCCTATGCAATTAGAAGAAAAATTGCTTTTGACTCCCAGGAAAGTTTCCCTTCCAGCTCCCCGTTTCCCGCTCAGGGTCTTTGTGAGGCAAGTGGTGAAACTGGCTTTTGTGAAGAAGAACCACACATGCAATCCAGACCTCTTTGGACAAGGCGCCATCATTCATGTTGCTCACATGTTGACAAACACTTTGGTTGTGTTGCTAAGGCAATGATGCTGGTGTAGCAAACACATCCCTGTTAAACACCCCTGGAGGGCAACAGGGCCAGAGGGCAGCAGGACCAGATGGTTCCACTCATTCCTGGCAGTTGGCCACTGCTGTGTGCAGGGCTGACTGGTAGCTGCTTTCCAGCCAGACAGCCAGTTCAGAAGGCTTGTGGGTTACTTTTCTTTAATTGTCTCTTTTTGAGAAACGTATCAAAGGCCATTTTCTTCTAAGCAATACATTCAGTCACTCAAAACATTTCCAGGCAGCATGGGCTGCAGCAGCAGTGTGAGCGATCACTGGGGGTGTTGAAACACAGATGTGAGAGGGGCAGAAGCAAGAGGGCCTTGTAGGCATAAAGGGCTGCTGCCCTTCGCTTGGCCTTTGCAAGTGGTTTTCCTCATGGCACACATCTCTGTAAAATCCTAGGTACTTGGACAGCCCCTTGTGTTTGGGGTGAGGGCACAGGAGCTGTCATGGGAACGGGAGCAGGAGAGCATGCTGATGCCAGGAAAAAAAATGCAGTTGGATGCTTTCTTTTCTCTTCTTTTTTTTCACACAAGCATTAAAAGAAAAAAAAAAAGCAATGCATACCTGCTTTCATTCCACTTCTCATTGCTTGGAGGTGGGGGAGGGAGGTGGAGCATATTGACGGAGGGGGCTTGCTGCAAAACATGAGTTTCTCATCTTGCCTGCGTGTGTGGATCCAGTTTCCTGTCCTTGATCCCAGATTATTTTCTCCCGTCAGGAGACAGCTGGTTTGGCAGAGCCAAGCAAGGGGCGGCTGTGCTGGAAGTGCTGGGGGTGCAGGGTGTGGGGCAGGGAAGGAGGGCTGCTATGGCAGGAGCTGTGCTTGAGGCCTTGTGAGGGTGACCAGCAGCAGCGAGAGGTCCTGTGAAAGCTGGCGGGGCAGCCTCCCCTGGCTGCCCTCCAACCAGCGCTGTTCACAGGCCTGTTCTCAGCCTCGCCTCGTCCACAGGATCCAACCGGCAACAGAACATGAATCCCTTTTTTATTGGCCTCAAAGGGGTCCTTTGACAGGCAGGCCCACGCCTGCCATCGCTGTTTGATCCCCTGCTGCTGAGCTGACCTCTTGGCCCCTGCCCTCGCCCCAGCTTAGTGGCAGGTGACGTTTCCCCATCCCACGGATGCCCCGAGGGGGTCTGAGCCCCGGCATGGGGCACAGCCAGGTCACAGCACCTCCACCAGGACCTGTGCTCAGGGCTGAGCCCTGCCTCCTCACAGGAGCAGGTGGTCGTTGCTTGCACGGAGTTCACAATGTGTTTCTCTGGTGAGACTTTTTTCTTTCACCCCACAACTGCCCTAAGAGAGGCTTTTGGAGAGCTCCTGCCCCTCCAGAAGCCAGAGTAGGTGATATCCCCTAGGCAGTCCTGGCCATTTTGGGGGCCCTGGAGCAGCCATCAGTGAGGCAGGCATGCCCCCTGTGCCAGAGTACAGCCAAGCCCTCACAGCACTGGTGCAAAGAGGCTGTTTGGCATCGTGTGCTGTCTGGGTTTTGGGGTTGGGCTTTAGAGACCATATATCCCAGCTTTTGTACACCTCGGAAAAGGAGCCGGAATTGACTCAAGGAAAATAAATAAGGACTTTTAAAGACATGTTTATTTATGGACAGGCTTTCATGCATGCATCTTACAGCACTCGGCATAAAATATAATTAAAACAAGCATCGCACTGAATATGATTCAGAAAATAAAAATGTCTTTAAATACAGTTTAACTGCCAGCAGCTCAACATTCTTTATTTCTCTGGGGAAGGAATAAGGGAGACATGAAGTTATGTGACTACAGAAGCCACAAGACACGGGTATTTTTAGAGGAACTGGGGGAAGCAGCTGACCTGTGACAAGAGTTTAATGCAAGAAATGCTCCTGAAGTCACCAGCTCCTGGGGGCAGTTGAGCAGCCTCAGTCAGGCCCTTGGGAGAAGGACAGAGAGGGAGGTCAAGACCCACAAGCTCTGCTCCTGCAGCTGGTTTCGGACACCCCATGGAGCATACCTCTGCTCAAACGGATCTTCAAACACTTCTATTGGCAGGCCTGTCTGAAAGCTAGTTAACATCAGTAAAACAGTGTGAGATCCTGAATGCCTGCCATGAGTTTTCAGCCATTTCTGCTCTTTTTTTTTTTTTTTTTTTTTTTCTCTATTCCCATTCAGGTCACAAGCAGAGAGGCAAGTAAAGTTGCCTTGTTGGGGCACTCTGCAATGCCATGCAACCACAGACACAAGAGGCGATTCCTGCAGGTCCGTGCAATATCTTACAGTGCTTGCTACCACACTGGGACAGTAGGAGCTTGGTTACAGCCCTGAGAAAACAGCGATGCTTTTCTATATTTGTTGCTTTGTTTGCCACCAGCATTGGAATGAGCCAGCATGCTTGCTCACAGCCTCTGTTGAGCAATCAAAAATGAACACACACAGAAGCTCAAGGAAACTCAACCTATAGTGGGAATCTTTTTCTTTCCTCCTCATGATCATATTTGACAAGTCAGAAGAGCACTTTTTTGAAGGTAAATACCAGTCTAGTGTCACGCTAGAGATGGAGAGTATAGACTCATCCAATTTTTTTTACCTATGGACATTTTACCACTTGTGTGACTTTTCAAAGATTTTTGCCAGTATTCTTTCTACTAGACATACCAGGATAAGGGTGTTTCTCATGTGATTTAAAGGGGACTTTATTTTAAATACTCTGGAAAACAATATACCAATCTAATAGTGTCTGTGATTTTCCCACGTTCTTCATAGCAAAAGAGGTAATTTCCCACCTATCTTCAGTAATAATTTCATATTTATATTTATAGTCTGAACAACTTCTAGGGGAAAAGCCTCATATTTATTTTCACAGAAATGTTGTTCTAAACCTGAAGCAAGAGTATACAAATATTCCGAGGCACTGAAGAATCAGGCTTTTTTTTATGAACAAATTAACTAAAACTGTAGATTTAGGTTTTTTCTTTCTTATGTATTACAAGTCAACTCAATGTATGCAGCACAATAGGTATCTGTCCCTATTTTTTAATTTCCCTATTCTGTTTGCAAAAGAAAATTCAATTCTGTTACAGCTCCTGTTGCAACTGAGGGCAAGAGCAAAAACCCAAAAGAATGTGAAAGGAGTCAGCATGAATCTTCTTTAACTGCACAATCTATAGGGTAAAAGTTACTCTTAAGAAAATCCAGTTTTAGATTACAGATTTATGAAATCAAAGACCTGAAGCAATAAATTTATACATACAATTGAAAATTCGTGAAGATCACACATTATTGTTAGAAGTGCTAGATACTTTACCTGCATAACTGTAATTATACTGCAGTAGCTAATTTTTTTTTTTGTAAAATGAAAATGGCATGTAGAAGACTGACGTATGTTCTTACTGTTTCATTTTAAATGTGTTTTTCAAAGGGTTAGGTTCTACTCTTCATTGTTTTTTCTTACACTAAGTGTTTAAATTTATTTCTAAATTTGCGTGGTGGATGGGTCCTCTAGTTTGATGGACATCCTTTCTACTTAGCATGCATCTAATTGGAAAAATATGACATGAGAAAATGAAGCCAACTTGAAGCTGTGTACTACTGTGTTATACAAATATAGGTATTTTAAATGCAGGATTTTTATCCCGAGCTTCATCTTTCCATTGCGCCTTGCAACAGGTAACAGGTAAGGAAATGAGGAGTCAGCCTTGGACCAAGGTTTTTTTATACTGAATTGACTGGAATTTTGCCACTGATTTTACAAGTGACATGTCCGAACCAGCATTTACCCCTACGGTGTAGGGTCTAGCTCTGCCATATATTCCAGATCATACACAATCCGGTGGGTTCCTTCGTGGGTAAGTAGATAGTAAGTGGGTAAGTAGATAGTGACTAACATCTACTAACCTCAGTTTCCACTAATACAGGCAAACCCACAAAGGTCATAAACAGACTGTGTGTGGTCATATATTTAGGTACACAAATATATACCAGTAACCAAGGCATTAGGGCACTGCCCAGGTGTTTGATGCTTGATGTGCATGAGCGGGTTAGGAGGAGGGAAGGAGTCAAATAGCACAGTAGGGTGGGAAAGTTGAAAGGTGGTACAATGATGCAGAAAAGTATTGAGGCTATTGTGGAGAACTGGTGTTCCCCTTCAACTTGCTACATTTGAGGAAATTCCCAGAAACTTTTACCTTTTTGTTCATTTATCTGCAGTTTTGTGGTCTGAAGAGAGAAGACAAAAGGAAAAAATGGCATTTGCAAATAATACCCCAATACTGAACATCATTTATTACCCTTTTGTATATGACTGTTACGTTGAAGACCTAACACTCCACCACATGTCCAGATTAACTGGATCTACAGAACATAATCTTGTGACCAGTGTAAAACCTAAAGGTACAAAATCTCAAACTGCTGTACAAATGGGCTCTGACGTCATCCAGCTGCTCATTTTCAGGTACCTAAATGCAAATTTGTGAAAATTACGTCTTGGCTCTCAAGGCTAAAAGATGTATTTGTGTTCTTTACTATTCACTGAAAATCTCAGCTCTGTCCAAATGCACAGTTGTGTTTTCCCATGCACCAGGAGGAAATGGAGCATCTCATTGCCCTACAGCTGTGTCTCCCCCTGCAGTGAATAGGTGATGACAGATGGGACATTGTTTTGGGAATTCACGTGATTTCTGAAATCCCATGTGCTTGCTGGTGGGCATGGTAGTGTTTATTCTTGTCATTTTACACCCAAAGTTTCCCTCTGCTGGCTTATCTTAGAACAGATAAAGACAATTACTATACGTGTAGGTATACATTACTATTATTTGAAAAAAACTCAGATATTTCCTGCTCTTTTTCCACTCCTGCCTCCTGCCATGGCCCAGCCCAGCCCACCCTGGTGAAGCGCTCTTTGTGCTGAGGGCATGCATTGTGATGGTACTGGCAAGTGCTCAGGGGTTTACGCTAAGAGGGAGGCAGCAGCTGAGTCAGAAGCACTGTGGTAGCGCTGTGCCGGGGGCAGTCAGCAAAGAAAGAGCAGAGAGACAGTTTTTCTGCTTCTAGCTGCTAATGAGCTTTCTGGTGGCAGTGCTGTTCTCATCAGGACTGTTTGTTTTTACAGGCTGCCCTTTGTTGACTTTAGGCTTGTTTTCCTTGCCATGCAATACAAATATTCTCAGGCGTTAAGCTTTCCTTGCCCCTACTGCCTTCTTTTCATGTGGGACCATGGGGGCGCTAAATTTAAACTTGATTGATAGCGTTTAATCCAGAGAGGGTCAGGGTGCTATTTTCCTGTTAAACATTCTCTGGTTTGCTTCTTCTGTTTACAATCATGTCTTTAAAGTATTGTAGTCAGTCCTCC
Organism: Oxyruncus cristatus; assembly: GCA_013399855.1. Classification (NCBI taxonomy): domain Eukaryota; kingdom Metazoa; phylum Chordata; class Aves; order Passeriformes; family Cotingidae; genus Oxyruncus; species Oxyruncus cristatus. The sequence continues at coordinate 326,151 of VXAY01006160.1, forward strand.
TTCCCAATGAAATCTTTTCTGCTTTCCTTGCCGCTGTGGGATAGTTGCTCTTAATTATGTGGAGCCTTATGCCGCTTTGTCTGATCCTAGATGGAAAAGAACAACAGCCATGGGCCTTTAAACCAGATGATGCCATGACTTGCATACTCCCTCCCATCATAATAGATCACAGGCCCTGAATTCCACTGTTGTAAACCACTAAACATGGAAATACGAAAGCAGTCCTGGTTGTGTTTTCCCTTTCCTGACAGTCTTTGAGAAACATCTTCCTTGAGCAACCACATGTTCAGCATAACCACATGAGTTCTTTTTTACAGCTCTGAAGACAGTAATCTTAGTGTCTGTCTTGGTATTGCATATAAGTAAAATTTTTCTACCTACCATATGCCTGTGCAATCTTATGCACATTATTTGTACATACTTTGAGCATGAAACCTCTTGCTGATGTATATGTGTGCTGATGATACCTCAACTACCTGTATGCATAGACTTTTACTGACTTTACGTAGTTTAAACAATCATTGCCTCCATGGCAAAACTCTGACATTCTTAGCAAGGTGGGGGGGTTTAGGGCTAGATAAGGAAAGGCAGAGCATCTTCACTTAATGCTCCACACATTTTCATTTTTTTGTTGTAGAGAATATATGCTCTTTTATTGAGTTACAGACTTTTGTTTTCAAAAAGAATTCTTCCAGCACTGATAAAATATGCACACACATAAAAGCAAATGAAAGAAAAACACCTGAACCATTATATGAAGCTGGAATTCTTTTTAGTAGTTTAAAAAGCCCTTTTAATTTGTTTGCCTCTATAGTCATGTCATACTCTTCACGACATACCTGCAGTGTTCCTTAAAGTACATTGACAGTCATCTGCCTACACAGGTGTATGGGGTTAACTAATTGGTGCTTTTCCACAGTATAGTTCATCAGGATTAGAAATTAGATTTTATGAGTTGTTGGCAAATCTACGCTTAAAAAAACACGTCCTGACTCTGACACTGTTCTTGAGTAGCTGATTCCATCTGTTCAGACAACCTGTGAAAAAATGTCTTAAATATACAGATTTTTGAGTATGTCATGGCAGTGACCCACCTCACAGTCTAGAATCCTGACATTTTGTACACATATTGCAGCATTAACCCATTGCTGCTGCAAGAACTGAAGTGCATATTTTCTTCTATATGGGTATGTGTACACACAAACCATCTACCTCATGCAGAGGAAGAATACATTTAAACAAGTAAGTACAACTCTTGAACCACGTTGCTAGAATCTTTAGGGCCTAACTGCTAGGAAACCAACAGCACTAGACTGGCTTATGTGTTAAAAGTGATACTGGATGTAATATTATTTGTCAATTGGAAGTGGAAAATTTGGAAACAGAAAATTACCCTCCTGAGAAATACAAAAACAATGCAACAATCCCACCCCTCACCCCAGTCTCTCCAAAAGCCTGACAAAGAAACATGAGGAAAGTACTTAAGAAGAACTGGGGACTAGTGTTTATGCAAGACTGTGTGACCCTGTGAACTAGAAAATGGAAGAAGGGCTAACTCATTTTTTAAAGAAAGAATCACAAGAAAAAAGATGAGCAGATCTCTTCACGTTACGTATCCAAGATGAGGGCTTCACTTTACCTAGTTTAGTTGTATAAAAATCCATTGCCTATCTGGGATAGTATTTTCATCTGACTGAATCAACACAGGATGCAGAACTGGCCACAGGAATGTCTGTACTAGTTGAGAGCAAATGTCCCTTTTACCTGGTCTTTCTTCTCCATAGATGTCCATAAATGGATGATGAGGGGTAAAGAAGGACAGTACAAGAATGTATGCTTCTTCACTCTTTAGATCCTCTGCCACGTTCAACCTTTTTTGAGTGAGTAGAACTTTTGGGGACCTGATGCAGTTTGTCTGTTTAGTAACCTTCAATGGATCCCTGCTCCAACTACTTCTCTGGTCTGTCTTTGAGCCCATACTAACTCGTCTCTTGGACAAGAATAGCTGTAGATCTTAGTCTCTTTTGTTTACTGCAGTCCTGGATCTTACTGGCTTTGTATGATGGTTCCTACTTCACATATTGGAAGTGACAAAAAAAGGGCCATTCATTATTTTGTAGACATCCATCATACTCACTCAAGTCATCTCTTTTTAAGCCTGAAGGCTCCAACTCCTCCTCCACTTCCTCCCCAGTTTTTCCTCATGGAGGAGACATTTCATATCATTCTCATCTTTATTGTGCTTTTCTAGTTTTCATATATCCTATTCAAAAGAAAGAAAACCATCCATTACACATTGATATGGCATTTAACTTCTAGACTGTCTAGAGGGCATTTTGCTCCTTCCTGAGGGGCTAGAATAATTAAGTCCCAGTTTTAATTCCCTCAGCATTTGCTTCTTGTTCTCTTGGCTTACTTATGTTTTTATATTCAATTTGCTAGAATGATATTACAGTATATGTTCTTTGCCTGGATACAATTCCATCTTTTTGGAAGGGCGTCTTGTGTCTATTATGAAGTGCCCAATTTTGCTATTTAATCACATCAGCTTCCCTCTACAGACATATTCCATTTTTCAAGGTTTACCTAATAGATGACAAATGAGGACCCAATAGCAAGATTTCATCACTGAGTTCTGCATTATTAGACACATCACATTATTAGCTATATCTTCTAGCTTCTTTTCAAGAGCTTCTTTAAAAAACAAACAAACACAACCCCCCAAACGACACCTAAGCCCAAAAACAAAACAACAAAACCAGTCTACTAACAAAACAACCAACAAATGAAAGAAATAAACCCTCCAAAAAAACATCAAATAAACCCCCTACAAACCCACAGTTCTACGTTGGATGCCAAGCACCACCTTTCAGAATTTATGGCCTTGATGCTCTGAAAGACATCAAATGTAAGCATATTGGAGTCATGATACATGGAGAAGATTGGCAGCCCCAAGGGGATTTCATAGAATTGTAGAATCATAGAATGTTAAGGGGTTGGAATGGACCTCAAAGGTCATCTTGTCCCAACACTCCCTGCCAGGGACAGGGATCACCTCCCATTAGACCAGGTTGCTTGAAGCCTTATCCAACCTGGCTTCAACCAATGCCAGGGTTGGGGCACCCATAACCCCACTAGGCAACCTTTTACCAGCGCCTCACCACCCTCACAGTTAAAAATTTCTTCCTAACATCTAACCTAAATGTATCCATTACTCCCTGTCCTATGACTGCAGTTCCTGACAAAGAATCCCTCTATGGCTTCCCTGTAGGCTTCCTTCAGATACTGAAATGTTGCTGTAAGGTCTCCACACAACCTTCTATTCTCCAAGCAGAACAGCCCCAACTTACTCAACCTGTCTTCACAGGGGAGATGTTCTAGTCCTCTTATCAATTTCATGGCCCTCCTCTGGACTTGCTCCGACAGTTTCATGTTCTTCTTATGTTGGGGACACCAGAACTGTGTTCCAGATGGGGTTTCACTAGAAAAGTAAAGGGGGAGAATCACCTCCTTCCACCTGTTGCACTTCTTTTGATGCAGCACAGGATTGGGTTGGCTTTCTGGGCTGTGAGTGCACACTGTCAGCTCATGTTGAGTTTTTCACCAACCATCACCCTCAAGTCTTTCTCTGCAGGGCTGCTGTCAACCACTTGTCTGCCCAACTGGTAGGTGTGCTTGGAATTGCCATGACCCAGGTGTAGGACTTTTCACTTTGCATTATTGAACTTTATGAGGTTTGCATTTGCCCACCTCTCAAGCCTCTCAAGGTCTCTCTGGATGGTAACCCTTCCCTCCAATGTGTCAACTGCACCACACAGCTTGATGTTGTATTAATTCCCCTGTCTCAAAACAAGATCCGAAACTGGCTTGTTGCTGACTACAGGAGTATCTGGATGGCCAACTTAGATATTAGGCTGGATGTCTCATGGTTAGTGTGCTATAGTTAGACTCATTTCAGTGTCAAATAATCCAATACTGTTTTCTCAATCAGCTTGGAAAAGCATCAAGAAACACATTGTTGTGTGTAGAAGCATGTGAAATAAAGGCTCAGGTAAAGACAATTTTCAGTGGTTCTGGAGACTTGTTACAGAAGCTGGACAAAAGCAGCTGATTTTATCAACTTAAGTTGATACAAATATACTTGAATCTATTGGTGTTAGATTTATATCAATTGAAGTTATTTCCCTCAATATTCAATATTGAGGGAAAGTATTCAATACTTTTCTCCATGTTGCTACTTTCCTTTACTCCTGCAGCTTTTCTGTCACCCTCATATGCCACAAAGTAGGGAGGAAGTTTGATAGGGATATTTTTGTTTCTCATTTTACTTTTTCTTACCTAGCTGTTCCAGTTGGTGTGTGATCCCAGAAGTGTTATTGTCAGTAAAGGGACACGGGGAGATCTGTAACAGAAGGTAGTGATGGAGGGACCATGGCTTTGGCACACATTTGCTCATAGACTGGGCTAAGCCCATCATGAGACCTCACACTTGATTTATAAACACTAATTATCTTTTAACGTTACCATTGTAATTAACGCTCTTTTCCAAGTGCTTTGTTTATGCCTCTCCCTGGGGGAATAATGTATATTTTCATTGTGTTTGTTTGTAGTGAAAAGGCTAAGAACCACATTTTAAAAATGTATAAAAGCTTAGTAGTCCCTTCCTACCCTGTTTTAAATCAGTTGGTGTTAAATGACTCTCAATAACATTACCTTAAACCTTAGTAACTGTAACATATTTGTGGCCAAAGCAAAACTGTCTAACCCTCTAGTCTGAACACCAGCATTTCTTTTGTGCAAATTTAATGAGTGCAGAAGGAAACCTGAGTCTTGCACTGAAACTCAGGTTCACATCTTTGCTATCCTACATGCAAATGTGAATTTCTGATAAGACAGTGCTGATGTACGTGTGGGGTTCTAGCAAAAAGCAGATTGCTTTTGATTAGTAGTCTCCTACTGGGTATGCTGGCCTCCTTAAGGAGAACATCAGGAGGCAACTTGTCTACTAATAAATAATGTTTAGGAGAAACATCATGATACACATATAAAAGGCTAACATAGCCTATGGGAAATGTCTTCAACTTCAAAAAGAAGACTTAACTTGTGACATTACATGAGTTTTGCTTTTCCAGAGCAACTTAAACAGAGTACAAAACTATACAACCTCCTTTGAATGCCTTATCTTTAGTCTCTCAACCTTCATGTTTTTTGAATGAAAGCCTTCCTGTAGTAGGTTACAAATGTCTGAGCCTCCACAAAGTACTTCTAACAAGAATCAATTGTCCAGGGGCTTAGATAGCACTCAATAGTTTATAGCTTTCAGATTGTCCTCTTTCCATCCTGTTTAATTGGTCTATTTAACATGGGCTTTACCCAAGTTCAGAATTGTGGAATAATCATTCTCCCCCTCCCTTATTACTAATGGCGATGGCTAAGCTGTTATCAGTTTCAATGTTGTAGAGTTAATACCAAAATTGCTGAAGGTTCTTAACACAGCTAATCATGAACAACAGATAAAAGAACCCACTTCCTCCATCAGTGTATTGCTAGGGTTAGCTAATTTCTAGTGTTTGAGATTTTGTAGGACATACATGAAGTAAAACCTGTATTTGTGTGCTCGGTACATAACCCAGTATCAACTGCTGTAAATGGGACTCATCCTGTGGATTTTAATGTGTTGCTTTTGAAACAGGCCTTTCTGGCATTTCTGGGGCACTTTCCTACAACTTTAAAATGCTCTGCTTAGGGTATTACTCTTTTCCCACTCCTTCCTTTCCTCCCTCTCTTTTTTTTCATATTTATTAAACCAAAATGTCCAAAATAAAACTAACAGCTATAGACATTACACAGATGCCAGGGCAGAATGTCAAATATGTTCTGTTTTCACATCAAGATTTGAGAAAAGTTCCTTCTCTCTTCCTCTGCTTCTGTGTCTACCAAGCACTTCAGAGCTGTCCTTTTCCTAGACTTTGACAGCCAATAACTAAACAACCAGCTTGAACTGGCCATCAGCATGGCCATAGGTAAGATAACTTCTGTAATAACTATGATGATCTGAAACAAAGTACCTGGCAAAAATATCTTCCGTTGAATGGGAAGACAAGGTGTCCTGTGAGGTCTCAAAAAGTACAAAAGTTTGGTCTTGGATCTCTCAGTTTCATCCTGGATAGTAAAGGAGAACGAAGTGCAAAAAAAGTCCCCCAAAATTCTGTCTTTCAATCCACAGTAACTGCCTGAGGGGCAGTCTTGTCTATTATGTGATTTTCTTGTAGTCTGTTTGAAGTTACCAGTTTGCCTGGCCAGTTTATCTGTCACTTTATTCCTGCACTTGCAGGTAATGCTATTATTCTGAATGCACAAAATAGCCTGCTGAGACAGCCATACGAGCAATACAAGACTGTCTGATGATGTTCTGAGAAATATACCTTGAGGACCTTTCCATATAGCTACTTCTTGAATTTGCTCCCTGTGGTAGAGTACAATTGCCAAAATCGTTCCAATAGAGAAAACTCTAGAAAAAAAAACCAAACTGTAAAAGTAGCCTGGAGAGCTACATAAGGACATAAACCTTTGTATGGGCTTTTCTTTGTGGAAATCATTTTTCTTTTTTTAAGGAGCTGCTTAGTTACCCTGAAAGATGAATGGCCATTTCTTACTCTGCCATATGAACTTTCCAAAAATTAAAGTCATGTCATTCCTTTCTTAACTGACAGCTAGATCATATCTCTCCATACTGTGTTATAGATACTGCTGCAAAGAACAAAAAAAAAGCAAAATCACCACAGATTCAGGCAGAATGTATATGGTGGTAGTATATAGGACAGTATAAAAGTAAACATTGTAATAGGCTTGGGAAGTGATGGAGTCAACCTCCCTGGAAGTGTTAATAAAACAAGTAAATATGGTGCTTTGATATATGGTTAAGTGGGCATGGTAGTGGGCATTAATTCAAAGATGGATTAGATGATCTGGGAGATATTTTCCAGCTTTAATGATTCCCTGATTCTAAGTAAGACAACATTGACTGACTTTATAAAACTGTTACAGGTCTGTCACCCTACTATCTTGTCCCATTTCGAGGCAAAAATATTTTCACATTACAATTCAGTTCTTGAACTACAACTGAAGATTAGTCAAAAATATTAATGTGTATTAGTGTACATTAGGAAGGTATAGCTCAACTTGAGGAAAGTTCACCAGGTTCCTTACATCCACTAGCAAAGGGAAGGAGGACCTCAGAATTCACACCTACATTGTATTTTTAATTATTGTAAATGAACAGTGTAACAGAAAAGAAGGAAGGCTTCTGGAGTGCAACCTCAGAACTTTCATTTGTAAAATATAGGAGGTTATTGTCTCCTGTTCCTCTGAAGAGAAGTAGTCCAAACTTCACATAGGGAAATGAAGTGACCTTGGGACCCGTGAACACACTACCCCATGTGAAGTATGTAGTAGAAAGAATAGAAGGAAGAAGGAGCTGAGGGTAGGGAAGTTTGACCTATGACAAGGGTCAGAGGAAGTGAGTTTGTTTAGTCTAGAATGTACGAAAATGAGGTATGATGGCAGTTTTCTAATATGTAAACCGTTATAAAAAAAAGATTAATTTTTTGTTCAATATGTTCAGTAACCCTAGGACAAGAAATAATCAGATTAAGTGAAGTGTGTTTAAGTTATGTATTAGGAAGGAGCAGTTCCTAATAAAGAGACATTGAAACAGTGGTACAGGCAGCCTAGGGAGAGTAGAGGACTTCCTCCACTGGAGGTTTTTAAAAGGAGGTAAGATAAACCTCCAATTCAGATTGTCTTGGCAAATGTCATCCTACCTGTGTAAAAGGAGGGAATAGATAATCCCCTGTGGTACTTTACATGTCTCCAGAGATGAATTCTTGAATCACAAAAAAGCTGTAAAGTCTATAGCAGCAGCCTGATCTTTCCAGAGCTGCTCAGCAGCCTTCAAACTCTCCGGAAAATCCATGGCACCCACAGTGCTGGATCAAAGACCCTTTTCAACCTAGGCCACTCCCCAGAGTCTTGCAATGTCTACTGAATGCAGAGTGAAAGTGTAATTAATAGGTAATTAAAATACTCTATTTCACCCTGGAAGGGTCTGGTCTTTTCTTCAACCACTTTCAAAAGGCTACATACAAAAATTCAACAGACATGTAATAAAATGCATGAGAATAGAAGATCAAGCCAGTCAACCAGAACCTTATAGCTTTAATATAGAAATGTCATGGCTGCACACTTGGTGAGAACAAAATCTAGTCTTCCAGTTCTCTGTCTTGAAAATCTTCTTAGCAGTTACTTTCTGTATCTGCTACCGGTAAGGCCTTGCCTAGGTTTGCCCAATTGGGACAGAGAGATTTCTCAGCTATTTTTCCCCAACCTTCAGTCTAAACCTGCAGCTTCCATTTTCTACTGTCTTATTAATCCGTTGTCTTCTTGCCAAAGTATATCAAAAGTGCCCTGTACAAAGGAGGAATCTTACATATCTCTACTCACTGCATAGCTAGAAAAAACTAAATTGGGAGCCAAGAAAATTGTCTATTAAATTCTGATGGTTGATAATCAAGATGGTTCTTCAGAATTGTGCTTTTTTTCTTACAAGGTGTTCCTTTCTCCAAGTGTTCCTTTTCTTGCTAGGTGTTCCTTTCTTCTCCCTGTTCTGTGCTTACCAAACTCTGACACACTTGTAATGCTGCTCAAAAGGAGAAAGGCAATAGTGGAAAAGAAATGGTTTGTTGCTAGGGCAGCTCACTTAAAATCCTTCTCTGTCTTCCATGCTTAGAGATCCCTGCTGAGTTGCCTGATCAGAGGAGTTACTAATATTCTTTGTGAATGGGACTGATTCCAACTCTTCTACTAAAAATTAAATTCTTTCTACTCTTTCCATCACCATCTTTGAGACCCAATACAGGTGGGTCTGTGAAGATGCCTCAAAAGTCTCTGCATTCCCACACCAGGCCTGTAACAGAGCATACATGAGTGCCCTGTGAGAAGGAATGCAGAGAGGCCACCAAGCTCTGCTTCATCAGTTCTCACCATCCCACTGGGGAGAATAAAACTCTTAAATTGTTTCTCATTCCATAGAGTTGTCTTTACTCTTCTAATTAGAACTGCATTGTTGAGCAATCAAGTACGTGATTTCTAGCAACCCCAGACAACAGCCATTGCCCCAGTCTCTTCAAATTTGGCTCGGAACAAGCTGTTCAGCTTGCACAACTCCTCATCTGATCATCATATACACAGCCAGTTCCACGAAATACCTGCTTCTCCTCTCAAATGCAAAATTCATTGCTTTTCTTCAAAGATGGTATCCCAACATACTTTGGTGCTCTTTGTCATGGTGTGCTATATTTAAGACACTTCATTGTTTAAAATCCTTATTGTGTTGCTGTTTTACTACCATCTCACTGTAGCTAAAATGTTACTCCCAGTAACTGCAAGTCATGTTTTCCTTGATTTTTCCTTCTTTCTTTTTTCCTTGGGACATGCTGCTGTATATGAAAATGGGCATGTCAAGTTGAAAAATTGCCTGCAATCCATCCATTCATCTTTAGTGTTTCAGATTTCTGTACACTTTCCCTGTGGAAGTTTCTTCCCACACTATTCTTTGTTTTCTTGATCAACAACTTGTAAATCTTCTCTACTTTAGCACTATTCAGGGCTCTCCATTGCCTCCTTGCTCTCTGTCCCCTACTCTTTCCTTCAGCAGCATTCATGGTTTATTGTGTAAGCAAAAGTCCTCTCCCCCAAGTTTGACAGATCGCATTCAAAATGGGACCTTGATCAAGGGTTGCAGTTGGCTCAGAGATTGGTCACTTTGAACTATGAAAATGATCCTTAAACAGTTCATAATTAAAATTATTATCTATTTTTGGTTTCATGTATTCCAAACATCTTTTTTTCAATATTCTTTTATATCAAAGGCATTAGGTACTCAACATGTGAATTTGCTTATTCCAGAATATCCAGCAGAGACAATACTCAGGACAACCACAGGTTAAACAGGTTTGTATTGTCTGGAGCACTAATAGAAATCCTCTAGGGATTCATTGAATGACTCTGTGTTGTCATCATTGAAAAGTTCAATTCTGCACCCACGTATTGTAAAAATTGTCATAACTGAAGATATGTGAATTAAAGATATGGTTGTTTTATCATCCTGGAACTTGGATCCAGAGAAAATAACATTACAGTAGGCATTGAATTCTTCGAGTTTTCATTGTACCAGAGAAACTCCTGATAATTTCAACAAAAGAGTGACAGCAACAAAAAGCAGATGGAATTTGTCCATGTGTAATGGAATCTGTGCACTTGTGAAACATCATCCTAAAAGACATTTCTGCTGCAATGACCATAAGCCTCAGTCTGCACAAGAGTTGTTTGTGGCATCTCTTATATAACTCAGGAGAAGATTGTTACCTCAGATGCTGTTTGTTTTCTGTGATATTTGCTCACAGAAGACCCCACACTCTGTCTCACACTTTTAGTACTCAAGAAATACAATTCAGATTCTAAAAAGCATCTGCTCCAGAGCACTGGTGGCTCTTGTGGCCTATTGAGTGGAGCACCCAAACTGTAGTAGATTCCCTACTGTGCTGATGGCTCCCCTTACAGACAGAAAAAAACCACAAACGTAGCTATTTTGCCCATATGTTTCTGGAATATAACAATGCTGGTGGAGATCACTGCTAACTTTCCAAAGGCGCAAATAGAGTTTCCCAGGAAGATCAGACTATCAGAATTACTTCCTATTTACCAGGCACTCTCCCTGGTCACCAATTGCAGGCAACAAAATAAGTACCATTTGCTCTAGCCCATTCTCCTCAGCCCTCCTGGCTCCCTTGCTCCCTGGTCCTAAGTTCCTACTCACCATAAGATACAAACACTTGCCTGTTACAGCAACAGTGCTCATAACCTTGGTTGGTAAATCTTTGGGTTCAGCTGTCTTTGGAAAGCAATTTCTACCTCCAGCTGCAAGGAAGGTTACTCAGATGCTTAGCAGAACAGAGCTCTCTGCCCTCCCCCATGGGAGGTTATATCCACCTGATGAGGAATGTGAAGCGAGAGCTTTTTTCTCCTCTCACTGTAGTTTAAATATCCTCAAAGTAAGGCACTGGCTTCCTCAGAGAGGAGGGGTGTACAGTTTGCTCTGGTGGTTATAAGCAATGAAAATCATGTAAATTCTTTGGATTTTCAGGCATCAGTCAAGCCCAAATCCTCTAAGTACGGAGCTGGCATGTCCGTGACTGGTTAATGAACTGCATTGGCCCAGACAAGCTCAACTAGTATGCAGAGATGTGGCCGTGGATAAGTCTGATGCAACGATATGATGAGTCCAGACCACAGGTCCTGGACTGCCAAGGGAAGTGCAATGGCAGTTCAAAGTTTGTAGCATAAAAGGGAAGTGTCTCATCGCCTTCACCAAGGGATGAGCTCACTGCACATGGCAGAAGGAGCACTGCTGCTGCCCTCACTATAGACACACTGAGTTACAGTGGTCTGTTTTAGACATCTGTGGAACAGAAGATTAAAGAGGCAAAGCTGTGAGTGGATGGCCCATATAAAATGAGCTTGTTACATGTGTTACAGAATACAACCTTACTGAGATAGTAGCTGAAATTCAAAACACAAGGTATCTGAGTCTGCGCCTAGTTAAATATTTCATTCATGTCTTTAAGAGATACAAACTGGTAAAAATCTTAAGGTAGAGTGACATAATTTACTCTGCATATTTAGATATGTAAAGAGAGAAACTATCCATTGTGAGTGTTATAGTACAACATTTAGCAGTATGGTAGGCATATCTTCTTAGCACTTAAAAGTAACAAAAATAATAAAAAACCTCCCTAGATTCAACTTCCATTCTGAGTGTTTCATCATACTAAATTTGAATTTATTGTGCCCTGTTTTGAATTCCTGACCCAGATACAAATTGCTGTAACTTGTTTCACAAAGGCCTGAGCAGGGCATAGAGAACTGGAACAATTTTACATGATAGTTTTGCAATCAGATGGGCATGTCTTGGAATGAAACCAATGGGAATATTAAGCATTGTCTTCTGGGATATTTAACATGGAGATTATTAGCTGATCAAGAACACAGCTATGCATCAGGTATTATTTTTTCTGTATCTGCACATAATGCTGCATAAGTATGATGTGCTGTGGTGGAGTAATTTACCCTGATACACCCTTATTTAAAAGAGTATTTAGTAGCTTAGATCACAACCAGTTTTATATCACCATCGATCCTTTTTCTGTTAGAATTTGGTTTTGGTAAGGAGTTTGCAGAGGTATAGGTGCCTGGGAGGTGTAAGGCAATGTGGAAGAGGAAGCTGAAAGGGAGCATGCAGTGCTTTTTCGGTTCCTCCCTGGAACAGAGATGACAGCTGGCGTGCCTGAGCAGTGCCTAATGTGGGAAGGCTCACTGGCTAACTGCCATGCCACAGGCTACGGCGTAAGACATTTAGAAATGAAAGGAATAAAACTATGTTAAATTCCACAAGTTACTTAAAACTTAAGGAAAGAAAACTTTGCCTGTCTTACACAAAATACTTAAGAAAACAAGCCTTAAACAAAAGGATTTTTGGAAGTATTTTCAGTAGCTTCAAATGGCGTGTTTCCAAACTGTCTTTTGAAAATAAGGAAGGGCAGATTTATTGAAAGGTGCCTGTAGGGGGAGATGGTTGCCCGGGAGATTGGCAGTAAACATTTCATCTCCAGGTCACCAGCTCAAGCCAGCTCTGCTCACTAGTGGTCAAAAGGCTACTGTATTATTGTCATTAGGAAAGGACATGAATCACTCAATAGTCTGTGGAGACATGAAAATGTCTGCTTCAATAACATATATAAATTATTTTCTTAGAATCCTTTTGGGGACTTTTGAAGTACACACAAGCACAAACATTTTCTGAATGTTTATACAAGCACTAGTCTAGAAAATATTAGTAATTTTTATTTAAGAAATAAACTCACTAACTACACCATCTGAAAATCTTCCTTTTCTCTGTCTTTCTCTTTCTTTCTTTTTCTCTCTCTTTCTTTCTTTCTTTCTTTCTTTCTTTCTTTCCTTCTTTCCTTCCTTTCTTCTTTCCTTCTTTCTCTCTTTCTTCCTCCCTTCCTTCCTTCTTCTCCTTTTTATCATTCTTTCATTAGCTCATTCTTTCTCCTTTTTCTCTTTCCTCTTGTCTTCTCTCTCTTTTTAAAAAACTAATTTCATTTTACTTATGAAGTCACTTAAAGAAGACATAAAGCTTTATAAGAAGCCTTTATCATCTATTTGCTTTTAAAGTATAGCAGACCATTGGAATTCTGGAGAAAAATAAATTATGTTTGGGACCATTTTTCCACTTGCCAAACAATAATAAACAAGGCACTAAACAAAATGCCATGGAGCAGCCACTGTCTGAAGTGTATTGTAGCAAGGCATGATATGCAAAAAGGAAACTTGATTAGATTTGATTCAGGGTGATGTCTTTCTTTAAATCAATGGAGAAGAGAAAAAAGCTTAAAAGATTTTTATTTAATAACAACCAGACAATAATATCAATAGTACTTCCCATTTAACTTTTGGCAACCCTCAGTATGTGCTGTGCGCATACCCAAGAAAAAAAGAGACGTTTTCACCCTTTGGTTGGTTTCATCTTTTGAAGCATGTCTCCACCAAAAAGCAGATTTCAATTTCCTTCAGGGACCACAAAATACCCAGCTCTCTTCCTCTCCCTCACTGTGGTTAGAAGTTTATTTTTCAGTTGTGGTAAGTGCTTTGCACCGTATTTATCTGCATGTTGTTTGTTTTAGGAGTGGAGCATAGAACACAGAGTCTTCTACCAGGGGAAAGACTAACAAGCAAAACAGTGTACAGAAACAGTTTAAAAAAATTGTTATGGGTAACCATACTGGTTGAATCAGAAAGTTCACGAGAATCTCTAGACCATAGTTGAGGAGCTCCTTCAGCAAGAAATATGCCGCTGAGGCATGAACCCAGGCACAGCCAGCAGTGAAGCTGGGCTGCCCTGGGATTTATAAATAACCCCAGGCTAGTCACTTCCCTTTACAGAAGCTTTGTCTTCATAAGGGACATTTGCTATATAATTTCTGCCCTTGCTTCTTTCATTCCTCTACAAACATGTTCAGTGTTGCTGCAATGGCAAATAATTTACATTGACACATGGTGAAAGAGTAAAGTCTCATGGAAAGTAGGCAAGCTGTCCTAGGAGGCCTCCCTATTTCTGTAATTTGTTTGTGTGGTGATTCTACTACCAGCAATTTCAATAGCTCCTATATATTTCTAATTTATTTGCAGGTGTGTAAGCCTAAATAGGATTTGGCCTTCTTTCAGAGGACATCAGGGAGGTGATGGTGGAAGTGATCACTGTGTAGCGAGATGAAAAGATTTGTCGTCTTCTTTTACTATACGTAGGCTGAGGCAAAGAGAGAAAATAATAGTTAAATCAACATTAAAATGCTTGTTAAATATGTTTGTGTGCACATGCCCACTGTTCACATTAGTCTCAGGAGTTTGAAAAAGAGGATTTAATTCATTATGTATATTTATTTCTTGTGAACTTCTCTTTAGTGCAAACACTCCATAAAGAGTTGAATGAGAAGACCTAGAAGATCTCTAGAAAGCAGGAATGAAGCAGAAGAAATTCTGATACTTCCATGTAAAATTCACAAGGCAAAATGTTCATGTTTCTTGTTTGTAAATAGAAAATATGTTTTGCTTGTTTCCTGATTTCACAGGTTTGCTTTATACATTTTTGCTTTGAATTTGCACCTTCAGGTTCTGGTCTTTATTTTCCGTGTAAACATTGGCAAATTTTGCAGCTGCAGTGATTCACATGCTTCCAGAAATTAAAATATTATGGCTGAGGAAATGCTCTCTATTAGTTTTTACATAATAAATTGATATAACAAAACTTTTAGAACTTTTGGAAAATTGCCTTTTCAACATCAGGGTTGGGGTTTTTTGGGGGAGGGCGTGTCAATAACTTAGAATTGATGACACCAAGGCATATTGCATAACATTTATGTGTAGTGTAATTTAATAGAATCATAGAACAGTTTGGGTTGAAAGATTGTCTAGTTCCACCTCCCCTGCCATGGGCAGGGACACCTTCCACTAGACCAGATTGTTCACAGACTCATCCAACCTAGCCTTGAAAACTTCAGGGATAGGGTATCCACAGCTTCTCTGGGCAATCTATGCCAGTGCCTCACCACCCTCACAGGAAAGAATGTCTTTTTAATATCTAATCTAAATCTATTCTCTTTCAGCTTAAAGACATTACCCATCATCTTATTGCTACACTCCCTGATGAAGAGTTTCCTCCCATCTTTCCTGTGGGCCCCTTTTAAATACTGGAAAGCTGCTATAATGGGTTTCCACTGAAAGGTGGATTTGTCCCATTGAAAATGGGGTCTGTTTGTCCATAGCTGAGAGAACTTGGTCTTTCATTAGTTTTTGACACATAGAACATTTTGGAAGGAAATATTCTATTTAATTAAATGGAAAAAGTGAATAGAGTCTGAACATCAAATAAAATGCATGAATGAAAATGGATGGGAGACTAAATGGACATTTTTCAAATCGACTATCTCGTTCTTTTGCCTGCATTATTTTTTGGTTTGTGTTTAAGGATATCTGTGGTGTTTTTTTTTCTTTTTTTTTTCTTTTTTTCTTTTTCATGTACTTGCAGGTGTGGATCGATACTTTGTATTAGCCTGCAAAGAAATATCAGATTTAAGACTGAAAAAATGTAATTTTACCAGCTCTACTAACTCTAACAAAAGGCATATTCCACAAAGCACTCTCATCTAGATCCCTGTTTAAGCAGCATTGAGAAATACTAAGGATTTTCAGAAGCAAAGATGAAATTAACAGATATTTTGGGGGGGGGAGAGGGGGGAGTGTAATTAAAAATGAATCATATAAAAAGGTCTCTACAGCTTTTGCAAAATCATTTCTCAGGAAAATTCCCACTGATATCAATGAAAGCCTTGACTTAGTGCAGACTGAGTTAATATTAAGAAATGCCTACAGTGAAAGCGAAGGTTTTTACTGCAAGCCTATAACGTACTCTGTTTTAGAGCCATTTCCAAGTTTTTAAAACCTGCATTTAAAAGGCATATTATTTTTTTAATACCCAATTTCGTATTAGAGAGTGTTTAGGAAAGTTTCATGCTAAATTGTGACACATCATCATTAATGTTAAAGCTGAGTACCCTTTTTTCTTTCGCTTTGGTTATGTAAACTTGTGTCTCTGTACTTCTTAGACATCACATTCAAAAAAATTCCCAGTCAATGTGAACCTTCACCAAAACATTCAGAACAGTGACTCTTGCACAATTCCAGCTTACCGAGTTTTCCCCCAGCTTTCCAAGCTGCTGAGCCCAGAGTACTCATCAGCATACAGCAGTCATGTTGTAGAGCTCACCTCAGTTGTGGGCTGATTTCCAGCAGCTTGCTGAGGCTCAGGTGCGAGGAAATTTGCGCTGGGGCCTTGGCAGAAGCAGTACACTTCCCTTCAGAAGTGTTTAGCAGTAGGAAGTAATAGAACCATTGCTGACCTGCCCTGCAATGAGTTCTCCAGGGCAGAGTGATGTACAGAAAGTAGCTGGCAATGCCAGGCACAATGAAGCTGTCCTGTGCTATGCTGTAACTCTGCATGAAATGGCAACTTGGGTTTCAAGTAGCACAGCTTTGGGTTTTAATCTGGGGTTTATTTACACACAACCCCACCCCCACTCATTATAAGACCAGTTGGGGAATAAACTAGGGCTTTCGTTCTCAGGAAAATAGTGCATGACTTCCAGCAGAGAACCCATCAGCTGCTACCAACTCTGCATTAAGCAAAGATGCTGAATAATGTAAGTACTGTGGATGTTTACAGGTCAATAAAAGCAAGTGGTCTACAACCTAACTAGCCCAAAGAGACCTGCAGCTTTAACTGGAAATGCCTGTAAGCGGGAAGAATTTCAACAGCAATGATGAAGATATATTTCAGTCAGTTATTTTTGCAACATAGTGGTTACTGTGCATACATCTAAAATGCGTACAGCCATTTACATAGCTTTTTAACAAACACATGATACTATATCTTAGAATTATTACATAGAGACAATGCCTAGTGAGCTCTGGATCTTAGCTGTAGGGTGCTGTACCCACTGCTTGATGTTTGGCCAGTATTCTGCTGCCTGTCATACTGCCTGAATGAAGAAAACTTGAGTAATGGGTCTGATATCAAGTTGAATTTGTAGCAAAGGGGGGGTCTCATGTCTCTAGTTAATGGGAGTGGTAGCCCTGGGAGAAAAAGTCATTGCCATCTCCTAGGAATCCAAACTCTATGCCAATTCCTGCTCTGCGAGACCAGCATTGTCTCAAGCACTGATTCTAATCAGAGACCAACGCAGAGTCTCCCTTGTACATGCTCAGCTCCATTTATCCAGCAACTCTCTCAAAACAGCTAACAGTGTCAATAGCATGTTAGCATGAAATATGTGCCTGCACAAAGGCCATGTGTGGGGTGTACATTTGGAACAGACCTTTTGCCTAAAGGATGCCAGACCTCTCTTGTGGACATCTAGTGCTTCCTACCATGACAACAACAGTACCTGTCAATCACAGCTACTTGGCTCTTTTTGACATTAGTTCTTTGCTTTAGGACTCACCCTGCAAAACAGAAGGTAGGATGCCATGTGCTTCCTAACAGCAGCAGGAAAAATTTAAATGGAGACCCCTGACCTAGTAGTGCGTATTATAAAGCTGTGAGTTTTAGTACACTCCATATTACCTCTCTGACTTTATGATCCTGGGACAAACTTTTCCTGAGACCCTTTCAGCAAAGCAAGCAGACAATTTGCTGCGGTCAATAGAAAGTATTATAGGCTGAAACCTGCTGAGGGTGAATGGACAGTACCCTTGCCTGACCGGGAGGAAGCAGCTATTAAGCAGCACTAGGAAAGTGTAAGAAGAGCCAGTAATATGTGACTGCCCAGTATGATTAATTGTCATTTCTGTTTCTGGAGAGCACAAGTAAATGTGATGTCTATATCCTCTCTGTATAAGGAGGACAACCACTTAAATATAAAGCAGCACCACCATGCTCAGTATCTCCTACTGAAACTGAGAGAAAATTAGGTTGTCCAACTTTTGTTATTTATTCTGGAATTTGGCCAAGATGACAAGGCTCATTTCATTCTTGCCAAATCTATGTCACAGGACATTCATGTGCTCAGCACCTTGGCAGCTACAACGTACACAGCCCCTGTTTAGATAATTCTTTTCATACAGATACTCTAGAAGGACCTGGTTTTTACATACAAAGAAATTGCGAACCAGAATGTACTTATTGCATGAGTGCAGAAAAATATTTCTGGAAAATTGTTTTCCTCCTCCTCGCTAATCAGTTAAAAATGCATGGGATAGCCAGTGTGTAGTGCAGATGGAAACAATCAGGAAAATATTCAGTTTCCACTAGGAGATTTAACTTTTTTTCCTCAAAGCTTAGAGTTCGATTACTTTTATTTTGATATTCTCCAATCTGTTACAGCAAAAGATCATCCTCTTCTCCTAAGAACATCTTGATTACAAGTTTTGGAGTTTGGGTTTAAATTCAATAGTACTATTGATTTTTTTTGGAGAGCAAACCCATGTCTTGCCCAAGGTGACTCTTCACAGGCTTCTACTATAATCAGTGGAATGAAAGATACTCCTCCAACCAATGATTCACAGTTCCCACTTCAGGCTCCTGCTCTGAATCTGGCAATGACACCAAAATTAGATGTGTAAGGTGAGGGCAAGTGAATTCTTTCCTTTGGTTCTTTCTGATGACTAATGGGCTAACTTGGGGGAGATTGGCTGAGGTATCTGTTTATTTTCAGAGATAACAGTTAATATCCAGATAAATGGTTTAGACAAGTACAAATAAAGCAGGAAAGTACTGTTCCTAGTTGCCACTTTATGCCTGACTGACCCCTGCCTTGTGGCAAGAAAAAATTCCAAGGAGCCACCACAAATCTCTCTGACTATTCCTTGTACCAAAAGGTTGTCCTCATCCTAACCCCCCACACACAGGGAGTTCCAGCAGAAGGCATTTTGTGGCAAGCTGAGGAAGAGAGAAAAAATGCCTAAAGGAATTTTGTACAGTGGTGATTTTTAGAGGGTCATTCAAAAGGAAAGCCTGCAGGGGTTACTGGTACTGTACCAAGTTGATGCCTATCAGGCCTTAAAAAATTTCATGTCGTTAACTTTGGCACAAGGGTGTATTTCCCTATTATCTTTAATAAAATCCAGTATGGAGGAAAAAGGATGGAAGGGAAAGCATGACAGATGTGAATCACCTCTATTAACTTGTAAAAGTCATGTACATGTGTCAAAACAGCATATTAAAATGGATTAGCCATTCATACAAATAAGAACAACATGTGCATTTGTTTCAGCTAGGATGAAAATCACAAAGGCAATCAATTCTCATACAGCATATGTGAAAGAAAACCTGGCACAAAGGATGGCTTACCCCAAGTGTTCAGATACATGTTTCAAGTAAGCATATTATTTTTTCAGCTTTCAGGTTACTGGTTTGCTCCAGAGGGCCATGAGAAACCACAGATTGAAGGGAGAAATAATGACTTTACACTCCCAATACATTCTCTAAAGTCACTGTTTTTCATCTTGTTTGAACTTTTCTCCATGTGGATTTAAATCCTATCCACATAGCCAGGCCAAAATGGCTTTAAACTGTGCAATAAACCCAGTTTTTTAGATAATAAATTTGTATTTGGGCATTTTTTCTCCTGACTCTTTTTAACTACACTTTTTCCATAAACGGGTGCCACTTAGCATGCACAGGGCACAGACTCTACCAGTTGGACTCACTGTCAACCGTGCATGACAACCATACTGACAGATGGACCATATTTATTTGACAGGTTTTGGACCAAAGAAGGTGGTTAAAGCTTAGATGAGCATAAGTATTCTGTTAATAGCACACAATAGGCCCATTAATTTGCCCCTTTACTGACATTTTGTAAGTAGGTCCCAGCCATGTCTCAGAGATGACCAGAAGCGTGACTTTGGTCATTGGTTCTCACATGCGGCAGAAGTATTTTGTTGCCCAAGAGCATGCAGCCATGTCACATAAAAAAAGAAAAACAAAACAAGAAACAAACAAACAAACACAAACCAAACCACAAACCAAACCAAAAAACACCCAACCCCAAACCAAACAAAAAAAAAACCAAATCAGGGTAGAATCTTGGAACAATCCAGGGCAGGATCCCTCAGTAAAGATTTAATTCCTTAGCTCCAATATCACTTTCACAAGATCAGCCTCCCAGCTTTCTGAAAAGTAGTCAGATAAAAGCATTTTGGGTAGACAAAATCATAGTGGTCAATTCTCCCTCATTTCCTTTGACAGCTCAGACCCCAGTGATCTGTTTATTTCAATGGCAATGACAATCTTACAGAACTAGAGAGTTGCTTTGGAAAACGATTCAAAATCCTGAGATATTATTTTGGTCACACTTTGGGTAAGTGTCCTTGCAGTTGCAAATATGCTGCCACAGTTGCCCCATGTTTTCAAGCATAGAAGTGTCATAGATTCTCTTGTGAAGTAGAAGCATTTACACTTGGGGTAAATGTTATGGACACAGAGCCCTGCCAGCACAAGATGAATGCTAGTGGAGACAGGTTGTGCAGCAAGGCAAGAAGTGAGCCGCCAGGGTCACTGGTGGGTTTTGTTAAGTGTTGGCCCTGTTCAGCCCAGGGTAAATTTGGGGACTGAGATGTAATCACAGTGCCAGGTATCAGGTTATGGCCATACACAGACATTGCTGCCTGCTGCTGTTGAATCAAATTAGCTTTGCCACTGGTATCTATATCAAAGGATTGGATTCTCAGGCAGCTGTCTGATAATTCACTTGAAATCTTTTGTTTTTAAATAATCTCTCTTCTCAAATATACTTAAGTTGGTCACTTTCATGTTTCCCCTTAAATGCCAGAGATCAAGGGAATTAAAAACAACCTCAGCCATCCTTGAGTTTTTTTGCATTCCCATCAGTCAAGGATGGAGAGTTTTCTATTTTAATTAACTGAAGAATAAAAATCAGTATCCAGCTGAGAAGTAGGGTGGGGTTTTTTTCCCTGTGGAATCAAGTCTCCCACAAAAAACAGACATTTGTGCTGGAAATGCCAACTCAGATGAAATCAGAAGACTGTGATCAGGCATGTCAAGACCACCAGAGATTAATGTTGCATTAAATCCTTGTGGTTGAAAAGAAGCCACAACAGGCAAGTCCCTTCTCCCTGGACACCTACTGCACTTCACTGGCCTCCAATTTCTCCCTTCATCCTCATATTTCATGATGTGAGTGTATATGTATGTGTGCATACACATTTGTGGGAGGGTGCTAAACAGTGCTCTCATTATGCTCTGTTTTCTCTGGTAGTGGCTGCTTTCTTCCCTGCTGCTTGTGCTGTCGTGCATGCCAGCAACATCTATGCACACTCAGTGAATTATGTGGAGTCGCCCCAGAAGCCAAAGGAGGAGGTGACAACTGCTGGACATCTTTCTCTGCCTGACAGCATCTGTAGAAACAGGCCAGCTGGACACACTTCTTTCTGTGCTGAGGGGACCAGCAGATTATTTTTGCAATTTACTGGCTGGAAAGCTCAGCATTTTAATACCTCACTGACTAGAAAGCTATTGGGCACAAAATCCTGAGAACATGAGAACTGACCTTGGAAAATTGTGCTTGTGCTTCCCCTTATTCTTCCATCTTCTTTTTCAGCAGACAAAGAGTATGGTCAGTGTTGAAAGGAGAGGTATAATAATGCTGAGAATTTATAAGCTGGCAATGGGGTGTAGTTTAGAGAGTCAAGCAACAGTCATTCAAGTTTCTGAAAATCCCCATAACAAGTACAATTTTAGCTGAAGTTTTGTGTTCCTCCTGTCTCTTCAGAGAAAGCTCAGCTGGTTATAAACAGTGATGGAAACAGAAGTGGACTTTAATTTTTAGAGGTATTCCTTTCAGTTCAGGTGGAACCACCAGGTCAAGGAAGGGCAAAAAGGGAAATACTGCTGCTGCATCAGCCATAGTTACAGTTCTCTGGTGTCAGCATCAGACAACGTCACATCTTTTAGGATCTGGAATTTTTTTTAACTCTTACAAGTGTTTAAAGGCTACTGACATTTTACTTAAAGCAGGACGTACCGGGGGCTGTCATTCTGCTAGAAACCAGTGTGGGAGCAGGATGCTTGTTCATGTACTTGCCAGTGAGTTTCCTATCAAAGGCACTTGTCTTGCTCAAAAAGGCCATTCACTTCTCAGGGAATGATGTACTTTGGTTGGATCCTCACAGATGATGGGCTGTACTGTGCCTCTGAGGCCTTGTATTGCCCAGGAAAAAAAAAGGTCAGTCCTCTGAGCATGTTTGCTCAGGGCTCCCAGTCGTAGCCGAAGAATTCCTAGGGAGCTAACTTCCACACTGGCCAAAGGGCCTCCACATATTCACAAACAGCACTATTAGTAATGGTGCTTAAGCTGTGCATTGCCAAAAGTTCCTCGGCCCTAACCCTAATACCATCCCCCAAGCTATCAGAGATCCTACACACCCCCTCCTGGGCTGCTCTTGCAGACTTTTGAGCACCCCTAGTTGGTGTAAAAAGACACGATTTTGCACTCCCGCTTCAGCGAGATTTTGCACTCCAACTGCCTTTGCAGGGAAATTGTCTTAGAAAGCAATTGTCCCAAACCTTGGGGAATAGTCTGAAAAAGAAGCCACATTTTGAACCAGCATGTCTTGGTACAGGCCTTTTGGGCGACGTGGTATACAAATGATATTTCCTTTGATAGAAAGGTACCAGTGCCTTTAGGAGAGCCAGAAGAAGTTATTTTTAATTTGTTCGTTTGGCCAAACACCAACTCTTATGAGACAGACAGTTTAAAGGAGTTCTGTATGAACATTTGACATGTAATGTGATTATTCAAGTGCTTAAGCTGGGACACGCTTCAAGATTTTCCTGACTTTGGCGTCATATAGTCAGTTACTATGTCCCCTTCTGCCGTGGAAAACATAAACTCCGTGTTGCTCATATCCGGCTGGAGTCTCTCAAGTGTGGGATGGCACAGATCTGAATTCCTCTTTGCCTGATCTGTGAGTGAGTTGTAAGCACAGGGGTTCTCCATGTGTAGTTGATGTGTAGTGTTTAGGGCAAAGTGCATATTTCTGTTTATCTCTTACCTTGTAAAACACCACATTTCGCCATTATTATGATGCTATAACCATTCATAACATTTGTCCCAGAATTACTAGTAAGTCTGTAAAAGTGTAATCTTGATTTATTTTTTTTTTGTCTAAGCAGAGTTTCATGTCTGCAATCTGCAGATTTTTTTATAGAACGGGAAATCTCAAAACAATCCTATGACAGAAAGTGAAAAACAGAGTGATAAATGTTACAAGACAGTGTGGTACTGTAAAGTAAACTGTTTTTTGAGATAATTGTGCTCCCCGTAGCAAAATAAAAGCTATAGTTCTTTAACAAGGTGAAGGACATTTCTTTTTGTATGCTAGATTCAGCTTTCTCTTTTATTATTCTTCTTTCAAAAGGAGCCACACTACAAAATAAAAGATGCACAGAAACAAAAGTCTTGGATATAAGTAAAGATGAGGTACAACAGATCTGGGACACATTATCTTCCACATATAAAAAAGAGACCACAAAAAACCCAACTCAAAACACTTCATATTACCACATCAATTAATGAAAGTTCTAGTCTAAGATCTTTTTCAAGATGCTTCCTAAAACCTATCTGGAACTTAAATGAAGTCATGTTATATACTTGCTTGGAATTTGTAAATCCAGGTAGCTTGGCCAAAGAGAGACTCAAAGTGCCTTTTTAAGTATGTCTTTTTAGTGTTAATTTAGAAATAGAAGGCATTACTTTTCTAAGACAAGTAAACTTTTCTAAAACCGGAAAAATTTTATGGCTCCAAGAAAGACTTGTTAACCAACCTACAGGAATCAAAAATGGTAAGTAGGTATAGTAAAAAATGCTACTGTTTTTGTTTATTCACATAAGGTTATTGGTGTATATAGATGCAAACCCATCTTTCTAATCTCCCCTGGATATAATGGACATGAGAGACAGTTCTTAGAACAGCAGGTACGTGTAGCTATGCTGGTGGATCTCTGCAACCATCACATAGATGCTATTTCTGTTTCTTGCGACTTCTTTCATTACACATCCCCTGCAGTATTCACATACATGCTTCACAGCTTCCAGACACACAGCCACAGCCACACATATACATACAAATGTAGTCTCAGAAAATGTACAGCCCACTATTCATTACCAATACCTAACCCACTCTGCCTGGAAAAGTCATTATTATATATAAAATGATCAACTAGACTGAGCAAGAAGTGATTTATTAGCCCCATATTTAAATTTAATCATCATAATCTAGGAAAGAAATATTGTCATTCTTTGCAATGGAGTTACTCTGGATTTCTCTGACAATAATTTTAGCTTTGCAACATACCTGCTTGCAGAGAAACATTGCTTCTGAAAGTATGGGGACTGGCATTTTGAACTCTGGTATCATTTCTTTTGTCATAGATTACCCAGCAATTGCATTTACTTATTGCACTCTCTATGGATCCTGCAAAGAACATAGGCTTTTTTTTAGGCATCAGTGGTTCTACTGCCATCAGCTGAAGTCAGATGAAGTTAAATTTATTTTTAACAAGTATTCAGGATACTGCTTGGGTTTTTTCTGAAATTTAGTGTAACAGTTAGAAAGACAGGTAGCACAAGCTACCTGATGTTTCAGAAAAGCTCAGAAATAAATTCTGCAGAGCTTTCTGCAAGTCTTCTTAGTTTTCAAGGCAATGAGAACTTGGATGCTTGATGTTTTTGAGCAAGTGGAGACAGTTCAGCTCAATGGAACCTTTCCAAGTAACCTAACTTCATAACCTTCAAAAACATTGAGGCCAAGTCAGGGTTGGAGCATCAAAGGCAAAATCAGTGGGATAGACCACGATGCCATCCTCAATCTGTAGGGTTGGGGCCCACATCACATGGTGCAGAGGCATGTTGCTCCATCAGCAAGAAAAGGAAAGACAGGGAAGGCGCTAAGCCCTCGTAGCCTGCCTCTAATAAATCTCCTCTTGTCTCAGAGACATCCGTCACATTTTGATCAAAACTTCTGTCTTCCTCTCCTCTGTCTTCCAGTAGCCTAGCTCAAAGCAACATGTCTGTATGAAAATGTTTACTAGCCTTAACCTGGTGGAAAGGCTGGAAAAGCATTATTGGCCAGTGTCTGTGACAGTGATTTTATGTCCAGGTTTCTCTCCTGCTGAGGCAGGGGCATGACTCAGCCTGTGGGCTGCTGTCATCCAACCTCTCCACAAGCCTCTTTCTGCTTTAGCCCATGCCCCTAACTGCACCCACAATGCTCTGGAGGGTCTCCAGGATGGCTCTCAGCAGTGCCTACACAACTCAGCTGGCTTCAGCATTTCCCAACTTTGACTCATTTTGATCTGAGTGTCCTCCTGCACCGCTTCTGGACTGTGACCCCAGCTTCATGGGTTTTCCCACAATGATTACTTACAATGGATGGACACAGGTGGAGTAAGTCCAGACACCAAAGAAAAAAAAAAGAAACAGACGGAAAAGCCTTCCCTTTTATCTATTTCAGTAAAATTTGTAACTGCCAAATGCATTTTCTCTTTCCTGAAGTGATAATTGTGTCCTTCTTCCTGCATGACCCGGCTGTAACCCTGGGAGGAGGAAGTAATTTATTTCTAGTCCTGTTGTTTAAAATGTGTCTCAGCTTTTAGGCTGTCATCTGAGGCCATCTGAGATCACATTTTTTCACCTGCCTGCCTGCTCATCAGTCTCCAGGCACCCGGCAAGAGGAGCTGGGCACTGGGCAGCCACAGCGACGGCCCCACACAAAGGGCTGACATGGGAGCACAAGCGAGCCTTATTTGTTTTGACACCATTTCCTCAGCGCCTGTGCTGACAGACAGACAGCCTCCCACCAGTCCCCGTGGGGCACGGAGCAGCCCCAGCACTGCAGGCATGCAGCTGGGAGGATGCCAATGCTCTGCATCTCCTACCTGTTGCCTTAGAAACAAACAAAGAGACATAGGCCTGTTTTCTTTCATCCTTTTTCTTTCTTTTTTTTCCTTCATTTTGCTACTCAGATAATGCACTGTGTGCCAAGCGTCAAGGTGGGAGGGAAGAGAGAGGAGGAAAAAAAGAAGGGAAAGAGAGGAATGAGAGTATCAAGACCAGGAAACATATTTTGAGACTAAATATGAAAGCAAGATGCATTGAGGCAGCTACTGGGCTTGTCCCTGACTGCTGGCCTTGTGTGGCGTGCGGCAGGAGGTCACACTGCCACACTGAGAGCAGTTGTAGGAACCAGCTGGGACATCTGGCTTACATTGAGGGATCTGAATGCTGGAACCGGACAATGTTTGTTTTCTCTTGCTTGAGCACGAATCAAAGTTTTAATTAAAGAAAGCTCAGAGATGCTTTCAGTGAGACTGCCCAGGGTCAGTGTGCAGACGGTGCTTTTTCAGGAATATGAGCTGGTCATGGTCCAACATGCTCCCTGAGGTGACGGGTGTGTTTTGGGATGAGGGAGTTGTTTCAGAGCCTAAAGCAACAGGAATAGATGATACTCGGAAAGATCCTACAGCTGCCTTTGCTTATGTGGAGGCCCGGACTCTGAAGAATAACCACTGTCCCCAAGGACCCATTGCCTCCTGCATGCCTTCTCTTCTTGCCAGCAGCTATTCTCATGGCTGATTGGCCTCACTGCCCCTGTCCTCGCAAAATCATCTGATCCTTCCTGTGCTTTCTCCTTCATTTAAAGCCACTCCTAGGGCTCTCCTCTCCCCATTCCCAACAAGGAGCTACGCCCTCTGACACCACTGGCTGTAGCTCTGTTGCCGCTTAGCTACTACTGTAAGCTCTTTATCCTCCAGCTTTTGTACAAGGCAATAATTTTTTTTTTAAATAATTATTTTTCATACTGTTAGTTAACCTTCAGGATAATTTCTGAAATAGAACAATCCTATCGCCACTTCTGAGTCATCAGTACCACCATAATAAAATATTTCAAACACATCAGATGTCTAGAAATCCCTTAAGTCTGTTCCCAATCCCCATTAAAATTGCAGCAGCAGTACATTTCTCCAAGGCTACACTGGTTTGGAAAAACACCTGGCACACATCATATGACTTCAATGCAAAGCACACACTGTACAGCTGCAGCTTAGGCAACACATCTCAGTGTCAATCTGTAGCACTCAATCCGTAGCAACAACTGAAAAACAGGAACCCAAAGCAGAGTAGGTTTGTGGGATCCCTTTGTACAAAGAATAGTATTAAAGGGCATTAGTCTGTTGGATACAGCTGAGACTTCTAGACTGGTTGCTGGCTCACGGCCACACGTGTACCCCATAAATCTATTTTTTGTTTTTATGTGTAAATGATGTAATGCCCACAAGCTTCCTCAGTCAGGGTTCATTACTTAATTTCTCAGGTGGCTGAAGTCATAGCTTTGTGGCGTCTATGGCCACCCACGATGTGCTCTCACTGCCCAGAAATGAACTTCCTCTTAGACCTTGTATTCTAATTGGCATCTGCAGAATTAAAAGTCCACTGACCACTGCATGTCATGGGACCACTTTGGAAAGCATCTCTGGAATGATAAAACCATTTTGATCCCAAAATAATGTATGTGCTTAAACTAAGGCCTTTTCTGATGGAAAGAAGACAATTAAAGACAAGTTTTGATATGATGCCATGTTAAGAAAAACCCTGTTTTCATGAGCAAACACCTACTTGGAAAGTAACACCAACCAAGATAAAATCCTTGCTTTACCTAATCTAATATTCCACATTGACAGAATTTTATCCCAGATTTTCTTTACTAAATGGAAGTGCATCTTTACTAACATCACCAGGCTCCTAAGTCATTCCTGGGGGCAGTTATCACCAGTAGAGTAATGAGGATTTATCTGTTTCCTTTGCCTTACCTATTCATGATAAACATATCTCATGCTTTTAGTCCTGCTAGACTCATACCCTTGCTGTTTTTTTACCCAAATGTTTATAAATCCAATAAGTCAATCATGCATGAAAAACAGTTTCCTGAGCACAGAGGCTTTCCTGCACTGATTCAATTGGCCCTGAGAAATTAGCCTTCTCCATAATACTGACAAATTTCATGGTACCAAACCCAGTGGTTTTCTGATAATAGCTGTGATCATTCACTTTTTCCCAAACTGAAATATTCTACCTTATTAACAGTTAAAATAAATTGAATGAAGTGGTGCACAGGTCAAATTATTACCATATAAACACTGATCATAATTTCTTAAACTGTGTAAATTCTTAAACTCTGAAAGCATAATCTTCACAAATTACAGGTATTTTCATGAGCCTAGAATCAAGCATCTCAAAAAAAATTAGATAGGTGTGGTCCAAAGCACAGTGAAATCTTTGTATCCCAGAGACTCTGAGTAAAATTCCTCACTGCCAGAGTTAGGACTCTTACCGAGGAAAAAGAACACAAATGACAACAGTAGAAAAAAGTATGTATTCATATCGGAACACAAACATATTATATGCTTGCAGGCAAGTTCATCAAAGACACCCATCTGTAAGAAGAGTCAGAAAGAGGATCTGGGGAACTATGGGTCTGTCAGCCTGAATTCAATCCCAGGGAAGGCCATGGAGCAGATAATCTTGAGTGCCATCATGTGGCATTTGCAGGACAACCAGGGCATCAGACCCAGACAGCGTGGGTTTGTGAAAGTCACGTCCTGCTTGACCAACCTGATCTCTTCTGTGACAAAGTGGCCCACTTAATTGATGAGGGATAGGCTGTCTGTATGGTTGAGCCCAGAGTGGTGCTGAATGGTGCTACATCCTGTTGGTGGCTGGTAACCAGTGGTGTTCCTCAGTGCTCAGTCTTGGGGCAGTGGTATTTAATACCTTTATCAATGATCTGGACAAGGGGATTGAGTACACCCTCACTCAGTTCACAGATGACACCAATTTAGGTGGGAGTGTAGATCTGCTGGAGGGTAGGAAGGCTCTGCAGAGGAATCTGGACCAGCTAAATCGATGGGCCGCGACCATGAGGGTCAACAAGGTCAGGTGCCAGGTCCTGTACTTGGGTCACAACAACCTTATGCAGAGCTACAGCCTTGGAAAGAATGGCTGGAAAGCTGTTGGGTGGAAAAGGACTTGAAGATTTTGGTTGACAGCAGCTGAACAAGAGCCAGCAGGGTGCTCAGGTCAAGGAGCCAAGGCAGCAAAATGGCATCCTGGCTTGTGTCAGAAATCACGCGGTCAGAAGGACCAGGGCAGTGACTTGTCCTCAGTTCTGGTGAGGCCCCACCTTGAATTCTGTATTCAGTTTTCAACCCTTCATTACAAGAAAGACATTGGAGTATTGGAGTGAGTCCAGAGGACAATGAAGCTGGTGAAGAATCTGGAGCACAAGTCTTGTGAGTAGTAGCTGAGGGAGCTGGAGGTGTTTAGCCTGAAGAAAAGGAGGCTCAGGGAGGCCTTATCGCTCTCTACGACTATCTGAAAGGAGCCTTTAGCTAGGTGGGGGTTGGCCTCTTTTCCCAGGTAACGAGCAACAGGACAAGAGGAAATGGCCTCAAATTGCATCAGGGGATGTTTAAATTGGATATTATAAGAAATTTCTTGTCCAAAAGAGTTGTCAAGATTGGGATGCTTCCCTGGACTACACCAGGGAAGTGGTGGAGTCATTACACCAGAAGGTATTTAAAAGACATGTAGATGTGACACTTAGGGACATGGTTTAGTGGTGGACTTGGCAGTAGGGGGTTCATGGTTGTACCCAATAATCTTAGAGGTCTTTTCCAGTCTAAGCAGTTCTGTGATTCTATGACTCATTTTTCAACAGCAATAAAGTCATATACCAGAATCTTCAGATACTGGTTATTTAATTTCAGTCTCTATGTGTCATAAATATTAAAAGGAGAAGAAACACACCATTTTCTCACAGAAGAAAGTCTTACTAGGAGACTCTTTAATCTGCAAGATTGTGAGTGACTAAAACATACTGTTTATCTTCTGCAAGAATTTTGGCAAAAAAATAGTACCATGAGAAAAATGGATTTTCATACGGTAGACAATACAAATGGCTCCTGCCTTTTCTTCAAGAAAAAACACTTAAAGAATATTTTTGGACAGGATGTTTCCAGCAAAGAGTCTCAAAACAACTTTTGCCTTCTCTCTGTTGAATATAAAACAGAAATAAAAGGTGGCAATGAGAAAAAAAACTCCTAAGAAAATTTTTTGTCCTCAGAAGCACCTTTCTACTCTGAGAGAATTTTAGCTGTGGAAGAAGAGGCAAGAACAAAGGTTTGTTGGTCATATGAAGCTAGTAACAGAATCACAGAATCAATGAGGTTGAAAAGACCTCTGAGATCATCAAGTCCAACCCATGACCCAACACCACCCTGTCAACTGACCATGGCACTAAGTGCCGCATCCAGTCTCCTAAATACCTCCAGGGACGATGACTCCAGCACCTCCCTGAGCAGCCCATTCCAATGTCTGATCGCCCCCTCTGTAAAGAATTTCTTTCTAATGTCTAACCTAGACCTTCCCTAGCACAACTTGTCCTACTGCTGGTTGCCTGGGAGAAGAGACCGACCCTCATCTCACTCCGACCTCCTTTCAGGGAGTTGTAGAGATTGATGAGGTCTCCCCTGAGCCTCCTCTTCTGCAGGCTGAACAGCCCCAGCTCCCTCAGCAGCTCCTCATAGGGCCTGTGCTCCAGCCCCTTCATCAGTCTCATTGTCCTTCTTTGGACACTCTCCAGCACCTCAGAGTCCTTCCTAAACTGAGGGGCCCAGAACCGGACACAGTACAACTTGGTTTCATCTGCAAATTTGCTGATGGTGAACTCAATCCCCTTGTCCAGATCATGAATAAAGATATTAAATAGAACTGGGACCAACACTGATCCCTGGGGGACACCACTAGTGACCGACCCCCAACTGGATGCAGCCCCGTTCACCACCATTCTCTGGGCCCGGCCCTCCAACCAGTTCCTAATCCAGCACAGAGTGCCCCTGGCCAAGCCATGGGCTGCCAGTTTTTCCAGGAGTATGCTGTGGAGACGGTGTCAAAGCCTTTGCTGACGTTCAAATAGACACACCCACAGCCTTCCC
>VXAY01006161.1:0-31613 GCA_013399855.1 Oxyruncus cristatus
CCAAGTTCCAGAACCTTCCCTACGAGGCTTGTATTTCTATTCGGTGTTTTGCTTCTTGTAGAATGCCTTTTTCCATGCCTCCCATTTCTCCTGTGGGATTTTCTGATCCCCGACAGGAAAGCCTGTGTTTACTTCTTGCTGGTTGGTGGGGACATAGCTGCTATTTTGTTGACCATATCTATTGCAATCTGATAATGTCCATCTTGCCATTTTACTCCTAAAAAATAATTTTCTGGGCAGTTCCCTTGGCCTTACTTTGCTTTATGGCAAAACTGTCCTTCAGGAGGACATGGGTTATCTTTTCCTCTTTCTCAAAATCTTCCTCTGCTGTGATGTCCCACATGATGATCTTACCAATGTATTGCAAGTGTTCTGCAGTATCCAGTGCTGTCTGGATTAGTTCATGGCAAATAGTGGAGCTGTGTATCCACCTCTGGGGTAGTTGATTCCAGGTATTCTGGATGCCACTTCAGGTGAAGGCAAACTGTGGCCTGAACTCTACTGATAAAGGAATGGAGAAAAATGTATTGGCCATGTCAGTGGTGGTGTCACTTTGCTGCCTTGGCCTCCAGCTCATACTGAAGTTCCAGCATGTCGGGCACAGCAACACTCAGTGGTGGTGTGACTTTGTTCCAGCCACGATAGTTTATTGGCAGTCCCCACTCTCCACTGGACTTATGCACTGGCCATATAGGACTGTTAAAGGGTGAATGAGTCTGGCTGACCACCCCCTGGCTCTCCAGTTCACGAATCACCTCATGGATGGGGGTCACAGAGCCCTGGTTGGTGCAGTATTACTGACAGGGCACTGATGTGGTAGCGATCAGTACCTGTTTTTCTTCCACCCTCAGCAGTCCCACAGCAGAAGGGTCCTCTGAGAGACCAGGTAAGGTATTCAGCTGTCTAATTTTCTCTGTCTCCACAGCAGCTATCTCAAAAGCCCAGTGATAGCCTTTTGGATCCTTGAAGTACCCTGTCCTGAGATAATCTATGCCAAGGATGCATACAGAATCTGGATGTGATAGACTGGAATGTTAATGATTAATGACTTAAAACAATCCTCTATTTGCAGAGGCAGCAGAGTGCTTTGCTGAGGCTGAGTTTGCACCCCTATTTAACCACAGGGGAGGAGGAGAGATTTTTGTGTCGTGGGTTTCGAGCCAGATAAGGGAGAAGGCCGATAAAAGGCAGACCCTGCAGAGGCGGGGTAGTGGTTTTTATCATGCATGTCCTCACACTGATGTGAGAGGCAGCTGTCATGTCTTTGAAGGTGTCATAAACCACCAAAGAACCTCTGAAGTGTCCCCTGACTTGTTTCTGGGGCTTTCCACCAGGGGACCGCACAAGATCCGCAGTGTAAAACTCACCTCCCCAGGGGAGATATCTGGATGTTCCACCTAAGCCCAAACGTACATTAATCCGTTGAACTTTGTGTTTTGTAGGCTTTCCCCCCACCCGCGATGGATCAAGACTGTGACCATCACTTTGACCAACAGACACTGAAATTGCAACAAAGCAATCCTGATTCCTCAACATGCTTTGAAAAAGATGCCCACAAGAAGCACATATGGGAATATATATAAGGTTGGGTATCACATCCACACGAGCAGAACAAGCAACATAGTGACCACTGGCTCCATACCTAATACACAAGTGCCTAGATCAAATTTGTTTCCAAACCAGTCTGGGAAGATCTGTTGTTGCCTCAACCCTCGTACCCCATCCTGGTTGCCAGTTAAAGCTGCCGTGGTTTAGGAATGATGCTCCCCACTTTAATGCTCCTACCAAAACTGCTCCAGCACTGGCTTACCCATACCTCCAGCTGGAAGCATGAAGGACAAAGATCACAGGTTGCAATAACAACAATTTACTAGAAACACCAAAGAGCTAAGAAAATTAACAGTAACGGCAACAATATTAAAAACAAAAGTGTGCAAAGAGGGAGATTGACATGCAAAATGTTCACCAAGCCTAGGACAATGAAACAATGGTTGATGGACCCTCTGGCTGCAATGCTATTCCCTAGCCAGAAAAGAACACCCTTTCTAGAGAGAGTTCCTTTTACCCCACCCCTGCCAGTGACATAAGATGGTATCGAATAATGTTTCAGCCAGACCCCACTGATCTGTGCTGTAACAAGGACATGGATATAGACAGTACCTTTTAACCACCTATCCAATCATAACTCTTAATTTTTTTATATTAAGGAAGAAACTCAGTTTCAGTGAGGTAGCATGGCTCATGGCTCTTGTATTTATTTTATTTACACAATTAAAAGTTTGAATGTGAGTAAAAAAAGTAGCACAGCAGCAGCACTGCACTGGATATGACAGAATATATGCAATTAGTAAATCTGTCTGGAAGGTAAGAGGAATTTAGCATTTGCTATCAAAACCAGAATTCACATGGAGATCATTACAATTCAAACAGCTATTTGCCCTGACTTTTAAAAAGACCAGAGTAAAGTAGCCTGATTGGGTTCCCCCGGGAATCTTGTGTTCAGCTGGGGAGGCTTTAGCTTTGTTAACTGTCTATGCACTGGTAAGTGTTTAAACTGGAGTAATAAGGTTTGAATTCCCAGGGTCAGCAGGCCAACACCGAGTGTATTTTTGAAAGAAAAGCATGTTTTATAATGCAATTAATGAAACTCAGACCCTAAGGTGGCATCTGTTCCATTTATTTCAAGAAAGGCCTTGCAGAGTATCAGCAAATTGCCTATTTCTTTGTTTGGGTTTATTTGAAAATGTATCTAATTGTAAAACAGTCCCTGGAGGTTTGCCATCAGGTACAGCAGTCATATGTAATTCTCCTGGGCTGGTTTTGTATAACAGACCATAAGATGCATTTCACTGAAACTGAAACCAAACCCGCTGTATGGGAGTGACAGCCACACATTCTCATTTTCAGGTAGGCTGCTGTTACCAGACAGAGCAAGCTCTTGTGTAGTCCTCATTTTTAAAGGACCCACTAATCCTGTTCTATTATTATTATATTTATTTTTAGTTATAATAATAAACCAAGTGACAAAGAAGTAACACTTCTCTTTTAGAACATCTCAGTCTGACCAGAACTGTAATTACAAGAACATTGAATTTATTAATCTCTATGACTTTTGCTCATGCATCAGAAACATTAATATCTGGCTTGATTCATTATGAGTTACACAATAACCTTTTATACAATCACCTTTGGCTTGATCATTTTGTAAATCAAAGGCATCTGTAGGTTACCACGGAGCAAGCCTTGTCCTTGTACATATGCTGTAAATGCCACATAGCTTTTATAAATCAAATAAACTATTGAACATTGTCACAATTTAGGTTTATACTGTTTTTCTCACAATTCTAGGCAAAGAATATTTCAGTCTCACAGACTCAGTCAACAGTCAAAATAAACAGCATTAAAAAATCATTACAAATTTGTAATAGAAAGTAAAAAGTAGAATAAATATACATTTTTCATCTTAGAAAACATTTGTTAAAATTTCCCAACACAGTTGGATACAGTGTGATCACTTACTTCATTCATTTCAGGCCCTTATGCAGATTTAGCTGCACTGCAGAGACTGTGCAAGTAAATTAACAAAATGCATTCATAAGCT
The DNA here is from genome assembly GCA_013399855.1 of Oxyruncus cristatus. NCBI lineage: Eukaryota > Metazoa > Chordata > Aves > Passeriformes > Cotingidae > Oxyruncus > Oxyruncus cristatus. The sequence goes on from VXAY01006161.1 coordinate 3,602, forward strand.
GACCTCTACACCTGAGGTTGTGAAAGGCATTACTATGAGAAGCCTGCATATGTGAGCTGAGTGTCTGCACAGGTGATAATCAGAGAATGTTTTCAGGAGTACACCATGTGTTAACCTGCAGGATCTGTTTTTAAAATAGGCATAGGTACCTCTCTCCTGTTAAGCTCTGTATAGCAAGGTACCAGGATGTTTTCTCACACATTTATCTAGTTCTGGCAGTGGTAAGTATAAGAACCAAATATATGACAGTTCACTTGAGCTGGTGTTAAGGCAAGAGTTTACCCTGTCCTCACAACTGAATCAGAACCTTAATAGTTCCAAATGGGAAATGTTACCCTGTCCAGCCAAAATTTCTGCACAATAACTAATGCTATTAACTCTGCAACAGAAATGCATAATATGGAACAAACTCTGTGTGAAAACACAAATCTGAGGCCTTCATTTTTATTTATTCTGTAAAGTATATTTAGAATTAAAAAATATTAAGGGTTGTTTTTCAAAGAAAATTTGACCAGTCAAGTCCTACTTCAGTGAAAATGCTGTTCAGTGCCTCAAGACAATCCTCCTTGCTTACCCTTTGAAGATAACTCCTACTTATCATTGAAATGTGTTCACCTTAGCAATTATGGTAGTTCAGCTGTGTCTGAGCCTGCTTTGAAGGTGCAGTTTTTACTGCAGTCTTGCAGAAAACTACAAAGAGTAGGAAGAGTTTTGGTTACATTTTTTTGGATGTGAAATAAATTAAATCCAAAGAAAATAAGGGGCATGGGATTTCCAGGGTTAACTCACTTTGTATCAATAATTACTTCTTTTACAATAACTGTCTAATCCTGGCAGTGATGTTCATGACTCATTATCTATAGTTCAGTATTCAGAAAATAGCAATGTAGAGGGTCAGCTTTGTTAAATTACTTTTAAAACCTCTCCCTGTGGGTATAATTGATCAAAGCTACTTCTCAGTTAAGCTCTGTGTTCATAAGATAGTACAGAATAGCCTTCTGAAACATAAAAATACTCAGTGTTTCTCCCCTTGCGTAAACATCTTACGCCTTTAGAGCAATCTCAAGCCCAAGGCAGGACAGGTGAACTTGTCTCCTTGTAGTTTCTGTGCTAACCACAGAGCATCCTCCTCAGCTTCCAGAGTCAGGAGACGGGACACTCTTCAGTGTTAGATGTCAGAGTAGAAGGCATCTACCCTTCCCTTTCGTCACCTCAACCAGAGTCATAAGGAGGTAAAGTGAAGGGTGTTGGCTTGACACAAAGAGCTATGATTCTCAGTCATTATCTTCAAAGCAGGCAGCATCTCGTCACCTGCTGTCTGTTTTACCTGCTAATTAAGGTAAGACACCTTCACTTTGATGTATAAGGTTGGCCAACAGCATAGCTTCTTCGTGGCGTTGTTCAGAGTATGAGGAAATGTTTAATTCAAAGCTATTCAATGTTTATTAATAGAACAAAGGAAAACACACCCATGTCTTACTTTTTCATGTACATAAAACATTACCATGGAATGCTGACCTGTACATTGGCTTTTAAATAGTATTAGTCACCTGATTTGGGGGATAGTGAAATGTCATTGAAACTGGGAAGTCATTGCTTCTTACAACTCTATCCCCTTACCCCAGATGGAAACATTGTCACTCCCAGTACCACAAGGACGATGACCTTACTGAATTTCTCCAAATACTAACACAAAATGGAAGAGCTGCTAGTAGTTTATCTTTGTGTGTTTTGCAGGTGGTACTGTTGCTACAGGACTGCAATTGGTATTACAGCATGATCAGATCACATATCATGTGATCTACTGTTATCCCATGTGAGTTGCTGGTCACTTAGCGGTTTCCCAGGCTGGTCACTTAGGCTCACATTTAAGAGTTTAGGTTGGCAATTTAAAGTGACAACTTCCAGGGACATTAGTAATACTACCTAATGGTTGGAACCTCATTTATAGGAGTTTCAGCAGAATAACTGTGGCCAAATACGGAAATCTTCTGTGAAAAACTGTTGTGGCTCCTTATAGGCATGTCCCATTATAAAAAATAACACTCACATAGGATTGAGGAATAACATGACTAACACGGAATCAAATGAGCTTCTGAACTATCCTTTTTATGTTGCCTTTTCCATTATAACCACATTCTACAGCCAGTGCAAAAATTTCCAGGCTATGGCATGGATTTTTTTGTTTAGAGGATACCAAAAGCCAGCAGTGCTCAGGACTTCAGAATACCAAAGCTTCAGCTGTGGCTAATCCTACAGCTTGGGGTGAGAAAAGCCTGGCTTCATCTTTTTGGCTCTCTCCCATCGTATATTTATAGACATTGATGAGGTCCTCCCTCACTTGTGTCTTCTTGAGGCTGAACAGGCCCAATTCCAACAGCCTTCCCTTGTAAGAGAGGTGCTCCAGTCTCTTAATCAAATTTTTAGACCTCTGCTGGACCTGCTCCAGGAGTTCCATGTCTCTCATGCTGCTGGACACAGCACTCCAAATGAGGCCTCCCCAAGGCTAAGCAGAGTGGCAGGATCATTCCTCTCAACCTGCTGGCAATGCTCTTCCTAATGCACACCAGGATATCATTGGCCTTCTTGGCCACAAGGACAGTGTGCTGGCTCATGGACACCGTGTTGTTCACCGGGACCCCCAGGTCCTNTCTCTCCAACCTGTCGAGGTCCTTCTGAAGGGCAGCACAGCCCTCTGGGGTATTGACCACTCCTCCCAGCTTTGTGTCATCAGTGAACTTGCTGAGGAGGCATCTGCCCCTTCATCTAAGTCATGGGTGAACAAGTTAAACAATACTGAGTCCTGTATTGAACGTTGGTGGACACTACTAGCACCAAGAGTCCAGTTAGACCCTGTGCCACTGATTACGACCCTGTGGAATCTTCCATTCAGCCAGTTCTTAATCCACCACACTGTCCATTCATCCAGCCCACACTTCCTGAGTTTATCTATGAGGATGTTGTGACAGACGGTGTCGAAAGCCTTGCTGAAATCGAGGTAGACAATATCCACTGCTCTCCCTTCATCCATCCAGGTAGTTGTTTCACTGTAGAAGGCTGTCAGGTTAATCAGACATGACTTCTAGTGAACACATGCTGATCACCTTTGTGTCCTCCATGTGGATAGAGATGGTCTCCAGAATGAGGTGCTCAACCACCTTTGGGGATTCAGCTGAGGCTGACTGGCTGGTAGTTCTCTGGGTCCTCTTTCTTTCCCCTTTAAACGCTGGGGTGACATTTGCTATTGTCCATTCCTCAGGCACCTTTCCTGATCTCCACGACCTTTCAGAGATGATTGTGAGCAGCCTTACTATGGTGTCTGTCAACTCTCTCAACAATCATGAGTGAATTCCATCAGGGCCTGTGGACTTGTGGACGTCAAGTTTGCCTAAGTGTTCTCTAACCCTATCTTCCTTGACCAAGGGAAATTCCTCCCTCAAGCATTCATTTACCTTGATCTCCTACATCACAGATTCCTAGGGCTGATGCTGTCAGTGCAGACTGATGAAAAGAAGGTGTTCGGTAACTCTGCCTTCTCTGAGTCCTCTGTTACCAGGGTCACCTCTCCATTTGCTAATGGGCCCATATTATCCTCAGCTTTCCTTTTGTTACTGATGTATTTGAAAAAGCCATTTTTTATCTTTGACATCCTCAGTCAGATTTAATTATAGACAGGCCTTGACCTTTCTAGTCTCATTTCTACTTACTCTGACCACCTCTCTATATTCATTCCAGGTGGTGACTCTGCTTCCACTTCCTGTGTATTTCTTGCTTATACTTGAGTAATGACATGAGTCCTTTATTCATCCATGGAGGTTTCTTGCCCCACTGATCCAATTTTTGTCTCACTGGGATGCATCCTTCTTGAGCCTGGAGCAAGTGATTCTGGAATACTGACTAACTCTCTTGAACCCCTTCCTGTCTGTTCCCATGGGATTCTTCCAACAAGACCCTTAAAGAGGCTAAAGTTACCTCTCCTGAAGTCCATGGTTGTAAAATTGCTCACTATCCTGCTACCTCTTCGTTCGATACCTATAATCTCATGGTTCGAACTCTGTAATCTCCTGGTCACTACCACCAAAGCCGCCCCTAAACTTCATTATTCCTAAATCATTGGAAACAGGAGTTTATTATAATCTGTACAGCAAATCATAGTCAATAATGCTAAAATCCCATCTTTATCTGCATTCCTTCAGAGATTTTGTATTTGAATTCTAGGAAGAAATCAGTATCACTGAAAGTATTTTGGATAGTGAATTTTACAACATAATTCCATTTGGGAAGGTGCCAGCATTACTGTCATTGTTGCTCCTACTACCTAGAAAGACCCCTCACAGTCAAAAAAACAAATAGTGTGAGATACTCCATGAACCTGCATGTAAATGGATGGACTGGGAGAAGCAGGACACTGAAACTCTTCTCTTGCCACTGAGGCTGCATGTGGGAGGGTGAAAATTTTCTGTGGGATTGGGCTGAGATAAACAACCTTCACTTCGGTCTAAAGAAACCTGCTAAAGGCAAAAGCTCTTTCAGTAGCATGTTAAATCACTAGGTTCATAGCAAGGAAATTTTGTGGATTGAAAAAAAGTAGAAAAATCCTACATAAGGAAAGCTGAGTTCTGCAGATGAACATACCATCTTCTCTAGCAGCCACAGACAGATTGTGGTATTTGCCTAAGTGTGGAGATGGGTACAAAGAGACTCTAGCTATGTCTCAGGCAGCTATATTTCACTTTCCTCTGATTTGTTGTTGGATACTTTTTTCAATTGCATTTTGATCTCCATTTGAGGATCATAAATTGTACTGAGAGCACTCAGTGCCCTAGTATTTTAGAATGGTGACAGCAGGAGAAAGTCAATATCTCTTTCTTCAGTAACTTACACAGTGCCATGCTTCAAGAAAATTTGATAAAATTACAGCCAACCCCTGTGATCCCTCCTTCTGACAAACCCTGCAAGTCAGTGACAAATTCAATACAACCTATCATTTTTGTTCAATTTCTCTCTCAATATGAGCTCTTACTTTCTTACTTTGGCTTCTATGAAAAAAAGCCTTTGGCCAGTAAGCAACAGCAGATCCTTAGCACTGTACCAGAAGCTTCTTACCCAATAAAAGATGCTGCATGCAGCCATGAGGGAAATGCAGCCAGCTCAGATGGGTGAGACCCTTGTTGCAGGCCATGAGAAGACCCACCCCCCTGCCTGTCCTTCCCTCTGTGAGGTGACAGGAAGAACAGCAGCACAGCTGCCGGTGCCTGTCTTTGGACGATCATCAGGGGTCTTAGGTCACATGCCCCACTCTGCTACATCACCCATTTCAAAGCCAGGGTGACGTGCGCATTTAACAGTCTAGTTTTTCACACCATATGCTCCTGTTACCATCCTACAGCCCCTTCAGTATTTATACTCTTAGCAAGGAAACCCACCACTTCCCATTGGCTATAAAAGATGCAACATGGCAAGGGCGTAAGCCTCATGACTGGCCACAGCTGCAGGGCATTGGCTGTTGGCTGCCCTTTGTGTGTGGCCCGCAGCCTTGGCAGGTGCTAAGGACCAAGTGCAGAGTCCTGCAGTCTCTGGGGTTGGGGCCATCTCAAGCACAAATACATGTTGCATGGAGAATGGATTGAGAGCAGACCTGAGGAGAAGGACTTGGGGATGTCGGTTGACAAGAAGCCCCACATTACCCAGCAATGTGCACTTGCAACCCAGAAAACAAATTGTATCCTGGGCTGCATCAGAAGAAGTGTGGCCAGCAGGTCAAGGGGGTTGATTCTTCCCCTCTACTCTGCTCTAGTGTGACCCCACCTGGAATACTGCATCCAGCTCTGGGGTCTCCAAGATAAGGACACGGACCCTTTGGAGGAGTCCAGAGGACACCCATGACCATGATCAGAGGTGAGGGACNTTCATTCCAGGTGGTGACTCTGCTTCCACTTCCTGTGTATTTCTTGCTTATACTTGAGTAATGACATGAGTCCTTTATTCATCCATGGAGGTTTCTTGCCCCACTGATCCAATTTTTGTCTCACTGGGATGCATCCTTCTTGAGCCTGGAGCAAGTGATTCTGGAATACTGACTAACTCTCTTGAACCCCTTCCTGTCTGTTCCCATGGGATTCTTCCAACAAGACCCTTAAAGAGGCTAAAGTTACCTCTCCTGAAGTCCATGGTTGTAAAATTGCTCACTATCCTGCTACCTCTTCGTTCGATACCTATAATCTCATGGTTCGAACTCTGTAATCTCCTGGTCACTACCACCAAAGCCGCCCCTAAACTTCATTATTCCTAAATCATTGGAAACAGGAGTTTATTATAATCTGTACAGCAAATCATAGTCAATAATGCTAAAATCCCATCTTTATCTGCATTCCTTCAGAGATTTTGTATTTGAATTCTAGGAAGAAATCAGTATCACTGAAAGTATTTTGGATAGTGAATTTTACAACATAATTCCATTTGGGAAGGTGCCAGCATTACTGTCATTGTTGCTCCTACTACCTAGAAAGACCCCTCACAGTCAAAAAAACAAATAGTGTGAGATACTCCATGAACCTGCATGTAAATGGATGGACTGGGAGAAGCAGGACACTGAAACTCTTCTCTTGCCACTGAGGCTGCATGTGGGAGGGTGAAAATTTTCTGTGGGATTGGGCTGAGATAAACAACCTTCACTTCGGTCTAAAGAAACCTGCTAAAGGCAAAAGCTCTTTCAGTAGCATGTTAAATCACTAGGTTCATAGCAAGGAAATTTTGTGGATTGAAAAAAAGTAGAAAAATCCTACATAAGGAAAGCTGAGTTCTGCAGATGAACATACCATCTTCTCTAGCAGCCACAGACAGATTGTGGTATTTGCCTAAGTGTGGAGATGGGTACAAAGAGACTCTAGCTATGTCTCAGGCAGCTATATTTCACTTTCCTCTGATTTGTTGTTGGATACTTTTTTCAATTGCATTTTGATCTCCATTTGAGGATCATAAATTGTACTGAGAGCACTCAGTGCCCTAGTATTTTAGAATGGTGACAGCAGGAGAAAGTCAATATCTCTTTCTTCAGTAACTTACACAGTGCCATGCTTCAAGAAAATTTGATAAAATTACAGCCAACCCCTGTGATCCCTCCTTCTGACAAACCCTGCAAGTCAGTGACAAATTCAATACAACCTATCATTTTTGTTCAATTTCTCTCTCAATATGAGCTCTTACTTTCTTACTTTGGCTTCTATGAAAAAAAGCCTTTGGCCAGTAAGCAACAGCAGATCCTTAGCACTGTACCAGAAGCTTCTTACCCAATAAAAGATGCTGCATGCAGCCATGAGGGAAATGCAGCCAGCTCAGATGGGTGAGACCCTTGTTGCAGGCCATGAGAAGACCCACCCCCCTGCCTGTCCTTCCCTCTGTGAGGTGACAGGAAGAACAGCAGCACAGCTGCCGGTGCCTGTCTTTGGACGATCATCAGGGGTCTTAGGTCACATGCCCCACTCTGCTACATCACCCATTTCAAAGCCAGGGTGACGTGCGCATTTAACAGTCTAGTTTTTCACACCATATGCTCCTGTTACCATCCTACAGCCCCTTCAGTATTTATACTCTTAGCAAGGAAACCCACCACTTCCCATTGGCTATAAAAGATGCAACATGGCAAGGGCGTAAGCCTCATGACTGGCCACAGCTGCAGGGCATTGGCTGTTGGCTGCCCTTTGTGTGTGGCCCGCAGCCTTGGCAGGTGCTAAGGACCAAGTGCAGAGTCCTGCAGTCTCTGGGGTTGGGGCCATCTCAAGCACAAATACATGTTGCATGGAGAATGGATTGAGAGCAGACCTGAGGAGAAGGACTTGGGGATGTCGGTTGACAAGAAGCCCCACATTACCCAGCAATGTGCACTTGCAACCCAGAAAACAAATTGTATCCTGGGCTGCATCAGAAGAAGTGTGGCCAGCAGGTCAAGGGGGTTGATTCTTCCCCTCTACTCTGCTCTAGTGTGACCCCACCTGGAATACTGCATCCAGCTCTGGGGTCTCCAAGATAAGGACACGGACCCTTTGGAGGAGTCCAGAGGACACCCATGACCATGATCAGAGGTGAGGGACAGTTCCCTTATGAGGACAGGCTGAGAGAGCTGAAGTTGCTCAGCTTGCAGGACAGAAATGATGCGCGTCGCTGGGAAAAGAACGACACGGACTCGCAGGGTTCTTTTTGGCAGGTTGTCGAGGGCTGGGGCGAATCCACTTTTATAGAGGGAGCTGGGGAAGGTTCTTGAAACTGGGAGGCACATAACATAAAAGGAAAGGGNCTCTTTTATAGAGGGAGTTGGGGAAGGTTGTGGAAACTAGGAGGTACATAACATAAAAGGAAAGGGTAGGAAGGGCTTGTTCCAAACATGGAACAGGGTAGGAGGGTATGATGCCAAACAGGGAATACAGGGGTGGAAATGTTCCTTATAAGGAAAATGGTGCACTGCACCAAACTTCAACCAACCAAAAAATTTGAAATAAACTGTGGATAAAACTGAGGGAAAGGTATAACAAAACTGGGGTACAATATATAAAACTAGCATGCATTAACAATAGTAATAAGTATAAGAGTCCATTTGAGTATATAATCTCTGAGTCTTGCTTTTAGTCTGTCACAGATTCTGGAGTGGGTAAACCTCTCTCTTCCACAGTTCAAACTTTTCCTATGGAATTCTTTGACTCTCCACACAGAAAGCTTTGGGAAGATCCTATAGCAACTTCCAATACTTAAAGGGACCTGCAAAAGAGCAGGAGAAGAACTTTGTACAAGTGCATGTAGTAATAGGATAAATGAGAATCATTTTGGATTAGCAATTAGAAAGAAATTTTTTACTGTGAGGGTAGTGAGGTACTGAAAGAGGTTGCCCAGAGAAGTCATGGATGTCCCACCTCTGGAAATGTTCAAGGCCAGTTTGAGTGGGGCTCTGGACAACCTGGTTTAGTGGAAGGTGTCCCTGCCATGGGAACAGGGTAGGAAAGAGTTGATCTTTATGGTTCCTTCCAACCCAAACCACTGTATGATTCTCAATTCTCTGACTTCCTGAGCCTCTCCAGGGCTGGACCAGGACTGGAAGTTGTACATACCCACCCCAGAGGGATGCCAGGTGTGGGTGTCAGTACAACTACTTTGTTTAGGAGTAAGAAAATACAAGGATCTCTAGAGCATAAGTCAGGAAAATAAATAAATAAATAAACAAATAGCTAATTAATTAATTAATTTATTAAGAGCTGATTTTAGCTGGATAACTGCAATTCTACATCACACTACTGGGATAATACAAAAATCTCCATTCTTAATTCCTGAAGAGAGAACTGCAGAAATAGATATTTCAGCCTAAAGGATAGTCTCTACTCCACAGCAAAACCAAGGAAAATAAAGGATATTTACAAAGCTCTTTATGTTCAAATATATCGAAACAGGCTATTTTAGCCTGAGCCCCAGAAACCACTAGAACAATCTAGAAGATAATCTAATCTATACTCACTGCTCATATCAACAGAAAAACTATTTCTGGTGAGTTCAAACAAGGTTCATGTGGTGCTTCTAGCAGCTTTACCTGCCAACAGAGAAGTCCCTCCCTGTGGGGGAACATCAGTGAGCACCCACAGCTCTGCTGAGACGGAGGAGTTCCAGCTGAGGAAGCCCTTATCTGGTCTTTGCATTGGTCCTGGTCATCTGAAAAGAGAGAGGAGATCAGTATTTAGTTTTCTGCAGTTTTTGGGAGAAGAAAAGAGAAAAAAGCATGGGCAGGCAGAAGTAAACTCTCCCTCAAGTCTCCCAGCTGTCACATTTGACAGGAGGGCTAACACAATAGAAGAGCAATCGGGAACCAGGAATCCTTGGAGTAGAGTTATAAAACGTCCAGAAAATGCGCTGTCCTGGCTTGAAGGACCTCTGCCTCACATGTTGGGCATAAAGGTGGGACACCTGCCAGGAGCTGTCTGTGCTGGAACAGGGTTGCAGAGAATTCGAACTTACATACTCAGTGATGTGTAAGGCTTTTGACAATCCTAGAGCTGCTGGTTTTTAAACTGCACCTGACCTTTCCATGCTAAATCTTAGGCTTTGCCTCTGCGACTTTGATCCTCCCTCATGTGCTGTCATGCAACAGCATGTTTTCTTTCTCAATCCACATATGAAAAAATATGAAACAGTGATCTCTTCTTCACGCTGCACTTTACTTGTTGTAGGTACTTTGGCACATGTACAGTATTTAGTCTGAAAAAGAAACCCAGAGGAAGAAGACAGGACCCACAGAGTTATAATTCTTTTCATTTCCATAACCAGCTGTACCAGTGGTCTTCAAAGCGCATGTGAATGAGATTCAGAGATTTGCTGCTACGCATTCACCCTTCTGCCAACCAGCATTCTGTTATCAATATTCTGCAGGCGCCTGCCCTTGGCTCGTGTGTGTGTGTGCCTGCACTGAACATCACCACTCCCTTCCTTGGGTATGGCTGTAGTCAATTATAATTATGCAAAGCAAACATGTCAGCTCACACAGCAGCAAGCTCTGAAGAATGAAGTCTCCATGCTTGCCTCTGAGCAGTAGGAAGATCACAAGTCTTTTGTGTTTGATTCTGATCTCACACTTGTTCCCTGCTAATGGAATTTCCTTGACTTCAAAGCAGACACAATTTACACTGGAATGAGATCCTTGTACGGCCCCACGAGTGTAAACTGCTCTCAGGCAGTCACACATGCTGGTCCAGGAGAATAATAATCACTCTGGGACAGAGTTCTTTTGCTCATTTCATAGCTACATCCCACTGAAGAGTTGTTAACAGCAGGGAGTGTATGTAAATCCTTCATTTTCCAGTGTCTGACATTGCATCAACACTGATGGGATTAACCAGTCAGGCCCAATCACATCTGACCATGATGTCAAATTTTAGACCTGCCCTCAATGCTAAGAGCTCAGCAGTCATCTCTAGTGGCCAGCTGGAGGGACAAAAACATGACAACAATCTAAGGAGGGCTTAATAATGACTAATACAATAATAATCCTGATGTGATCCATCTGAGAATACTTAAAGAGCTGGGTGATGTCATCGAAAGGCTTCTCTCAATGATTTTTAATGGTCTTGGGAATCTGAACCAGATTCTGCAGTTGACTGGAAGCCGGGTAATGTTGTACCAACTTTCAAGAAGGGCAAGAAGGGTGACCCTGGAATCTAAAGGCCTATCTGTCTCACTTCAGTGACTGGTAAAATTATGGCAACGTTATTCTGGGACATGTTGAAAAACACCTGAAGCAAAATTTAGTCATTGGTCAGAACCAGCACATGAGGGGAAAGTCCAGTGTGTTGAACTTGATTTCCTTTTATAACAGGGTAACCCACCTAGTTGATCAAGGGAAGCCAGGTGATGCAAATCTTTTGGGATTTCACCAGAGTTTTCAATACTGTCTCTCACAGTATCCTTCTGGATAAACACATCATGTGGTGAGTGAGCAACTGGCTGATGGCACAAAAGGCACAAAGGATTACGGTAAATGGGGTAACAGCAAGTTGGTGACCAGTCACTAGTGGGGTTCCACAGGGCTCTATCCTAGGCCCCGCTCTCTTCAACATCTTCATAAAAAATTTGGATGCAGGACTTGAAGGTTTACTAAATTTTGCAGATGATACTGAATTGGGAGGAGCTGTTGACTTCCTCAAAGGCACAGAGGCCCTACAGAGAGGCCTTAACAAATTAGAGGACTGGGTAATCACCAACCATATGAAGTTTAACAAAGACAAGTGCTGGCTTCTGCACATGGGGGAGAGCAACCCTGGATATATGACAGACTAGGGAATGAGAGGCTGGAGAGCAGCCCCATGGAAACAGACCCATGGGTCCTGGTCAGTGGCAAGTTGAATATGAGTCAGCAGTGCCCTGGCAGCCAGGAGGGCGAACTGTGTCCTGGGGGGCATCAGGCAAAGCATCACCAGCCGGTCAAGGGATGGAATTGTCCCGCTCTGCTCTGCACTGGGGCAGTCTCTCCGTGAATGTTGTGTGCAGTTTTGGGCACTGCAATGTAAAATAACCCATAGAGCTGTTAGAGAGCATCCAAAGGAGGGCTACGAAGGGCTTAGAGGGGAAGCCATATGAGGAGCAGCCAAGGTCACTTGGTCTGTTCACCCCGGAGAAGCGGAGACTGAGGGGAGACCTCATAGCAGGGGGGAAGAGGAGGGGCAGACACTGCCCTCTTCACTCTCATGATCAGTGACAGGACCTGAGGGAGTGGCATGAAGCTGTGTCAGGGGAGGTTTAGGTTAGATATCAGAAAAAGGTTTTAACCCAGAGGGTAGTTGGGCATGGAACAGGCTCCCCGGGGGAGTGGTCACAGCAGCAAGCCTGTCTGAATTCAAGAAGCATTTGGAGAACACTCACAGGCACATGTGATTCTTGAGGCTGTCCTGTGCGGGGCCGGGAGTAGGACTTCGATGATCCTAGTGGTTCCCTTCCAACTCAGGATATTCTATGATGATATGATTATAATATTAATTGCAGTTTCCAGCTGGAGAACTATGGATCTGATTAAATATATGCTTGTTAAAAAAAGAAAAAGCCCATGCGAGTTAGTAATGGCAAAAAACCCTAGAAGTTCCTTCAGGTAACAGCAGAATAAAAAGCATGCACAATTTTATTTTTGTGTACATTGCTTGCCATGCTGAAAGAAACTGGTCTGCTGAAAGAGCCAACATTTTCCAAGGGAAAGGCTTTATCTCTTTGTCTCAGACCTATGAATAACACAAGGCCGTGAAGAAGACGGATAAGAAAGTTGGTCTGTTACTGCTTTCAGATGTTGTGTTTTTTATTGTGGGAGTAGGCACATGGCAAATTTTACAGTGTCATAATAGCTTTCCTCATGAAGAAGAACAATGTAAAATAGTAAGCCAAATCTTTATCAGATAAATTATTCTACAAGTGAGTCAATTCCCGCATCTAAAGAATTGTTTGTTCTTAAAAAAACTCCTCTAGCAATAGAATGCTGACTAAAATGAGGCATTGGAATATCAGTTTGAGACAACAATCAAGATCAAGCCTCATAGCCGGAAATTTCCACCATAAAATTTGCACCAATACCATTCATGTAAAAAACATCATGGCAACATCACAGCAAGCTATAGGAAAAGGACAATAAAGGACATCAGAAATGGATAGGGAGGCTTCATACTAACATCATGGCCAGATGAGCTTGCAGACAGCTTTCCAGACCCCACATAATGGCACAGAGAGAAGCACCCTGTTCCCCAGGGCGAAGACCTACCTTCTGTTTTTGCAGAGAGCCACCGGACGTGAGCATGCAGTGTTTCCCCAGCGCAGCTGGTGCACTGCCAGTGCACAACCTGCCTTATGGTGCAGTGACTTGTTCCATCACCAAGAGCTTCTTCTGAGTGTGAACTGTAGAACAAGGAAGGCTGCTTCCTGACCATGTGAGAACATACCAACATTTTCATGTCTTTGCAAAACATAAGCAATTGTTTGAGCTGAAAGAACAAAAGTAAAGTTGCTTATGAACAGAAGATGACAGGATTGCTCTAGCCAGGACTTGCTGCATCCTCTACCCAGCCTCCGCTAAGAGTGCTGACCCCAATGGTCTCACTTCTTCCCAAAGGTGGTAGCAGGGGAAATCTTTCCCCAAAGCTTTCAACAGAGTACTGGCCAGCCATCATCTGTTGCTAAGCCTCCAGCCTGGGAGACACATTTGCTCGTTTGCTATCCTTGAGAGCTGCATGTTCCTCTGGCACTGCAGCTGGCACCAGTATAGGAAAATGAAGAACTGATAATGTTTGTTCTGGCTCAAAAGCAGGAAGAAAATGCATGATGATTGGTAGGGGACAGCCAGCATAGAACTAACTGCAGTGTGTTCTGCTGTTTTTTCCAAACTGAATTAAGATATCAGATTATCGGGGCAGAAGATATCAGATTAAATTCCACACAAACTATAGAATACACATAAATATTACATGCACTAAGATACATGCAGATTACAAGGCATAGCACTGAAGAAGCACCGGATCAACAGAAGCACAGAAATACCTAACAGACTTTTAAATTCCCACTTTCACTTTTTACACACTAACAGTTCCCTAAATACCTCATGCCAAGCTCATAAACCCAGCACATTAAGCAATAGATTTTGTCAGACTTTCCCACTCTCCCAAATTATCTAGGTTTGATAAACCTTAGTGATGTCACTTTCTCCATTTCCCCACAGTATTTTACCCTCCCAAACAGGTTAGAATTCAACTTTCTAACACTGCTGTAAAAACAGTGTCTAGAACCACAGTGCACTGAAGCCTCATGTCTGTGCTGCTGCATAGTACAGTGAGTACTTTCTTTAAACTGAGGATCCCAGAAACCCCAGGGAACATGTGAAGTCTGCAGAAGACAACTGAGAAAAGTAAGAGCATGTCAGCAGGCTAAAATTTACTATGTAGGCATCTGTGCTATCATTAAAACCAAATAAAAAACCCACACACCCCCCCAAAAAAAACAACGAAAACCCACCAAGTAACAACACCCAAACAAAAAAACCCTGCCAACCCTCCCAAAAAACAACAAAACAAAAAAAACCAAAAACACAAAGCAATCCTCCCCCCAAAAAAACTACCCAAATACCTGGTGTAGCACAAATATAAAATACAATGACTTTTTTGCTTTAGTGTGGATGCATCTGGCACTTAGGTTTTTCCTCCAAAGAGGAAGCAATATTTTGCATATAAGACAGAAAGAGAGGGTGAGGTTTTCTGTTTGTTTGTTCTTCAGTGACAACAGTAATCTAAAATCCATGTCAGAAATTACTTCAGTATAGATGATCAAGGGGTGCTTGAGTTTTGGTGACACTCCTATTTATTTTGAGGATTTTCCATGTTTAGAAATCTGTGTGACCAGTGCCCCAGAGAGACAATGTATGCTAAGAGGTCATGGACCAGTTACTTTGACCGTGGAGAGTTGAGCTTGGTGTTGGATTGGTCTAAATGGTTTGAGTGGCACTAGCCTAACACTGAACAGTATTTAATACCTCAAGAGAGGAACAATTTGGAAATGGACACATTTTCAGGCTCAGTTATTTCTCTTTAGCTCAGTCTCAGTTCATTCATCACTACAGTGATGTTATTGTGAAGAATATTGAGAGTTTTAGCAGGCATCCATCACTGAAAGGGCTGCCCTTTCTTCTGGGGGAGGCACTCGTCTTTGCCTGTTTTCCTCTCTGAGCTGCTGCCTCTGGCTGCCTCCTCCTGTCCTACAGCACTCCCCTCTGTGTCGGCACAACGTTCAGCAGTCAGGCTTGCTATCGATCTGAAGTGGGCACAGTGTCAATCAGAGAGCTAAAAATAGAAAGATGGCTGGATTTTTTGTTTCCTCAGTAGTCTGTAATACCCGTCAAAAATGAAGTGGCTTGTTCTTAGGCTAATGTTTGCTGACTTGTATTCCTGTACCAGGCAGTAATCCCTGAGACCCATTCTTAGCCTACCTATTACAATGAATCAAGCAGCCCATGACAAGACTGGTATGTATTTTATAGTAGGTATAGGTTAGGAGTTGTAGGAAGGAAAGGACAGCTGAATGCTGGAATTCATGCCTCCCTTTGTTTAAATGCCAATACAGAGGAGCTACGCATGCAAATAATTCAAAGCTTGTGAAGTGTAAGCAGCTATTTAGCACCAGTTAATGCTGTATTATTACTGAATGAGTAACAGCACACTATCAGGAAATTATTAATGTTGTGTAGTTGTTTGCAGAATGCCATTACAGGCTTTTTTTATTATTATGACTTTTTTCTGAAAAACTTCACCTTTAACCTTACACAAGTATTTTGCCCTAAGATACAAAATGTCTTCAGAAGCAACTGGCACATTTCACCTGTGCTGTGGTCCTTTTGACTTCTCTGTCCTCCTCTCCTCTGGTACATCTTTAGACACACCTGGTGATAGAAATGTGGTGTAATGTACTGAAGGAGAAGAAGCAACGATGGTCTAGCACTCTCAGACTGTGTAATCTTGCTGTCCAATTCAGTGTGCTACAACTTAGTAAAACTTTGATATCATAACTAGTCTAGGGCCCCTTTGTAGCCTGCCCTGTTCAACTCACTGGAGATTTTAAAGATTGGTGCTGGTGTCTCAGTCTCTCATTACTGCTGCCACTATCTGAACCCTAATTTGTAATCATCACAAGTAGGAGGACTAGGAGAGTCTGGGCATGCAGAGTGAAATCAATCCAAATATTATTTTTTTTGTACCACATTGATTTTTTCCTGTGATTTGCTGCATACAACAAGAGGCGGCTCTGAAATGAGGTAATGCACTTGGAAGGCATTGATAATATATTGTGACAGGTATAGTAAATTAGTCTGGAGACTACTATAAGCAGTGTGAGAACATAGATTTTATTGCAGTTTCTTCTGTGGAAAGATGGCAAAATATATTTTTTCTAGTAATTTAAGAGACTGCAGTTGCTTCCAAAATACTTTGATGAAAATTTCAGCTTCTGAGACAAGGGAGACTCCACTTGACTGGCCAGAGTCCAGCAGAGCTTTAGCAATTTAAACCAGCTGAAACCATGGCCCATAATGTAGTGTTTACACCCTCAGCCCTGGAGAACATTTAAACAGGACAGATCCAAGTTTCTACAGTCAGTGGAAAGACTAACATTAATTTCAGAGCTAAACTGAGCCATTTGCCAAGCTTTTAGATGAAATGAAGGCATAGATGAAAACAAGTCAGATTACCAGTTCTGAAAGCACAGTTTTCAGAAGGTGAACTGATTAGTGAGGCAAATCAATCCAAGGAGCTGTAAGGTACTTCAGCTGAAGGAGACCTATAATTTATTTTCAATAAAAGTTGCAAGGAACTCTCTGGAATTCATTTCACAAGGAAAGGAGGAAAACTTGTAGGAAGGGGCTACAGACCAAAATGGATGGAGAATCCCCTTAGAAAGTCCGGCACAGCTAATAAGCAAAGAAAACTTTGGTTTGGAGGCCAGGAAGCACAGGGCTGGGATAAACGTTGCCAAAAATCAAACTGAGTTAGAAATCTGCAGAGGAAATTAAATAGTAATAATAAAAGGAAATAATAAAAAAATTCATTTAGCTATTGAAATAAAAAATATTTTAGAGAAGAGAAGAAAAGAAGTGATGTTTTCACACTGAGAGGATTTGAGTTGGCGTAGGTGTGTGAAAACACTAAATGAAGCTCAGCTTTGGTTTTCTGTAAGAACATTAAAATCTGGAGAAAAGGAGGACAGATATGGGATGAGTGTCAGGAAATTGAAAATACCTTCTCGGGGGAGATGCAAAACTCTGAGAGCTGGATGCACTCAGCCAGCAGCGAGCAAATCCCTCACTGCAGGACTCTTGGAGACCTGGCAGCCAGTCCACGTAATTTTGTCAATCTGTGAAGGAGAGGAATCCACATGACTTGAGAACTACAGTAAATATAGTAACCCTAATTAAGAAAGTGAACTTGTATCTAAAGGCCCATTAGCTTGATTGTAATAGTATGCAAGAGTACATGACAAATTTTAACGAAGGGGAATAATTAATGATATGATGATTAATGAAGAATAAAAGAAAGAACAACAGTTTTTATCTGCCAGCTGGAGGGTACCAGGCCAGCCTAACACCTCTGCTTTCAAGAGAGCTGATTGATTGCTTTAAGGAAGGTAGTTGCATCCAAGTGAAGCTGTCCAAACATCTGAGAAGCACTTGTGATATGGGAAATCATTAGGTAAAATGGAAAAGACAAACAGGAAAAACACACAAATTGTAGAAAGAAAGTAAGAAATGGCTTTAAAGGGAGATGGCAAGAGGTTGTGCTGAAGGACATCTTGTAGCTTTTTCTGGGAGTCAGGATCTCTTCACAGCTCTTTCAATAAAGGACTATGGTTGAAAAAGTAGGTGTGTGTTAATGAAATCTAGTGTTTAGACACTTGCAGGTGTCACAACATGGTGCAAAAACACATCTGAACATGGTGCAGGTAGAAACAAATAACCTACAGGTCTGTAAAATAGTAGAACACTCATTTCAAGATCTTGGTTTTAACATCTAACAGGAGGATTTCTGCAGTAATCTGGGGGTTCACTACTGCATCTCTGCAGGAGTCTGGGGAAGTGAGAGAGAAGAAGAAAGAACAGTTAATGTTATTCACTTACAGGAGTTACTGTGAGTAATAGATTCATGTTTAAAGTAATCATCCAGGAAAAGTATGAGGAGGGCTGAGTACTCTCCTCAGCCTGGAAAGCTGTCTGTCTACATTTCTTAACAGAAATCTGGGGTACATAGTTCACCTTTTGAGTTTAAGTAATGCCACTTGGCATCTGAAAACTGAATCTTTATGAGGCTATGGGCAGAGGAAGTCAGAGGAAATGAGCTTATTAAAAGGGCTTGACTGAGAGGAAGATAGGCAGACAGAGCAAACAGCAAGAGCCTTGTTCCCTTAAGAAACTGGAATATATAATTAATTAAAATGAACAGTTAACCCATTTCCCAGAGACAGAAATGCAACCTGTCATGTGATTTGTGTTATAAACAGGTGATAATTCCTCAGAGGACCTGGAATAGAAATACATGTGTCCTTGTGCACAGTATCATATCACGAAATAAGCCTTGGATCACATCCCTCAAAGGACTTACATGTAAAGACATAGCTAGTGAATCCCGTAACACACACACACGGGTGTTGAAATGGGTGTCCATCTGGACGCTTATCTATCTGTCATTTCGGTTAGCTCTTTGAGTGGAATTCATCCCACCTGATCAACATGGGGCCTTAAGCGGAAGATAGTTATCCAGGTGCCTCCATGATCAGAGAAAGGAGACATAGGTTCAGCATTCCTACCTGGTGTGCCCGTCCCACATTGAGGCCAGCTTGCTCTCTTCACAGTATCTGCTGGTAGAGCTGGACAGCCACCTTAGATGACATACCCTCTGTCTGAGAGCTAACACCAGGTGAGACAAATCCCACCATTTGCACCTTAGTGCACAAAGATCCCAATCATGAAAACTTGGGCTTCTCTGGGTTCAGCTGTTTTAGGGAATTGTACCTGGCAGAAGGCAGGACAGAGAATGAAGATCAGCCTGCCTGTGAGAGACTTCAGGCCAAACAGCTGTGGATCAAAGAGCTTAACAGCTCAATTTATTCACTGGCAAAGATGATAGATTTTTGCATGTTCAGCAAACCTAATCTCTTCATTTAACTTAGAAAATTTACAAGTTCTCCTGGCATAGTTGGTGGAGCTTGTAAGTTTCGTGATCAGACTAAGCTAATAGAATATATGTATTCTGAGTGCCAACTAGTTCAGATGTTCATTTCCCCTCCTTCCACTTTTAAACCAGAAGAAAAATAAAAGGAAAAAACTACCATTAAGAGTAAAAATCAGAGCATTCAAATTCCAGAAAATCTCACAAATCAGAGAGCCCACTGCAGAAATAATTCTCATCCCATTTATCTTTCTCCTTTCTGTGAGAAGTGTTTATCATCTACATGTAGCTATACCAGAGATTATTTTACAGCTGGCGACATCCACTTCAGAAATATCATTCCTTTTTCAGGGCTTGATTTCTCAACCTGATTTTTTTCATTAACTTTAATGGTTTGCTTTTCATTATCTTCCTATTAGGAAATGACAAAATAATTAGAAATGCCAGTTTGATGCAGGAGTTGACTTACCATACACCTACTCAATTTTCTGTTTGCATTTGTGTAACTGGGCTCAGCATGTGTAGATAAACAAAGAAGAGTCCTGTACATCCAGGAATAAGTTAACTATAAAAAAAGAAGCAAGTAAGCCAAGCTAACTCCTGCCAAATAACTCCAAATACTTCTGAGTTCTTTGGGTACATCAATGTACCCAAGAAGCTGAAGTACATTAATGAGGAAAATGCTGAGGGACCATTGCAGGGGGTTATGCCTACTCTGCATTCAGAGGGCAGCCCTGGCTGCCCCAGTGTGTGCCACACGCAGCAAAGATGCAGCAGTCCTGGTGAAATGTACAGTGAAAACCCACCTCCCGAGCACATGGGACCCTGCACTTCAAACATCCCCAACATGAGTGTCCACTGCCTACACACACCTATGGTACAAGCCACCCACAGGCAGCCTCTGCAGGTTGCCACTGCATTGGGGTCGGATAGGGCAGGAAGCATGGATGCCCTGGAGAGTATTTTTCAAGGCAGTAGAAAGCTTTTGATCGCAAAGTTTGATTGAAAAAGACTCACCTCAGAACACTTCACAGGGAAAAGCAACACCAAAGCTTCAAGAGTGCTTAACGTGGAAATTCTGGTATCACCTTTAGAGGCTTCACATTGTGGGAGTCTGATGCAACAACCAGAATGGGAAGAGATTTGCCAGAATCCTTTCTGTGTGGGCACAGAAGTACCCAGCATTGCAAAGGTGCCATCAGAAAAGGAGGAAGCGTCTTTCACCTCTCCTTCTTCAACTTATCATCCTTGTGGGGGTTGTTTAAAGCAATAGGGTTCTTGTTCTTCCTCTGACCCTTGTGTCAAGGTGAACGTCTTGCTACATGAAAAACACCCTGAAACACCTCTGGTATTGCCAACACATTGCTTAACTGAACAGGGCCCTAGGCCATGGCAGTTTCATAAACACCTAATTTTTTTTCAGAAGAGATAGTAAATATTGGCTTCCAGGAGTCGAGGTAGGTGAATGTTTTCCAAAAGTGCAAGTGTGACTGTAAGACAAAGGTGGTCATGAGACAGGACCCACAATCCTAGTCTGTGACTTTTAGCTTCTGTCTGGAGTAAAATGTGAGGAGTAGTAGTAAAATCCCTACTACATGTCAGGCAGGTCAGGCTCTATGAGCCATATTGAGTTCATTACTGAGTTAGGGCATTTGAATATGAATCAAGGTACGCGTCTTCTTTACCATAAAGTCCAGAAAAGACTCTAACTAGAGATTTGGTTTAGCTTGCCTTAAGAAATCTTGTTCTTTGTCTTCACTGTCTAAACTCAGTTTTGAAGTTATTCCACCATTTTTGCCTATGTGCATTGTGCATTCACATGCATATATATTGCTTTTCCACCTTTTTTAAAGAATGGCCTTCTTTTCATAACTAAAAATCAGTATGTATGCCTGCATTTGACAGCTCGCAACTTCAGAGCTTGCTAACTGATTATTTTTACCATTACTTCACCAACCTCCTAAAAAAGCTAGATTTGTACTAGCTTTCTCTTGGGCCATCTTTCATATGAGCTTTTCAGCTCACTGCCCATTGCAATCACACTTGACAGAGGGACGGAAAGTTTTGATAAAATCAGCATCTGTGTAGAGGAAAAGATTAATTTCTTCACTGAAGGAAAGTTTTCGGGGTACCATTTCCTCCATCAGCTGGCATATTTCACCTGAACACTACGCTCCTCAGCTGTCTGTGGTGGGGTGCAGCAAAGAGCTCAGACAGGAGGACTGGGGCATGAGTGCATGGAGGGCAGAGGAAGACACGAGTCTTTTTGGGGACCATGACCATGAGGTACTGATGGTGTTGCTCTGAGATAAAGATAGGCTGTTCTCATATGCTGAAACTAATTAAGGAATGTGCCACAACCTGGCCGCATTGTAAACGTGGAAAGAAAATAGTATCACACCCCCTTCAAAGATAATGTTAGTGTACCTAAACAGTTCCCAGACATTCTTTGTTGTCCACAAAACTCCCATTTATTTCTCTATTACTGGGAACAGACCAAGAGTGTATGACTTGGAAGAGATTTTTCTATTTATGAGTAAAGGGAAATTTTGCTTATTATGTGTCTTCTTGGTTGGCTGAATTATCTACAAGTGCCTGCTTCCTGTGGCTAAATAAGGAAGTAACCTATACGCAGGCCAGCAATCTCTCTTTTATATATATATATATATCTATCTATCTTATATATATATTTCTACAGTGGAATAATAATAAAGTTCTCTCTAGATCCCTGATTTTAGCTTTTTTTAGAATTAAATGTAGTGTCTTTTTTGCCCTTCTTTTGAAATAAGGTGCAAGAGGACGTTGCTGACTTGTAGATCAGCTCTGGGTCAAGTCTTTCAAAAACAGGACAACCCAATGTTGCCAAGATCAACAGTACTTCTTATTTCCTTGTGTGAAAGTGAATTTATTCATGCTTGCTCTTTCTGGTTGACAGGCTCAAATCTTTGCTGTTGTCACCCGTGGTAGGCTCTAATACATGTTTAGGCATCAGCTTTAACACTAGGGCTCTGCCTGCATGAGCACAATGCAATTCTATTCCCCATCATTTGGATCCTGAGCACTTTTTCTCTTAGTAATGTGGAGTCCAGCACAAGTTTCAGTTTTATTTTCTCTCAGGACAGCATTTTTTGGTGGCGACATACAATCCTCCTGCAGAGCATGGAGGAAACCTCATGGTCAGCTGCAGCATCTTCTGCTGTGACACAGTTAATGCTGACAGTAGGCACCATTATTAGGCATTGAACTGACCCTGCAGGATGAATCTGCAAGAGGAAAGTGCAGTGATTTATTCACAGTTACGATGTCACTACCAACCTCTGTCTTCTTTCTGCTATTTCTCCACTCTCGTAGAGTTTCATTATGACTCTCAAAATTCCATCATAGGTGAGTTCGTAACTTTTTGTGTCTGAATTAGTGGTAGCAATGTAACTTGTGCAACAACTTATCTTGTTCTTAGTAGTGGCTAAAATTTTGCCACTTTTGTTCCTGGCCATGTCTTTATATCAGGTCCCAGGAAAACACCTTCCTGCAGCATCTCAGAGCACCCAACATACACATGTCTCTGGCTGTTCCCTTACATGCTGCATTCTGCTGACCAGGAGCATTCATAGTCATGAGTCAAGCCTCAACACTGCTTGAGAGTGTCCTACAACAGTAATTCTAAGTAATTGTATTCTCAAGGAACTTTTGGGGAGTTATAGCTTGCAACTTGTTTTGTAGGAATGTAGTAGGCATTGTTCTTATGTTCCTGTGAATCAGGTTCTCATATCCCCACAGGAGACCAGGAATCCCACCGTTTTAACTGCAGCCTGCTCTGGATCCAGAGAAGCATGGAAAACCTCCTGAGGTGCCTTTTGCTCTGGCCTGCTCTGAGTACGAAGGCAAGTGAGACTGTATAGTTAATCTTTACCAGGGAAGGCTAGACAGAGGACCTTGAGCTATCTAGCTTCCAGCTAGTGTTGCCTTGGCAATAATTTAATGGGCAGTGGCCTGTACTTGAATGATTTCAAGACGAGATGTAATCAACCATTCACTATCTTTCTTCTTTCCATTAAGTTCAAAGTACTATATAATCACTTCAATTTTCTTTCAGCATTGATAAGGCTCAAGTATAAACCACAAAGCCTGAACTCTCAGTCAGCTTCCATGATTTATCCTGGATTTATCTTCAGCCATCATCAGGTTCTGTCTTTCTGCCTGACCTCATATGGAAACTGGCCTCCAAGGAGGGTCAAGTATTCACTCTCATACTCCTCTGCGCTGAAATGCTTTTCCTGGCAAGATTAGATAAAGCAATTCCTTTTCATTTCAGGCAATCATAAGTAAATGCTTTATAAAAAAAAATCAACTTTAAAGCAATTCTTTTTCTTATTTGCTATAGGTTTATTGAGTGAGGCAATGGCCAGGCTATTTTTATAGTCACTGGGCTAGGAACAAAGCCCAGTAATTTACTCTGCTTGTAGAAAAAAAAAAAAAAATCATTTTTATCTCCAAAAGGCATTTAGAGGGTGTTGTCAAAGACTCCTTTTCCAGTCACTACCTGGTCAAAATCTGCAATATGACTCAGACACAGAGCCATTAAAAGCATTAAGGGGTGCAGTTTAATTAAGTACAATATAAATAAAATTTGTGTTACTCATGCATTTTACATTGAACACCCATTGATGAAACAGAGAGGCAATGTTGGCAACAGAGACAGGATTTTCCCTTCCCTGAGACCATGTGGCCTTCCTCTTGCTCACCAGGAGAAGCTCTGTTTTCCTTGCAGCAGCACCAACCACAGCAGAGAGGAGAGTGTCACTAGTTTTCCAATAGCATAAAGTGGGAACACCAGCTGGAACAGCCTCCTGAGATGTGGGAAATGAAAGTTCATACCTTTGTGAAGAAAATATTAAACACCTTCCTTCCTGTGTGAGTGTCCTTGCCACTTGGCTCTCAGTGAGTTTGTCTTTTAAAGGTGGGATCACCTTTCTAGTGGTTTCTACAATATGCCTGAAAGCCTGGGATACCACCACCTTGCAGGGACTCATGCACATGGTGATGCTCTGTCTGCCCAGCTCCTCTCAGTCCCACCAGCCTGTGACTCCTGGACCCCACAGCTGCTACCCCAGACCTGTGCAGAGCAGCTGCTCCTGCTTCCTAGACCCAGATGAGTGTTAAGACCATGCTGGCAGGTGCCAGGCTCATCCTTCTGTCTCGTCATCAGACAAACATCCACCCACTGAGGTATGTAGCCCATGCCCTCAGCCTGGCAGTGGTACTGCACCACTTTGAATGATGCTGCTGTCCTGCCATTCTTTGCTGCAGCTCACAAGAGGGATTTCTACATCTCTGCATCTTTGATGCAGTGGCTGTGATGCCAAACTGTGGTCCAACTGACATTGTTCCTTGGAAATTCTCTCCACACTGTCTGAACTGTAGCGAGTGCGAAGACAAGGTCTGACACGTGCAGTGCACTGCTGCTTTGGCCACACCGTGCCTCCTTGCTTGGGGGAAATTTCTGGACCCAAAGGCCATGCCTCCACTTTTAGTGTGAAGGCTACTGGGAAGAAACTGTCATGAGCAGCAAGGGGCATGTCTTCACTGGGGAGTGGAACAGCAGGGTGAAACCTCCTGCTCTGAAACTCATTGTCAAACACCAGGACACAGTCATAGACCTCGAGTGAAATCAGTCATGGAATAAGTATCCCCAGCATCCTTGCACATGTGTGTGCATGTATGCTAACACATGCTTGCAAGTATCTGGATACACACACACACACATCTTTCTGTAGACATGCAAGTATGATCCAGTGCACAGCTGGTGAACCCCACTAGCCAAATTACACCCCAAAACTGAAACACAGGGGTGTATCCCTGTCACAGTGTCTTGATCATATAGAGAACGAAGGAGTTTTCTGCTGTGTTGACAACGTGACAGGACACGCAGCAAGGACACAGAACACTTCCAACATGCTTCGAAGCAGTGAAATTTAATATTACAAGTAGGGCTGGTAGCTCCTCCCATTCTTAAGATTACTTTCTGGTTGAAGACGCTCTTTTCAATTCCTTATACACTGAATGCCTGGACTGACATTTATGTGTGCCAGATGTTTGTTTCAGGTTTCTGCAGTAATGCTTTCTGCAGTTGTATAAATTGCAGAAAGCTATAGCTCAGGCACTTACAAGGTACATAAATAGGGAACATATCTTGCTTTGGAATTTTTTTAAAAAAGTCTTCCTGAGCCCTTTGCTCTGAGCAACCGAGGTGTTCTGTCATCTTTAGGCAAAATTGACAAGATGAATTTAAAATCCTCACACCAATGGGACATCTGACCACAATGTATTTTTCAAATGTTTAAAAGACTGCGTTCCCCCTGCACATCCACCTTCTTGTTAATTTGTTCACAAATTAGTCTAGCTTGTAAGTTGAAAAAAATCACTCCCACCAAGTGGAGACACTGATGTTATCAAATGAAATTCTGAAGACTATTTAATTACCACCTGCCCTGCACACATCATGGTGTGTTCACACTTGCAGAGCTCCTCTCCATCCACCTTCAGTGGCTGAGTGACCAAGTCCAGTGCAGGAACAAAGCTCTCCTTTTTGCTCCCTTTCCCCATGACCAGGGAGTTAGAGCCTTCAACACTACACACAAGCCAAAAAATCTGATCTCTACCCAGCTGCATGTAGCGTAGCACCTGCTTCACCGTGCCTTGGGTGGAAGAGACCTCATGAGACTGAGGAATCTGTTTTGGTTGAAGCAGAAACAAGGGACAAGTAGCCACAGGAGTGAAAGGGACCTCAGCTCTTGGAGACACCAAATACACACTTGCCCCTCTGGAATCATACTAGCCTGCGTCTTAAAAGCGCCTTTCTTTGCCCATTCTTTGGGTAGAAAGCTACTTCATATTTTTCTGATATTTAAGTATCTTCAAATTATAGCATGAATGTCTCAGTGGGAAGTTGGTAACTATTTGCTCTCATGCCAGTGCTGCCTTTTAACCATGGCTTTCTTGCTTAGATATTTTTCCTTGGCTACATTTGTAGGCCGCAGTAATATTGCTAGACTGATCAAAGACAGAGCCAGCATGAGGATTTCAAAAGGAGAGACTGAAGTGTCAATATGAGGAAAAAGCTCTGAATCCAAAGTGGAAATGGGGTAAGTGGGTCATGGTCTAAGCTGGAAGTGCTCACTGTTCATCCTCTACTAGATAAAAAAAAAAAAAAGGTGAAAAACCTAGTAGCTCATATACTCAAAAGTAAGTGTCTAAACTTAGTGCATACTTCTGATCCTACTAATTCTGTACTTTACCTTGCCAGCTCTAAGATGGAGATAACTCTCACCATCATCCTACAGAGCTAGTGGGAGAATATAATCCTTATGGTTTGCAAAACATTCAGGCTTCATAATGGTAAGTACCACAGAAAAAAGCCTGTAAAGAAGTTGATACCTTCATCTTCACTTCAGGATTTATATGGATGAATAATAAATAAGGTGTAAAAACTCATATTGAATAGCAAGGATAGAATAAAACACTGAATAATTGTTCATTAAAAGGACTCGGCTGCCCTGTGCACTTAATGAGGCATAGGTATACGGGAAAATTAATATGTGATATTCTTAAAACTGTATATGCTGCATAAGGTATAAGAGCAACAGAGTGCACAGGCAATCTTCATTCTGTCATTTCCTACATTTTGGTTAATTGATAGAGCAAACTTAATGATGTGCTTTATCATGGTTTCCCATCTCTGTGTGTTGTAATACAAATACAGAGAAAAAAAGATACCCATGAATTCATCCTGTTATTTGTACACCTTCACCACTGCTGCCCTTTTATTCTTCTGGAAAGCTTTACACAGGGTTTCTCTATAAGGCAATTGAGGTTTCTAATACAATATCCTAGATTTAGGTGTTTGTCCCACAGAAGGAAATATGTGCCAGACTGGGTCTCAGCCTGCCCAGCAAATTAGATAGGGAGAACTGCAAAGCTGAAGGTTTTTTTAAAATCCTCACACCAATGGGACATCTGACCACAATGTATTCTTCAAATGGTTAAAATAATTGAACTATTAAAACTACATTTTATCTGTACTTGCTGAGCCAGCACCTTTCCCAACACCAGCCCTTGTCTCTGCTCACAGTGGATTTGCTGGCAGTGACAATGGCATGTGCATACCTCAGCTTGAAATGACCAATTATTTTTTTCTCCTGTCTGATTATGGAATTGACATTGCAAATGGGATTTCTTACCTATAAAGGTCCTTTTTAACTGCTTGCTCTGGGTGAAAAACCTGTGAAGGCATGAGTGACAGAAGTAACTGAGGTCTGTTCCCTGCTGCAGCCAGTCGTGGTGGTACAGATGTGCCTCAGTGCTGGAGCATCCCCTTCAGTCAGCACTAGCACAGGCAGGAGCATGGATAAGGACTGCAGGAGGGCATGATCTGATGGCTGCTGAGATTCACCATGTCTAGGGAACATCCTGTAGCTGTGTGGTGTCTCTCCAGTATTACTGATCTCGAGAGCTACTAAGTCTGAAGTAAAAATTAAAATGGACAATGCAATTTGGCTTTCCATCAAAATGATCATTTTGCTTCATGAGGATCAGCGAGGCCAAGTCAGATATGGCGATGCACTTTCTGAGCCCTTTCTAATAACCAATGGTGTGAAACAAGGTTGTGTTCTTGCACCAACTTTATTCACCATCTTCTTGAGCATGATGCTCCAAAGGGCCACAGCAGACCTCGATGAAGAAAACGGTATCTACATTCGATATCGTACTGATGGAAGCCTGTTCAACCTAAGGCGACTGAAGGCCCACAC
>VXAY01006162.1:0-10643 GCA_013399855.1 Oxyruncus cristatus
ATATATATAAATACATGTATAAATAATCCGCAGGCCTGTTTTCGCTCTGCGGGCTAATTAAACAATCCCTGATTGCAATAGAACTGGCACACCAAGCCAAACCCCGGCCCGGAGTTGTGTTCCCGTCTCCCGCCCCAGCTGTTAAATATTAACCAGGCACGGAATGGAGGGTTTGGAACTTCAGACAAAAGGTTTTAATTAGGGGTTGGCCCCCAAACCTGCCCTCCAGATCCAAGGAGCCTCCTGCCCTCCTCCTCCTCTCCAGCCTGCTCCAAGGCTGGACCCCGGGGTTTGGTGGTTCCCCCCCAGGAGCTGCCTGGCTGGTCTGAGCCCACCTTGGTCCGGCTGGCAGAGCCGGTGGAATCAAGCCTGGCTTGATTTTTGTCATTATTACAGAATCGCAGAATGGTTTGGGTTGGAAGAAAATTTAAAGATCATCTAGTCCAACTCTTTTCCATAGGCAGGGACACCTTCCACTAGCCCAGGCTGCTCCAAGCCCCGTCCAACCTAGCCTAGGACACTTCCAGGGATGGGGCAGCCACAGCTTCTCTGGGCAATCTGTGCCAGGGCCTCCCCACCCTCACAGTCAATAATTTCTTCCCAATATCCCACCTAACCCTTCCATCTGTCAGTCAGAAGCCGTTCCCCCTTGTCCTGTCCAAGCAGGGCAGGTGGCAATGCCTCTGGCAAAAGAAATGGCACCTTCCATTTTTGGGGCACCTGAACATGGGTGGTGGGAGCTCCTGGGAAATGCAACAGCAAAGTGCAGCCCACGGCTGGACCAGCCCTTCTCCCCATGCCCACATTGCCCTGTCCTCACACTTCCAGCACAGACTCCAGAGCTGCCCACTCCAGCCAGCAAAAACAGCCACAGCCCCAGGAATCAGAGCCAAGGGGACCTGCTCCCACCACCACAGTTGGTCCCGTCAGCTTTCCCCCCCTCTCCCTCCTGCCCTGCACCCTCCCCATCCCCACAGCAAAGTGAAATCCCAAGGGAACGATGAGGCACATGGAACCACAGTGGGCACACCAGGGAAGCCCCAGTGCTGGTCCCAGGGGCTTAACCTGATCCTCAATGCGAGGACAGAAACCAGGATCACAGCCTGTGCCTCTCCTTTCCCACCCTTCTCTGTACCGGCTGTTGGAAAAGCAACTGGTTTGCACCATCACTAAACACAGTCCTTGGCTGCTCCCCACACTCCAAAGCTCCTGTTCCTCCTCCTCCAGGCCCTGCTCAAACCACTGTCTGCACCAAGACAACGAGCAAACGCCCAAGAGGCCGAGTGTCGTGGTGGCCCTGGACATGGTGTCCTTTGAAGCTGTGATTTCATCAGCCCTGGGATGGCTGAATCCATCAGGGAGCCTCACACGGCAGCGACCGTGCCTGGACTGGGCAACCTGGGCTAATATGAAACAATTTATGGGTAAATTTGTTTCTGCTGCCCAATTACACGTTTTTCAGGCCTGGGAATGGCTGCCATTGGGCAGGGAGAGTAAATGTTCTGCCAAACCTGTGGGCTGAACAGCAAAAGCCATTTCTAGGCACAACAAGGAGTTATGAATTATTAGAATTACTAGTATTTTTGCTGCTGATGATGCCAATTATCGATGTGCCACTATGCCAGATGAGACACATGAAATGGTCCCTTCCTGGGAGGGTGAACAGCCTGTGCCTCCTGGGCTCCTTGGGATGGTGACAATGGTGTCACCTCCAGCCCAGGACCTCCAACCACCAGAAGGTGACTTGGCCACCTCTTACTCCTTACAATTTGCTTTGAAACAATGTTGGATAAAAACCTCTCCGAGTCCCATTTACTGCTACAGCACAGAAAATTAGGCCATGATAATGGAGGCTGAAAACCTCAGACTTGTCCCCTTTGAAAGAAAATCTCATTAAGTCTCATTCATTCTGTTTCATAAAAATGTCATTTAACCAACTGGTTTTCTCCAAATCCCGTTGTGCAATAGCACTGCCCTGCTCCAGTGCCTTGGGACAGCAACCCAGTAACTCAGCCAGGGACTTAATTTACCAAATTATTGGGCAGTGCACGTGCAGGAGAGAGGCCCACCCAAAGACCTGCCTAACCCACCGTCCTCTCTATGGCAGTCACCAAAAAAGAGGCATTTTGGGAACAAAACCAGAGGAGGGCGAACCCCTGGGGCTGTGGCTTTGTGTGGAAGTGCCCGTGGAGCAGCCTGTCCTCCCCAAAGCGGCGGTGGCCCCGGTCATGTTCTGCATGTCCAGTCAGGGAGTCTGTTTTCTCCTCCTGCCAACAGGGAAGAGTCACGTAGTGCCTGGGATTTGAAAGTAATCCGAGGAACTAGGCAGGCGGTGGCAGGTACAAGAAGGTCTTCCAGAGTTTTCTTCATCTTTATCAGTTTCTGGAAGTCCTTGTTCGCAGATCTACAGGGAATCTCTGTGTTCAAGTAGCAGCTGCAGTCATCAAGAAAGCAGAGTATCTTTGAATTTCCTTCTGATTTTCCAGTCTAAACTTGAATCTGAATTCCCAGGCTGAACAGAGGGAAAATTAACTATTTATATTTTATTTGTTGGCCCTCCCGCATTTGAGATAAAAATTCCGTAAATGGGGGAGAAAACGACTGCAAAAAGCTGTCCAAAGCAGCGTCCTCAGCCGTGCTGAGCCCTCCTGGTGCCCTGCAAAGACCAGACACAGCCTGTCCCCTCCTCTTTAGCTGCTGCTGTGTGTCATGTTCACAGGCAGCAAAGAAGCTTGAAGTCAGATTGTGGCACCAAAAAGGAATAATTTTAGATGAAAAGAATCAGTTCACAGAGAAGCTGCACAATAAAGAGAAATTAATTTTTTTTTTTTCCTGAGAGCTTTTTTAGATCAGGTAGTAAAAAAAAAGAAAAGAAAGTAGGAAAGAAAAAAGCAGTGGGGGCCATTAAGGCCTGGAGTGCTCTGAGAGCAACTCAGACGTGCCAGTCCTCACTCCCTGGGCTCTGTCTCGTCCTGACTGCACCCAGCTAACCTGGCTCCATCTCCTCCTTCTCTGCCCACAGGGCAGATATTTTGCTGGTGTCTTGCTCCAAAAGAGATGTCTCTCCAGGCTGTTGTCATCCCGCAGAACACCAGGTCAGACACCAGGAATGTGAAGGCTCTGAGGGCTGTCCTGTTTGCCCCTATAAATGGCTTTGTGGAGGTGACAGCAGACCAGGAGCTCAACCAAACCAAACAGCGCCCACCTTCGTTGTGCACAGGGAGACACTGAGGACCAGGGAAGCACCTTCCTCATGGAGAACCCCAAGAAACCCAAGAGGTGCCTCCCACACCCCAACCAGCCCCTGCCATCGGGGCAGAACACGTTGCTGCTGTTCCTGACACTGTTTGTACCGATGTACCTCAGACGTGCTTCCTCTCCTAAAACCACGCTAAGATCATAAAATAATAGAACAGTTTGGGTTGGAAGGGACCATAAAGCTCACCTAGTTCCACCCCCCTGCTGTGGGCAGGAACACCTTCCACTAGAACCAGGTTGCCCCAAGCTCCGTCCAACCTGGCCTTGGACACTTCCAGATCACAAGGACATTGATGGAAAATATGGAGGAAAAGATAAAACGAGCATGCTGAGCTCCCTCCTGTCCAAGCACACCTCTCACCAACCCCCACCGGGAGTCAAATCCCCCCCAGACCCCCTCCCTGCTCCCCACGCCACCCCTTTGCCTCCCTGGCCAAGCGCGAGGAGGGCGAACAGCGCCGTTCACTCTCCCCGCCCCGGCGAAACGCACAGCCAGCCACGGTGGGCTGGGGTTTGGGGGTCTAAAAGATCTTCCCGGCAGGAAAACTCCTCTGTGATCCCGCAGAGAGCCCAGGGAGGACCCGCAGAGGGTAGGATCTAAACCCCAGAGCAGTGTTAGTCAGCCTGACGTCACCCCTCTGTCACGGCACTGGTGGTCATGTTGATAACGAGATCAAAGCCTTGCGAGTATTTCAACAGAAGTGCTGGGAACAGTCTTGATCAAAATAAGAGGAAGGCCCTGTATACAGAAGACATGAGAGGTTTCCAACCCACATGTGAACCTTTGAAGTTATTCTCCCCCTTTTTTTTTTTTTTTTAATAAACTAGTTTAACATCATTAGTTTAAGAGGTATAAACCCGACGGGCTGTGTGATCTCTCAACATACTGCAGGCACAGGGTATTATCCACACACAGACTCGCTTTTCCAGTGGGGGGGAAAAAAGCACTGCCAGAGATACTCACAAATAAGACAAGAAAACACACAATTAGTTTTATGGGATTTGAAGTTCATTTCATAAACCGACACACTTTTGTTACCGGGTATCGCCAGATAAGTCTGATACATTTTCTCTCCTATAATCCTTTTAACATTTCCATTCCCCCCTACAGACTCTCTGCCTTGATGTTTTGTTCAGTGCACTCCCTGCTATCTGCACACGCTTGGCCAGATTTTTTAGACTTAAAAGGGGCACCGTATCAGCATTAACCGTTCCAGGAGAGCTGATAAAACACACACGAGCACTTTGCTATCTATTAACATTTCTGAACTCCTTCCTTCACCTGCCCGGAATAGTGATTGAAGAGAGGGTGGGGGCAACAGAGGTAAATGAGGATATTTATGACTAACTTCCCATGACTTATTTTTTCCACAACCCCTTCCTCACTGTGCACAGACTGAGACATCACTTTCTCTGCCACCTTCCTGTCTGAGTAACAAGGAGATCAGGTCTACAAAATTCCTCATTCCTGGAAATGTTCAGGTTGGATGGGGCTTGTAGCAACCCGGCTTGGTGGAAGATGTCCCTGTCCACAGCCCCTGAAGGTAAAATTTAAATCCTACTGAATTTTTTTAGTCAAATACGGATTTTTTGATAGAAAACTGAGCACTGCTGTGGCTGCTGGGGATGCAGCCGTGATGCCATGGCAGAGGCACCGAGTGTGGTGCTCTTGCCGTGTCAGTGATAACTCCTTAAGTCCAGTTCAGGGCCACATTCCTCCCTGCCCCATCTCTACTCGCTGCTTCTGCTAAGCAACAGTGATTCTGGGCTTCATTACCATTAACACTGCAGGTGCCAGGGAGAATCTGAGCCTAGCGTGGTTTGAAGCCCAGTTTCTCCACGCACTAATCCCATGAGTGCTTATGAAGTGACTTTTAGAGGCTCCACCACTCAAGCAGCCAGCTCTACACAACAACTACTTGTTGGTGTCGGTCACCCTGAGCAGGACAACCCCCTCCCTACTTCCAGAGTTTGGAGCCATTTGCTAAAATCATCAGCAGACACCATGTCTCTGGCAGCCCGGAGCTTTATCCGCCAAATGGGTTTGGATTTAAGGACTTCCCTTCAAATCTGAGGAGGTTCACTTCCATCCTCATCCTGCCTACTCTGTGCTCCCCCTTCACCCTTTGCTGGCAGCAAGAACCTGGCATGAGACACTGAGCAGGAGGAACATGGGGAGGTGATGGGAGCATCAGTGCTAGCGAGGCCTGAAGTAGATTCCACTCTATTTTTTTCATGGAAACAGGAACATTTTTTCCATGCATGCTCAGGGAAGTCCTTCTCCTGCATGCCCAGAGCACATGGGGTGTACTGGCTGTGGTTCTGCCCAGGCTGGATGCTCCTGGAGGAGAACGCGGCCAGTCTGGGAAGGAGTCAGGGCTGGTGATATCTTGGCACGGCTGCAGAGGAAGGGAAATACATGATGTGTTACCAGCCCGGACTGATGTGATTTGATTCTGCAACAGAATCTGTTCTGTTTTCTGGCTTCTATGGCTGTGTAAAAATGGCTCCTTGAAAACTCAACTAAGTATGAAGTGCACTCCCTGCAAATCTCAGCGAGGGGAGGAAATCCAAATGTTTTGAGTTTAACTATTAAACATAGTTTCCAGCTAGTGTGCTCAGAATTTGAAATTAAACAAATGAAAGAAACATGTTTCAATGGTTTTATGCAGGCAATAATGTCATTAACAGGAAATAAAGAAATTGGGCTTTGCAGCTGCAGCATGAAATTTAACCCTTCCCGTGCAGTGTGGGGCTTGCTGGGCTGGCACAGCACACTCTGACCCCTTCCTGCTACTGGGCATCCCAAAAATACTTCCTGGCCCCAAATATCCTGATCCACACAGCCCTTAAAGCAGGATGGTAATGGAAAAAGCAGGAGGAGAGACAACGGTTGGGAGGGAACAGGCTTTCCTGACTAGTGGAAAACTTTCAGATCATAAAGTCCAATAAAACTTTTCACTTCCAGGGAAATAAAAAAAAAACCACAAAACCCAAACCCTTTAAGCACGGTTATTTTCAGGTGTGCTGTCAAAATTGAGTACCCTAAAATTATACCTGGTTTGGTTTGTTTCTGCCTGTCGAGTCAATTCTCAGTGTTAAGGACAGTGAAGGGTGGGAGGCTCCAGCCCCCCCTCCAGTGCTGTCAGAAGCCTCTCACAAGCTGGACCAGTCCTGAGGCCACAAAAGCAGCATTAATTCTTTTTAAGGATGCCTGGATTTCCAAGTGTGAAATGCAGACTGGAGAGAGGGGACTTTGCACGGAGAAAGCCTCGTCCCCGCATCACCAGCCCTCGGTGCAGACCTGGCCCCAAAGTCGCTGGAATTTTCTGTACACAAAGAGTTGTTGCACAACCAAGCCCTAAGTCTGAGCTCCTTCCAGACACTGGGAAGAGCATCCCCAGAGAGGAACCAGAAGGCAGAACTTTTGAGTTAAAAGAGGAAACAGAGGACAGCTAGTTCTGAAAAAAAAAAAAAAAGAGAACACACAACTGGCATGGGATTTCCCATCGTGGGGGGGAGAATCATCAAAGTCCCCCAAAGGACAACAAAAGCCCTTTGGTTGGATTTCTCCTTCACAAAGGGCACTGCTGGCAGGTTGGCTGGGACAGGCTGAGAGCTGAGCTCTACATTCTCACCTTGAACTGAGGGAAAAGCCCCCCAGGTCACCTCTCCCGAGCACCTGCCTTCCAACCAGCACCAATTTTTTGGTGCCATTCCATCCAGTATCAGATTGCACTGCTCCCCCTTCTCCTAATTTATCCACATTTATTTTAGTAGGTCATCTCTTCCTCTGCCAAAGCCCTATTGACTGTATGAAAATTGACTGTTTTCTTCCGCTGTGGGAACCTCCGCCGTAATCCTTTCAAGAAAAGCTAAACAATAAATATTGGCAGCTTTGTTTCCTCTTTTCCTTAAAAGTTAAGGGAAACCTGGTGACGGTGAGGTCAGTCTCTGACCAGCTAGACCCAAAAATGGGTGCTTGGACATGCATTTCATTATTAATAATACTTTCTTTTCAGTAGAAATCACCATGCTGCTAGAGAGACCACCGAAATATGATTTTAATATTTGTTTCTTTTGCTGGCTAGGCTTTCTAATCCTTTCACAGAAGCCTGGAAATTGCTTACCCAGTATCCTTTCTCTCCATGAGAAACTGGGGGGACTGAGAACCTCAGATTACTGAAAATGAGGAGAAACTGAGGTGCTGTTAGACCCCATCCCCACTTCTGCATCCCCAGCCACTGAAACCACGTTCTGGGCTTCTCCCTCTCTTCCCAACAGGCCTGAAATTGGGACACTCTCTATTAATATTTGAAAACAAACTTGAGTCTCCTGTTATCCTGAGAGCATGTGTCCCATGTTCCCCTCTAAGGTCCTCTAATCAAACACGCAGATCAGCTCATTAGGGATGAGGAAGACCCTGACAGGGGATGGTGACGGTGGCAGGAAGCACTGAGGGGAGCAGGAGGTTGCTGTCACCTTCTAAATCCCAGCTGCTGCTTCCTGAGATGAGTTTGGTTTGCAATGGGAACATTTCCAGCTGGGGGAAGCTCTAAAAACTCCTAGAAAGCAGTAAAAGCTGAAATCCTCCCATGGGTAACACAGAGTTGCAGGACAACCACGCTGCTGCAGTAGTTCCCATCTACAAAAACCACGGGTTCTGAGGGCTTTGTTAGTGATATATTTATGGTCTATTTACCTCTGTGCACTTAAGTCCCATCAATGTACATAAAAACTTCCACACAAGCCCCCTGAAAGCTGGAAGGAGAAGAACTCCCATCATCCCAGTCACGGATGAAGGGGTTTGCTTGGAAGTGGCATCGTGGAAATTAGAGTTTTGCCACAGGGAGGTGACGGCGATCCCCATCCCACGCCTGGCTGACTAAATGAAACAAGAGCACTGCCGTGAGATGTCTCTCCCTCCGAAGCCCACTGAGGTGATGGAAAAGCTCCCAGGAAAACAGGGCACCTCCTGCTCCGTGTGCAGGATGTGCAGGTGGGATGCTGGTCCTCAGGGAGGCAGCTCCAGCGGGCACAGGCAGAAACAAACTGGCCACAGGGGCAGCGATTTCTGAGCACATTTTGTGCAGCTCCAGGCCTGCAAGTCAGGGCTTGCCTTGGGCATCTGTAACACATGTTTTAGTGCTGGATCCCACTGAGTGCTGCATCCCATTCATCCGCCCCGCCTGTGCAACTGATAATGGACTCAGTGAAAGCACAACAGAAACGCTGAAATAGCTGATTATTCTTCTAGCCATAACTTTAGACAATAAAGTTAGAGAAATTCCATAGATTTAAGCAATGCACCATTGTCCTTTCATTACACAGGCCCGTGCCTAACCTGAGAACAGAGAGAGCAGCTTATATTAAATCGATTTCAGTTCATAAAGAATGTAATATCAGTGCAGGCTCAAAACAGGGTTATTTAATGCATTTAAAAGTATGTGGTTTCCACAGGCTCATACACGTTGACATCTGCTATTGAAGAGAACTTGGCTAATGAGACTCTCCTGTGATACACCTGACACCAGCCAGCTCTGGGAATGTTGGTCTGTCACATGTGGCTGCAAGTGAAACGACAAAAACCCGTGGGCCACATGCCCAGGGTCAGCCATCAAGAGCCTGAACAAAGCCACAGCGCTCCAAATGGGATGGCTCTGCATTTCCAACCTGGAGCAGTGGGAGTTCTGAGCAAGGGTGGGCTGTCACAGGAGGACCACCACACCCCTGGAAGTGTCCAAGGCCAGGTTGGATGGAGCTCTGAGCAACCTGGTCAAGTGGAAGGTGTCCCTGCCCATGGCAAGGGGCTGGAATGAGACGGTCTTTGAGGCCCCTTCCAATCCAGACCATTCCATGATTCCATGACCACCGGACCAGTCACTGCCACAGCTGAGATGCTGTTAAATATCCCAGAGTCAAACCCAGCCCTTTGTCCTGGAGTGCACCACAATAATAACCTGCCTAATGCTGCTATTGCACTGATGCAAATCAGGAGGAAAGGATGACACCACTATAAAACCTGCTGTACACCACTATAAACCAGTGAGAAAAAAAATCCAAGCGATTTTTCTTCCCCTGATGGCTTTACAGAGCCTGAAGCAGCAGGAGAGGTTCTCCCTGACCACCTGAAGTTTCAGGGAGCCTGGCCACCAGCTGAAGTGGGAGCAGGGATGTGATTTTTGGCAGCAGGGCCAGCCCGTTTCCTTGGGCCATCCCCTTCATTGTGAACGCCTCAGGGAACTCACCCAGTTAAAAATAACCCTTCCCCACACAAAAAAATAGACAAAGAAAATGGCTATTTATACCCTGGGTCAATTCCTGGGCTGATTCACCGTGTGGCCCCTGGAATGGCTGCACTGGGATAAAGCACAAGGGCGACCACAGGCACATCTCCTGGCACGGGGACACTGACCCCCACTGGGCTGTGAAACAGTTCAACATCCACAGATGACCTTTTATTCTGCAACTATCAGGGGTCGGAGATGGGAGGATTGTGGGTGTTTTTATAATTTTAGTCTCCGTGTTTTCAGTTTATAAATGTATTTTTTAGGTTTACCTCGCCTGGCTCCCCCCCTGGCTGAGTCAGGGCTGTTCCTCTATGTGCTGTTCCCAAAATCTTGGCTTTAAACGCCACAGAGAGCAAAAGGACCAGCTCCAAATGCCCAAAGAGAAACAGAGGATTAAACAAATAGTTTGATAAAAGTCAGGGAGAATTATCCATCCTCATCTGCCTTGGCAGGAAAGTTTAAATATGGATAGAGACAGTTGGAGTAATATAAATGCAATTTTTTTTCCATGTTGTTTTCTGTTTTGACTTCTTTGGGATCATTCAAAGGAAGGTTCAGGCTTTGATCTTCTCTATTGGCAATATTTTCTTCGTCTAGGTTTTTATAGTTTGAGAAGAGATGTTACATGCTTGCAACAGAGACTATCAATATGATGTGGGTCTGAACAAAAAACCTGGTGTCAGGTTCTCCATTTGGAGTGTTACCTCAAGCTTTGAAGTTTGTAATGATTCAAAAGCATCTAGAGCTGCTACAAATGTTAATAAAATTAAAGCCATCTGAAAGTGAGGCTTGCATGTGCCTTTGAAAGTAGGTCTGTGATCAGTTATTACCCTCAATTACCTTGTTGTCCACTCTTTTAGCTCGAGGTTAAACTCTTAACACTTTGCTTTGAAGTGGTTATCCTTTTATCTATGACCGGACTGAGGAATTTAAGGGCAATAATCAATGAGAGCTTCATAAGAATAAAGGGGAGACAAGGCAAGGAAAAGAGGTGTGAATGTGCCCTTAACGGCTGGCTGGGGGTCCGAGGGGCTGGGGGACACCGAGCTCTCAGAGGAGCCTCGGAACGAAAAGAGGGAGGAAAAAATAATTAAA
>VXAY01006162.1:15414-31964 GCA_013399855.1 Oxyruncus cristatus
AAAAAAAAAAAAAAAAAAAGAAAGAGGTGTTGATAAAATACTTGTTAGAAAGAAAATTGGATTAGTGGTGCCATTCTGGCCATGAAGTTCTCTGAGCCAGAGAAAAGAAATAATAATCTTGTTCCTTCCCCCCCCACCACCTCCCCACCCTGCAGCCCACAGAAGGCCTCACAGCCAAAACATCAGTCCTTCTAATCTTATTTTCTTTTTTCTAGCATGTATTTTATTAACCCCTTTTCTCATTTAGCTGCTATGAATAGCTCAGTGGGTAACATCCTTCTTAGAAAGTGAAAACCTCCTTGGAGATGCGGAGCAAGGAGAGAAATGCAGACAAACTTCCAGCTCCCGCACTCAGAAGAAAAGCCCCCTCTGTAATCCCGTCTGGTGAATCCCGACGTTGTACCCCGAGGTAGCCGCCAGCTCCAGGTCCTCTCTTTGGAGCAGGAACAATCAGGGAATTTATCTGGACACGCCAGGAGATTGCTGTGGCTCTATAAACTCCGTGGACGTGGTGCAGAGATCTGAAAATAAATAAACGCCCTCGCTGCTTCTTGGGAAAGTGTCTGTATGGGTGTATACGGCACCCTAAAGTGAAGTCAGGCAGCTGAATTACCTTTTTACAGCTTCCCTCTGAATCACCTTTCCTTTACAGCTTCCCAAGCTATCAGTCACGTACAGTGAAATTCCCAGCATGGACTGGGATGCTCAGGGCACTGAGCCCAGCGCTCCTGTGCCTGAGCTGGGGGCTCTGGGCCAGGCACCGTCCTGCTGCTGGCACAGGGGCTCCAGTGGCTTTATCCCACCAGCACAAAAGCAAGGCTGGATTTGTCCTCTTACACCCATGGTAGAATTTTGCTTCCACGTAAGACATGGACAACG
Source organism: Oxyruncus cristatus (assembly GCA_013399855.1). Classification (NCBI taxonomy): domain Eukaryota; kingdom Metazoa; phylum Chordata; class Aves; order Passeriformes; family Cotingidae; genus Oxyruncus; species Oxyruncus cristatus. Next base: position 16,294 of record VXAY01006162.1, read on the forward strand.
GGGATCTCAGGAAGCGCAGGGCCCAGCCTTCCCTCAGTGCAACAGCGATATCAGCGTGGCTGAAAGGGGAAAACCCCCCAACCAAAACATCAAATCCAAGGGAGACAGTCCTGCCCTGAGCTGCTGTAAGTGGGAACAGAGATTTGGCCTCTCTATAAAGAAAACACCAATTCCAGCGAGCTTGGCTGCTGCCTCCTTCCCTGCGAGCAGCAAACCTTCCTGGGAGAGGAGCGGGATCCAGCCCCGCGCGATATTGGTGTGTTATTTTCCTTGACAGCTGTGGTGCATAGTGGTAAGTGCATGTTTAATTCATTCACAATTTATGGTGTAATGAGAACAATGGATGTGTCTGAGGGAATAATTGCTTCACGGCGGGGATGCTGGAGAGTTCAAGTTGGTTGGCACCTGGACTTTGAATCGGGGCTGGCGGGGATTGGCTCCGCCGGCCCCACAATGGCCCCGATAACAAAGCTGCCAGGACGGGGAGGGGGTTCAAAGTCACCCCGCGCCGCCCGGCCGAGCTGCAGCAGCCTTTTGCTGGGATGGCAGTGGCTGGATCCCAGCCCCATCTGACCCAGTTACCGGGCGCCCAGCGAGGGCTGCACATGTGGGAGCTGCTTTTTCGACCCGTGTTCACAAGGGAATTTTGCTGCGCTGCAAATCCGCGTCCCTGGAAAGCCTGCGCTTCCCCCTTGTCTTCCTCTAAGACCCCTTCACTGCCCAGCCCTGGCTGTGTCTGCCAAACCCTCCTTTTGTTGGGGTTGTGGAGAGAGGGTTGACCCTTTCCAGTGTCCTCAGCAGCCACATGGAGTTTCGGAGGCCTCAGAGGTCAAGAGCATCCATATGGAGGGCCCAGGAGCTCCGTGCGTCTCCCAGCTGTCCCCACGGCAGCTGTGCTTGCAGCCCCCAAACAAAGCTCCTTAGGGGGCTCGTTAGGACGCTTGGGGGTTGCTCTGAGCTGTCCTAGAAGAGCCCTGGAATCAAACCACCCCCAGAAGAAGGCATCACACTTGGCTCCATGCACAAATGGGTCCCACCCATCAGGCTGCGAGCAGGGAGATCACGTTATCCATCACAGGCGCTCTCCCACACCACGGAGCAGGGCCAGACTTCGAACCAACAATAAAGAGATGCCAACAAAGCATCACCCAAGCCTTGGCCCTGGGGTGGGCTGCAGTGGGGTCTGCAGCAGCCCCCTCCACGGCTCCTGACTCTTGGCACCCAGCGGAAACACCAATCTGATTTCTCAAACAGATCTGTCAAAGCACAAGCAACAAATCTTCCATGGCACAAATCCACCCCAAGGAGATCATCCATCATGAGGACCCAGCATCAAGTCTGGGGGAAACAGGCCACGAAGAGCTGTGAGACTCAGATGCTGTTGTTAATTATTACCCCATTATATTGGGGAGCTGTGCTAGAGACCATTAGCACTCAGGCTTTTCCATACATGGACCGCTCAGGATGAAGATGGGTCCCTGTTCTCCTTCTCCATATGGGAAAGCCACGTGCTGGGGATGGGCTTGCCTTGGACAGCTTTCAGAGATGCTGAGCTGAGAGCCCTGTTACCCATTAACCCCCATGCAGGGCTCTACAAGATGTTTTGAACACGTATGTAACACTTGGTAGTAAACCGAGTCTGCTTTTAGCTGGGGCGACATCTGGGTACGAGCAGATGTGGGCCAGGCTGGTGAGCAAACCACTGCCAGGGCTTTCCTTTAGGGACTTGAAGGCATTTTACCAAGGGGTTAAGTGGTTTAGATGCGTAAATTCAAAGCCATCACTTGACTTGGGAACCTAATTCAGATTAAAAGCACCAAGAGTTTAGGCTCCTGCCTCCCCTAAAACATTCCACCTGTCCACACGACGGAAACGCTCACGGTTAGGAGAGGGAGACAGAGCCTAGGTGCAGACAGAAGCACGAATTTGTAGTCCTGACAGAGAGCCTTGTTTTATCCCATCTACTCTGAGGTTAAACACAATGTTCTGTCAAGCCACATACGGAGGAAAACATGGTTTGGCAGCGTTGTCTGGCGTAACCGCGGTGGAACGCGGCGCACCTCGCGGGCCGCTGCGATTTGCATCGCGTGGAGCGGCTGCCAGCTCCACTTTCATCTGCTCTCAGCAGCACCGAGCAGGCAGCGTCGCTGGAAATACATCAGCCCTTCTGTCCCCACCCCGGAACGCTCTGTTTTGTCACAGCTTTCTCTGGAGCTGCTCAGTGTAAGCCCTGCCTGGGAGGGAAAGTAACAGCCCCGAGCGCTTAAGGAGGGACCAAACAGGTCTTCGCCTCTCCATGGGCAAGAAAAGGTTAAAACCAAAGGTGACTGTTCATGTAAAGTGCGAGTTTGGCTGGGGTTCCCACCTTCTCCCCCTGCTCCATCCCCTCTTGAAGCTCAGCTGTGGGCTGAGCCCCCCTCAAAGTCCCATCCCCAGAGGAGGACCCAGACCCACCCCCAAGCCCAATCTGCTCTCTCCTCTTCCAACACCACAAAGGCAGCCCAGATGACAGGTCAGGATACAAATAAACCCATCCATAATTGCACATCGTTAATTACCGAGGGTGTTTGGGGTTCTTGGAGAACATTAGGTTGCGAAGAGCCTCAATCAAAGAGCCCTTGGGGCATTCAAATCAAGGCGAGCATCAAAACCCAGGGCTGTTTTGAAAACACAGCTTCAAATGCACGATGGGGAGGGGGGAGGAAAGGCTTCCACCCGCCTGCCCAGTAAATAACACGCCCTGGAAGGCTCCCGGCTCCAAAGCCGGCGGCACGCAAGGGCAAAGGCTGTGACCTCGGGGTACAACATCTGCAGGAGCCTCCGGGGACTCCCAGGACTCCAGGGAGGGTGATTCCAGCAAGGCTTTAACCACAGCCCTCACTGAAGTAGCCACCCTGCCCCAGGCAGTGAGGGAGGTGTTTCCTCCGCTGTATTTTCCCTGTTGCTCCCCCAATCCCCACCCTTTGTGCAGCTCTGAGCCGTCCCTGCACCAGACGGTTGCACAGAATTGGTTTCCACCAGATTAGATTAGATAAAAAAGAAAAAAAAAAAAGAATCAACTTAGGGAGAAACTTTTCTCAAAAAAAAAAAAAAAAACGGCAATGATAATTGCAACCCCCTGGAAACACTTTCAGCTAGAGCAAGCCTATGTATAATGTATAATTACGTTTTTATAGGGATGGAACAGCATTGCAGGTATGCAAAGAGGGAGGGAAAGCAGCAAAAAGTAGAATTAAAAAAACCCCAATAATCACAAATTTAAAAGAGACCGTAATTAATAGCACCAAATTCAGGGCAGCAATTTCTGATCTGATCACAGTCAGTAAGAATGTAGAAGAAGATTTTGATAATATTTAGGTAGTAGTTCTTTTTCTAATAGAGATGTTCTTTCTTAGCCAAACACACTGGATTTGAAGCAGAAAATTAATTCAGGGAAGTTCTAGGAATGGTGTCCCTAGGCCATTTCCAAGCCCCTTTTGGTCTTTAGATCTCTAAATACAAGTTTCTAAGCATCCACACAGCTATTTTCACAGCTTAGCACTCGCATGGGTATGTGTACATTTACCTGGAAACGGCTGTTACACGAAAAAAAAGAGAAATAAAGATCCAGAGAGATCTGCTCGCATCAATGAGAAAGCTTCTAGGATTTAAAAATATTATTTTTATGCACGAATTTAAAAATATTATTTCAGCTTAAGCTTGGCAGTTCTCACCCCCTTGCTCACGTACCTTACAGCAACCACGTGGCCCAAACCCAGCATCTCCTGGAGGCGAAGGACCATCGGTCCCTCCTCCACCAAGCCCTTCCCACCCCATTCTCCTGCAGTTTTACTACAACAGCAGCCATCGTTTCCCAAAAAACCTGTTCATACCGCAGAGGTGCAACCCAAGCAAAGCCCTGCTCTTGCTCTGCAAAGATGAAAGTGCCATGACCCGGGGAGGGCCCTTCCTCGAGGGGCTCCCGGGGCGCTCCAGCCCCCGGCGCGGCTCCGGATGCTGATGCCCATCTGTTGAGGTGGCAGCACGCCAAGTCACCAGCGGGCTGGATCCTGCACCAGGCTCAGCATCACAGGCCAACCCAGTGCAGCCTGTCGCAACGCCCCGGGCTTGCTCCCGAGAGCAAAGCTCTCGCATCGATCCTAAAACACGGTTCGGCAGCGCCTGGAGAGGAAGGGTTGGCCCCCTCTAGAAATGCGTGAAAGAAAATAGTCCACAGCCTTTACCAGACCCATCAGAAAGGTTAAATAATTTGATCCCACCAGCACACCATGATACAATACCAAAAAACAAACCCACTCCACGCAGAAAGCTGATTCTACCCCAGTGACTTACCATGGGGTGAGGCCTTGGGTCATCCTCTGCAGACAAGATGTTTGCACAGACCTTTCTAAGCCCCCGACAGCAAAGCTGGAGCTGCTGACACAGAGGCCTGCACAGGCAGCTCGAGGGGTGCTGAAGGAGTTTTTGGGCAGGAAAGGTAGACATACATTTGGAATCAAGGACCTTAAAGGTCCTTTCCAACCTAAATGATTCTCTATGTGCAATACTGCTGCTCAGGGAAGAAGGAAGCTCTGAGGGAGATATTTGGGAGCACAAACCAGCTCAGATATGGTCTGCACTGAAGGCAGGAGTACAGCCATCCATCCTGGCTCTGGGGCTCAAGCCCCCAGAAGATGCCTATTCATCAGTACACCTGAGGATGGGGATGGGCGTGGACTTAAGTGCAGGCTTAAGGTTAAGTGTTTGCACATGGGCTTTATTGAATTAGGGCCAAAGGTTCAGTGGGAATTGCCCCAGTGGGAACTGGCTGGTTTGTCCTGCAGCTTTTTGACCATGATCTGGAAGCTGCCTGGCCTGCTGGTGTTGGGGCAGGGTGTGGGGTGGGAGCTGGACTCCGGTGCAGGTGCCTGGTTCCATTTTTACCGTGCCCAGTATTTATATTTCCAACTGCAGCAGAGCAGCCCAGTGGTTTATGGCACCCACAGAGCTGCAGGAAGAACCACATCAAAGGCCTGAACAAAGGCACTGAAGCATCATGGGGCCACCACCTGCACTGGGAGCAAACCTCGGGTTGTGGGGATGCTTCCAGGATCTCCTGAGTGGAGCACTGGAGTCTTCATTCAGAGTTTTCATTATAGATTCAAATCTATACTGAAATCAGTCAGCCAGTGACCTCATCCAACAAGGATGAACAAAGAAGATGACGAGCAAGTGTCGGTAAGTCTCAGAAGACGTAACTTCATTCCTGAGCACAATTAAACCCAGCCTTGCAAACATCCAGGCTCTGACTGTTCATGAAATCCACATGGAGCCATTAGACTTCTTAGGTTTGTTTTTCCACCTCCCTTAGATGCAGAATTAGAGTCTGACTGCGTGAAAACTGACTGTATAAAATTCAGGTGAGAGAGTTAGATGGGCTCTGACTTTAAAGAGGAAGTGTCAGCGTTGAGGAATCCCTTTCTAAAAACACTTGCTCTGGGAGAAGAGTATTCAGCTGTGGTCCCAAGACTGACCCACCACATCTTAGTTTGGCTTGAATAAGACAATGTCAGAATTAGGACCCACGACCTTCTTTTGAAATGATGGTCAACTCAGCCTGGTATTAAACTTGAATATCAGGTTTCAAGGGGAGAAGAACAAGATTCCTGAAGTATAAATCTGGCAAATAGATGTTTTGAAGTTGGAAGTGTTGTGTTATAACTTCATTGTCCAGCTGAGATAGAGGTATTCCTTTACTTTGCTCATTCTACAAGCACAAATTTCCTTGTTCCCAGTCCCAAGCACTAAGCCTGAAGCATGTGCTGACATACATAAAGCACATCTCTCTGTCCCCTAGTCTGTAAGTTTATGGAGCATTTAAAACAAACAGGCTCTTGGGACCTGGGTCTGCAGATAAAATTCTTTCAGAGAGAGGCTCAGAGGAGGTCACAGCTCTAAATCCTCCTCGTGTGAAGCTCCGTGTCCATCTTCCCAAGGCTGAAAATACTGCCCTGAATATTGGACATATCTGGGTTGAAAGGCAAATGAAAGCTTCCTGTTACTAGCAACAGTATTAGAAGAACCATCAGGAGAGAAAACATCTCTTCTCCCAAGGATGCCTGGAAGGAAGCAGAGCCCTTATGGCCTGTAGCCAATAGTCAGGTCCACGGGAATAAAGGGATGAGCAGAGATCGGGATGAGGGACAGCAGAGCAAGGGCACGACATGAGGTCTTCACTCTGTGCTGTTCCCTGTTTCTCTGTCAGTGAGGGAGAGACAGACTTGTGGCAGCAAATGGTAAATAAATGGTATTTTATCCTGGGGTTGGCCTTATTTACATTATGACAAATGCCAGATAACGTAACAGAGCTGCACAATCGCTGTGTAAAAGTCCTGCAAACTGCTCCCAAACCCAGCACACTCCCTCTTTCTCTCACACAAGGCTTTTGTGGGATCAGATCCTCATTCAGTTCTTTCAAAGCTTTTTCAAAAATTTTTTTTTCTTCTAATTTAGGGAGGAAAAGTTTTATTTAATTATCATCTTTTTTTTTTTTCTTAGTTTGAATTGACCAACTGCATATCTCCCCCCGGCTTTATCAAAAGAAGCCACCAGTACCAGAGCACAACTAATTTTAAGAGGGCTTTAGTAGGCAGCCTTAAAAATCATGCATTTTAGTTTCAGTAACTTGCAATTTCTGCACACTTTGATAGTGCACTTTAAAGAACAAGTCTTCTTTAATGACAAAGCCTTAAAAGAAGTGACCTTTTTGAACAAAATATCAAAGCTTGGAAAAGATAGTTCCTTGGAAAAAAAAAAAAAAAGCCTGAATTAAAATGACCTTGTGTCCTGAAACTTTTCCATACAATATCTGAGGTCTTACTTTTCCTTTGTACCCTCTGAACGGGGGGACCAAGAATAATCTAGTTGTGTGGTGCCTCCAGTCCATTTTGTGATTTGGGGAGGACTTGCAGTACACTAAGATAATTTAAAAGAGAAAAAAAAAAAGAAATCAGATCCCATACACACCCTCTCTCAAGACCACTCGGCATCGGAATCAAAGCTGTGCGTGTTTGTCAGAAAATGAAATAAAACACTGGAATATATTCTAGTGATCCCAAATATTTCCTTCTAGTCACAACAAAACTGTTCTCTGTGCAGCAAAATCATTTCTGAGCTTGAAACCACCCCAGTCAGGAGAGATTTGGGCAAGTACCAGGAGTATCTGCTGTCCCCAGCACAATTAAAGCTCTGTTGTAGCTGCAAGCAGAGGGCTGGGAGAAGGAGGGAGTTGTATCCCTTTCCTTCCAGCTGTACCAAAAAGGAGCATTTTTGTTACGTGTAACACAAGAACTGTGAGTGGCACCGACAAAAAGTGTCACCTTGATAAGGGTCACCTCCCTTGGTGCTGGTGGAAAATGTTATGATGCCTTTTCCTTTTACAGAGAATGAAAAAATCTTCTCTCACAGGGCAAAACGGGTGAAATAAATAAATAAAAAGTACAAAAGAAGCTGCAACCACACTCAAGCTGGTTTTGCCAGACTCTGTTTTGGGGACAACGAAGCCAACTCCTGGCAGCTGGCAATTCCTTATTGAGTGGGGAAAAAGAGACCTAGAGAGCAGGGAACAGGTATGGAAACCCTTCTATTCCTTCAGTTTGGCCTTTTAACTCCTGTTATCAAAATGATCAGAGCAATGTTTAACAACAATTACAGGAGAACTCCAGCCAACCTTAAATTTAAGTTCTTACAAGGTTCGTAAGCACCTTCAGAGTGGTCCTCAAGCTGTATCTAATGTTGGACAGAGTTTCTCAGAGTTTTAAAACTCCCTGATTGACCAACATCTACTTTCCCTGAACTGCTTTACGATCACCAATGACACCAGCAACCCAATTCCATCAACAAGAAGGAAATCCAGGCCTGAATTCAACCAGCTAGAAGAGGGTCCACGTGTTTCTTTATGGATGTAAACTCCTTACTGCCTTAGAAAGCGCTGCAACCACCTGAACATCATGGAAAAACACAAGCAGAGAAGCAGAATCAAAGATACCTTGTTTTCCTCACGCATGAGAGGAGTTGTCACTGTCCCCATTTGGACACAGGGCCATACCCAGTGGGTACATCCCAGTGCCCTCAACTTGCTGCCCCAGGAGTTCTTGGTGCTCCTCCTGCAGACCCTGGTAACCACTGCCCTGCACCTTTTGGGGTAAAAACCCTTTACTGCCCACAATTAACTAAATGCATCCCAACAAATTCCTCCTCCTCCATCTCCACATTTCCCCAGGCAAGGATTTGTGGCACCTGCCACAGCACCTCCTCCCTTATCAGAGGAGCCCTGACAACCCCTTATCTGTAATTAGAAGAATCACTTGTTGATTCAAGGAAGCTGGAAAACCTGCCCAGGCCCGGGCTGGGCTGACAACCAGCAAAGCACCCAGAAGCTGAAGCCTGGGTTTGGTTTGGCACGGAGCGCCCTGGCACTGCCAGGAGGTGGGGTGGAAGGAGCCAGCCTGCCAAAGCCTGTCCTCATTGATCTCAGTGCCAGGAGGAGATAAGAGCCCAGCTGGTGAGCTGGGCCTTGGCAGGACAGCCACCTCCAGCCAGGGCACTCCAGGGAGCAGGACCCTCCAAATCCTGCCTGGACCACGGACTGGGAGCGCTGGGGACACCGGGGCGAGGGAGGAGACAGAGGGTCTCACCACTGCTGCCAGAGATGGGAACTTCTGGCCCCACCTCAAAGCACTCAGGCCAACACTGTGCCTTGATCCAAAGGGGTAGGATGGTGCCCAGGAAATAAAAACCTCTTCTTGTGCTGGGCATATCTGAATTTACACATTCCACATGGACTAATGTACACTCCGGCTCAGGGATGGCCAGCAGATAAGGATGCTGTTCCATGGCTGGGAGGCAGAGCCAGCTACCAGGACTGTCAGGCTCCTTCAGCTTTCCATATCTCATCAAACCTCATCCCAAGCAAACTCTCTGGAATCTACTCAGATTTCCCAGGATCATCATGGAGAGCTGGCAGGTGCCCACACAGAGCCAAGGCCAACTCTCTTCCAGCAGTGCCCATGTTGTCACTGAGGAAGGACTTTCCCGTGCCCAGGGCACACAACCCCAACAACAGACACAACTGGCAGCAGGGCCTGCCTTGTCATCCTGGTGTTTTCCTCCTCATGCCAAGATTATCCTTTGAAACAGAGCATATATTCCCAGTTAACAAAGCCATACAAAACTCCTGTGGCTACTGAGGTGAGTGGGTGAGATGCCCAAACAGGACAATAATGTCAAAACAAAATATAACAAAATAATAATATTTTAATCTTATGTAAACACATGGACACAGAACAATGTCAAAATACGTTAAAATATCTTGGACAGCAATAATAGAAAATGGGATTTTCTTCATGTTTAGGAGTGGAAAGAATGGTATTGGGAAGTAATAACAAAAATATTAGTAGAGCAAAGTCTGCTTGCTCAGTAAGTGAGCTCAGCATGGAGTCAAACCATATCAAAAGCATAAGTCTGTAATAAAATAATGATAAAAAAATAATGGAAGGAAGATACAACAAAAACCATGCTGGCACGAGCAAATGAATGTGTTTTCATGAACTTCATGAAAATTTCTGTGCTAACAAAAGAGCCAGTAATCTTTGCATTTTAATTTACAAGAGCCAAATCTTCAAACCTATTCAAAGCAGTCCATTTGGCAATCAAAGAGATTCCACCGTTTCAGCAGACACCTGAAAAGGAAGAGATTCTTGTTAGTTATTATTATTTTTACTCTAAACACACAACACTCTGAAAGCAGGATTGGGTCCAGTGGGCAGCGGGCCTGGAGCTCTATATTTATCTAACAAAGTTGCCTATGCTGGACTTACTACCAAGAATCTATGACATTTTCAGTTTCCAACTAGCTAATTCCTGATAACAAAATAGTTTAGGATTAATATTTTCAGATGACTTTCACACTTCTAACATTCTCACAGATGTTTAAAGAGCTTACAAATGTTCACAGTATTTTTACGAGAAAACCCTCGTGTGAGATATGAAATACCATCAGAGCCTATAAATATAATAAAGATGGAGTGGCTTTCCTAGGAAGCTTCCTTGTACTCACCTCTCCACGTGAATCATTCACTCTAAAGGCACAGCAAGGCTTTTTATGGCTGCAGCACTTGCCATAATTTATATTGGAGGGTGTAAATGTCTGAAAAAAAAAAACCCCTCAGGCTCGTGGAGATCCGGCCCTTTGAAGACGTGATCTGTAATATTATGCATTGCATCATTGTTTTCTATCTTGAAAGGAGGTGGCATCACCGCAGAGCTGCAGCTGTGCTCTGAGCCACTGCCTCATCCTGGACGTGGAGGCAAAGCCCAGACTTGCAGTGCACCTGCAAGTTCTCTAATCTTGCTCTAATAGTCCTGACTAAGCACTGGGGAAAAAAAATGCTCAGATGCTTGTTTACTGAAAACAAGGATCTCTTAAAACTGCAACCACGTTGGAGCGTTTTAATTAAGCCGTAAAACTTCAAGAAGTGGGATCCACAGGTGTGAAACGGTACAAATGGATCAAAGATAATCCCGTACTTTTTGGCGTGTCAGGCGTTCGGGTCTTCCTGGAGGATTCTTTTCTGCAGAAAACTTACCTGTAAAATACATCCCACATGAAAACATGACACAAAACTCCAGATAATATATTTGCTCTCCTTTCATCAAATGTGGGGTTTTTTTTCTGGTTTCTCCTGCCCAAATAAAATGCAGTAGCTGCACAGGAGAACTAATACTTGATAGAAGACTGTTCTCAGGGCTTCCCTGGTGCTGCTCCAGCTGCCCACTCTCTACTCCTTTAGGAACAGAGTCAAACCAGTCGTTAAACCCAGCTGGTGGTACCATATAGGTTATGCAAGGGCTTGGGAGCTCCAGTTCTCCTCTCAGCTCCCACGTGATTCCTGTTCTCTGATCCCTGCCCTTTTGCTCTTGTGATGAAGGTACTCACCTGTTCTCCAAGTGTGGGAAAATGAATGCTTATTAATGGACTGCATCCACTGCTGGACATCTCCCCAAGAGCAGACAGTCAGGCAGCCTCCTTTATATTTAGCAACATTTGCAGAAAACTTCACCCAAGCCTCGAGTATTTTCTTTTTTCCCCCCTGTTTATTTTTATCCCTTGCTCGGCGCTCTTTACCCAGCCTATCCTCTTCATCCTCCTCCGACAATAAATAATCCTGACAGGTGCAGAGATTCCACTGCCCTTCTTGTCTGATGTTTTCCAACAGGAATTTCAGCAATTTTCAAGGAGCAGGACACCTGTGCTTCAGAGAGGGCCCAGCTCCCCGAATGGTCTGCGACGACAGCGCGCCGCTGGAAACGCAGCCAGCAGCCAGGAATTTCTGGGAGAGCACCCAGGTTTTAATGTGTGGAGTTACTTTCACCTCCTTTGAAACGCTGTTGCTGCTCTTACAGAAGCCCTGCAGGTGGATATCGGATTCTACCTTTTTAACTCATTAAAAGGTGTGGTATTCTTGTATTAGTCCACAGTAATGCTTCCTACCAGGCAGTGCTAATAGTCCTTCTTTAAGAGTCTTTAAAAATAGCTTTTTACTATCAACTGGAAATAGATTTGGCCCACTAGACCCTTAACTCTTTATTTCCCGCAACTTATTTAAATGAGAAAGTGCATCACTTCCAGCAGGGATCCCTTGAGATGGAAGCAGAGTGTTTACAACCAAAGTGCTAAAGTTGTGCCACCGCTTGCACAGGGAAATGCGAGTTTCCACTGTGAAAATTTCCTGCTTCCATTGGAGGTGGCCTTTGCCAGGGCAAGTGTCTCATGCAGAGCAAAAAATGCTACGGAATAACCCTTATGCAGGGCAAAGAGAAAAAAAATGGGGGAAAAAACCTCAAACACACTAAAAATTACCAAAAATCTCCACAGGGGAGAGATTGCCTAGGAAAGGGAAATGGAGAGTTTATAGATCGATAATTCCTTGAATGGTCCTGAAAATTGGTACAAGGCGTGTGCTGGTGTCGAGCCCAAACTTGTACAGTGTGTCCTCAGGGCTTCTGCTCTTCCCAGAGCTCCTGGCAGCTCTGAGTCACCAGCTCTGCACTGGCTTTCTCCCAGTTCTTCCCTTCAGCCAGGAAAGATCCCAGCTCCTGGTCCTTCCCAACACACTGAAATGCACAGTCCTGCACCGGCCATACGGGAGCACTGACAGTGTTTTCCTTGGATTTCCATTATCCCCCAGCTACGACCACCCTTCTTTATTGCTATTTCTCCAGCCTCATGTGAGCTCAGGCAATGATGACATTTTGTTTTCTTCCAGCTCCCAGTACACGGAGTAAAAAAGCACCAAATAACTTCTGTGGGAACCATGTGCAAGAAACACACCCAATTAATCAGCTGTTCCCTATTTCCAGTGACATTTGGATATTCCTATTAGCCAATTTAATGGTCTATTGCATATAAATCACACTGATTCTGCATTACTCTAGAAGAGCTTGTGGTTTGCAATATTAAAGACAAACTATTACAGATGTCTATTAGACAGGAGAGGAAAATGCAGAAATACCACAACGAACATTTGGACTAATATCTTATAAGAAATATCATTTGCTTTATTATAAGGGCTGCAAAGCAAATAAAATTATTTCTAACCCTCTTCTGCAGCCTTTATAGGCAACAGTTAAGTGATTCCTGCAGGAGAAACAGGGTAAGGAGGGTGAAAGTTAACTGTGTGCTGTATTTGAAAGGTTGAGATATAAATCCATAATACTGAACATCACACAATTTCTCCTGGAAAAAATCTGGGCTAAGATATAATATGGTAGCCCTCCAGGTGAGGAAACTGGAGGAGAAAGGCCTTGTGAAAAATCACTGAGTGAGAACCATGTGAGTGCTGCCATATTTTGGCTTTGAGACTCAGTGTTTTTGGCCAAATTTGAGATGGTCATAATTTCCTGTCTAGAACAGATGGTTTTTTTATCCAGTCCAAAAAGTTGAAGGACAATAATAAGAATTTACCTGAGATTTTAAAGATAAAATGGTGTCTTCAAGTTCCTTTTTTGAGGCTGCTGGCATCAGCCCCTTAAGGATTTTTTCATATTCTTCTCGTACATTGATCAACTGCAAGAGAACAAAAATAAATATATATATAGGTGGCTACTCTGAGATGCTGGAAAGTCACTTTTTTTTTGCTTCTTTTGCCCAAAATTGGAGTCCAAGTAAAGGCAGAATTGTGCTATCAAGGGAGAGGAAGGAGAGAGAAAAAAGAATAGCCAAGACCCCTAAGGAGCAAAAGAGGTAAAGTAGAAAAAGAAAGGAAAAAGAAAACATAAGAATAAAAATATAGAGAGAAGAAAAAAATAATGAAAAGAAACAGGAAGGCATTACTTGGGACATGGCCTGAAAAAGCAATAATCATTCTTAAATCCATTTTAATTACCCATTTATAGAGACACACGCTTTGCAAATTGATAGAAGTTTTCTTTCTATCTTTGGTATCTGAACCAGGTCACTGGAGAGATGTTTGTCCCTTGCTCCCTTAGACAAGGTGAATTCCTGTTTCCTAGGAATATTTTACAAAATTTCTCAACTTCCAGGTGCCTTTAAGGTTTTGTTTTTTTTTTTTTGTTTTTTTTTTTTAAATCCATCATACAACTACTTTTCACCTCACTTTGCGTCTTCCTCCACTTCACGGAGGCCCCGGGACTTTCAGCAAACAGGTTTGAGCATCTCGGACCTGTCCCAAGGCCAGATATCCACCCCAAAATGAGGAGGTGTGAACAGGAGGACATTTTAGCCCGTAATCTTATTCAAGAGATGCTGAGTAAACAGTGTCACATGAAGGGAGATCAGCTGGAAGGGCTGTGCTTTGTGTCCCTCCTGTGAGGTTGGATTTTGCTGACCCTTGACCCAGGATAAGTCCAGGGAGCCTGGCTCAGGTGAGTCCATCACGCTCACCCTCCCTGTCAGTCCTTGGCTGGATCAGGGCTTTGCATCTGTACTTAACTTCCAATAGGATTAACTGCTTAATTCAAATTAAGCAAGGACTTAGGTGTTTTTCTGGATTAGCAGCTGAATATGTAAATAAAGGATCAAAGGCACTCAATATCAGATTAACTCATAAAATACCTTTAAACTTTCGAATTGAATCTATTTTTTTTTTTTTCCCCCCTGATTGTTTACACACCAACCCCATTTGGGGCTAATTTTTTAGTTCCCAGATCGCCAAAATCTACCATTGCAACCACAAACCAAAACCTCAGCCTTAAACCTGGAGAAGGCAGGAGCTCCAAGGCCCAGCTCCAGAGCCTGGAAGGAGCAGCACAAGCAGCTCCTACACGTGAGAACCCAGCTCGGAGTTCACCCTCTCACGGGAAAAGCAGCTCATGCCAAAACCTGCATTATGCACCGTGCAATTATCAATACAAAAGGGATAAAACAATCCTGATGAAACGTTAGGAAAATTCTCCCCCTGAGTCATCCCCGGCACTGCAGAGAAATCGCCAAATCTTTATGCAAATGGGCAATTAGAGGCTTTCCTTGGGAACTGCGAGGAAGTGATGCCACTATGCAAATCTAAAGGGAAGGGGGGGGTAAAAAAAAAAAAAAGAGGTGAGACAGGGAACCTCGTTTGAACTCTGCTTGTCTATAAGCCAGCCATCAGAATTTATGTTTTTGAAAGCTGCACCAATAAATTTACGCTACTATTTCTATCAAGGCTTCCAAAGTAATGCCCAGGTGCTTTGCCAGGATAAATATTTTCTGAGCCAACAGCTCGTTTGGGTGGGGACCTTGATAGAGCAGAAACATGTATTTCAGTTGATTCAACATGTTCCATTTATTCTTGGTGAGACAAGACCAGAAACAGGCAGCTAGAGCAGCAAAATGCTTTTATTTCCCAAATTTGGAATAATAAAGATCTATTTCATGGGCAAGAGGACCCACATGGTCACCTGGCCGATATATGCGGGTGCAACAAAAATTTTAATACAGCTCTGTGAGGGAAATAAGAACGTTCTAATTGTGCAACAGTTTTCTTGAAACCAGGTCACTGCTTTTAATAGTTTAATCCGTAATTGTCCTTTTAATACGTGCTTTCACAATGCTGGTAAGGTTTGCTATTCACTCTGCAAAGCAGCAAGGGATCATTCCTTTTTGACAAAGGTGTTTCTTGGAAAGCCAGGAAGAAATATGCTTTAAAAAACAGATGTATTATGGGGCCAGCCGAAAGTGGAGAAAGAAAATGAGGAACAAGCCCTGGTAGCTGCAGCATGGCTTGGGCTCATTCCTTACTCTGATTCAGAGAGAAGACACATACTTTCTATTTTATTTTATTTATTTCATTTTTATTTTATTTATTATATTTGTTTTATTTTATTTTATTTTTTTTATTTATTTGCAGTGAAACCTGCCCTTTTGGATACAACCCCAATTTGTTTGAGAAGACAAAATATGGCAACTTTCAGCTGTGCTCACTGGTAATTGCATCACAATAAGATGAAAATAAGTTCCCAGCTGTTTCCTGCCATGTTATGGTGAACAACCTGCTGGTATTTTTGGCTGAAGTTACCACCAAGGTTTATCAACCCAAGAGATTAAAACAATGCCTGGCAAAAGTCTAAATCACTTCTCATAACTCCAAGTGGGCTGATGGAAGCTCATTTTAATGGTGGAAGGTTTTCATTTT
>VXAY01006162.1:32296-112296 GCA_013399855.1 Oxyruncus cristatus
AAAAAAAAAAAAATTCATTTTGGTGAGTTGATTTAATCCACAAACCCCCAGGAAGGTTTTATAGCTTTTAATATTAAGCTGCCACAACGGCCTTTGTTTATTCAGGTTGGTGGCTAACATATGAGGTTTAGAGTTTTGCCATCAATCATCTTCGGTGTCAGCAGGAACAAGGGAAAGCTGAAGCTGCCACACGTAGCTCATGTGTGCTCAGTCGCACGATAAATTAGGAAAAAGAGACAAATATTCACAAAATTATACAAAGTGATGCCAAAAGCAGGGGAGTTGACATTTCACAGGCTACCAGGTCACGTAGGTTGGGCATTGACCATTCTCAAACACATAAAAGTCGGGTTTGATGCCCAGAAGAGAAATATCCGAACCTGAGCTTTCCAAACCAAGCAGTGGGGGCTGGCCAAATGTTTATCAACTGAATCACAGAATTGTTTAGGCTGGAAAAAGCCTTTAAGATCAAGTCCAACCATTAACCCAACGCTGCCGAGGCCACCACCAAGCCACGTCCCTCAGTACCACATCTACGCACATCGTAAATCCCTCCGGGGATGGTGGCAGCCACTTCCTCGGGCACTAGTGCAAGATGGGTTCCAATTTTACTACTTCAGGAGCTCTTCAGGTGGCACAGCTCAGTTTTGCAGCCACTCATCATCTCCCAAAGCCTCAGAGGGATGTTTGTGGGGCTGGGTTAGAAGCAGGTGGGAGCAGCGATGAGGAACAAGCCCCACTGACACCTGGCTGGGTTCGAGTCCCTCTCCTTCCTTTTTGAGAGAAACAACTTAAGCACCACCAGGAGAAATACATCTTCAAGATGACCACATGCATTTTAGCCCACGTGCTGAAAACAGCCTGCGAGGCAGAGGACATTCTGCATCTCTTTCACGCTTCGCACCAGATCCTACCAAGGTTCCCGACAGCCAGATCTTCCCTCCTTACATCCAAGAGCTTTGGGATGCTGAGCTCGTCACCCAGAACACACTGACCCTGCTGCAAAATATCTGTCTCATTAAAAAAAAAATAGAAAAGACTGAAAAATTCCAAAGCCCCAAACAAATGGAATGACTGTAAATGACTTTATCTGAACCGGAGGAGCATAAGGAAACAGCAAAAGAAACTCTGAAGTAAACGCTGCCAAAGCAAATGAAGGGAACATAGAAGAGTTGTTCAAGTTCCTTTAAAAAAAATAAATCTTGTCTTGAAGGGCATGAACACATCGTGTTTCTGTCAGATAAGAATCAAAAGGCAGTTCACTTAACTAGGGTGTTGTGGGTTTTTTAGTTATCTTGATTTCTGCCTGTTTGTAATATTTATGAAGGGTAATAATTCTACATGTGCCAGGAAATACTAGGATAGTGACCAAAAGGCATAATTAGGATCATTTAATTGTTATCAAATTTTCTCCACGTTTCAGGGTGAGTAAGATGAGAAAAGTAATTTCCTGTCTCCCTCAAGTCTCTTCCTGCATTATTTAAACAACTGCATGTTATAATGCTGTTTAAAAGAGATAACTCCTTATAAAGGTTATGCATCTGTTCTGCAACACACATGAATGAAGACATGAAAGATCTGCTGTAATAAATCTGAAAACAGGTTAGGGTACCAAAAAGGTAAAAATAACTCCTTCAGCCTTAGGCAAATCATTTCATCTCAGCATAAAGTCTCATCCACCTAAATGAGGGTAATGATAATAATAATAATGATAATATTGCACAGATCAGCTTCATTCAGGTGCTGTGAACGCTGCTGAAGGAATTTTCTGAAAGCACCTTGAAAAGGGCAAGTGAGGGACAAATCACTACAAGCCATCCCAATTAAAAACAAAAACAACCAACAACAGCACCAAAACAAACAAACAAAAAAAAAACCAAATAAAAATGGAAAGAATGATCAATCACTGCTCGTTTGTATCCTCCTTAATTGCAGGGACTCCTCCTTTGCTTCTCAGCACTCCTGAAGTCTAAGTGAGCACAGCTCCACTCCCACAAAACCTCTGTGAGTTCAGATGTGTCCCTTCCTCCCTCAGCTGGCCTGGGACACTCTGGGCAGTGTCTATAACCCAGGAACCAAACCAGTCAAAACTGGTAATTTCCTTAAATTTCAGATCTCTCCGGTTTCTGCTGTAAGGGAAAATGTAACTGGAGCTTAAAATCCTCTGAAAACAATTTTTCCTAACGAGGGGTCCAATGATGTCTCAGTTGGTTCGGTGAAGATCAAGGTCTGAACATTTGCCTTTTCAGAAAACAACCCAACACGAAGATCTGCTGCTTTTCAGGCCACATCCTCTCTCCTTTCAGGCAGTGGGAACTTCGGCTCTTACTGTGCAACGGACGCTGAAATATGGTTCCTCCAGATTCAGAGAAACAGAATGCAATTTGATACAAGTGTTCCCAAGTTCTTAAGCAGAGTAATGAACGCCATAAATCCCACGAATTTGGCTCAGCTGAAAACAGTAACCGAGCGCAAGATCAGCTGAGCAAAGTCGTTTTGTCAAGTGAACACCATGTTGTTCTCCACTGAGGAAATACTGCTGGAGCACCTCCCCTGTCCTGACAGTTTCAATAAAACATAAATTGGTGGCATAGATATCCTCTTTGTTTGTCTGTCTTGAGCTAGTAAAGCATCTGAGCGTCCAAAATATTTTTGCCTTGTTGTTTTACTAACCCAGGGGACCTCCAGCCCTGCCGAGCTCCGAGCTCCACGTTTTTGTTTTTTTTTTTTCTTTCCCCCCAACCTGCATCCAAGTGGCCTCATTACTTCAGTGGCTTGTATTTCGATATCTTTCTTTTCTTAACCAAGCTCTCCCACCTGGAAAATCCTCTGTTTGTAGTTAAGCAATCCGAGTCCATATAATTCATAGCTGCAAAGGAAGGGAAGGCAGGCAAAGCTTTTTGAAAAAAAAAACCCCACCACTGGGCTGCATATGGCAAGAACAGGATTCTTGGGATTAGGCGAGTTGGAGAGGAA
Organism: Oxyruncus cristatus; assembly: GCA_013399855.1. NCBI lineage: Eukaryota > Metazoa > Chordata > Aves > Passeriformes > Cotingidae > Oxyruncus > Oxyruncus cristatus. Next base: position 35,273 of record VXAY01006162.1, read on the forward strand.
TAAAAGCTTTCACTGTCAACACCATGGAACAACCAGGAATGTTGTGGCTAGAAAATTCACGCTGTTCTCTCAACCTCCCCCTCTCCAGGGCTCTGCTATTGTTCCAGCTGGGATTTGGAGGATCCCGGACTTATTTTCTTCTCCTTCCAGATGACTCATTGCCGATGCCATCTTTGTTCCCTGAGCATTATTTCCCTCAGCTCTTGTCAGTGCTGTTCATTTATAGGCCCAAGAGGTTGGTGTTGCAGTAGGAGGGTTGTCCCCTCCATGGGGTGATGGTGATGGGGGGGTGACACACACCGCTGACACCCCCAGGCTGGCAGTAACCAAACCAAAGCAGCCCAGCTGCTCCCCAGTGCTGCTGGGCCAAAGCTGAAAACACAGAATCACAGAATATTCTGGGCTGGAAGGGACCCACAGGGACCATCCAGCCCAACCATGGGGTTAATTTCTGGCTCAGTCGATTCCTAACGCACTATCGGGATAATTAAGTCTGAAATAAAGCATCTCCGACACCACCGCTGGAACACATTTGTGCATTTCAGTTTTACATTCCAGCACGTGTTACCTTCCAGAGAATCCCTCCCATCAAGGGTGGGAAGGTTCCAGTGTCTGGTACAGGAGGTGCTGAGTGCTCACCAACACCAGTGAGAGCTCCCAAAGCTCAGCAGCAGCAAGATCAGGCTCGAGATCTTCACGCTGACTGTGTGAACAAACAAATCTTTGTAGATAATCATCAGAAGCTCCTTTTACGATCACCATTTCCAAGAACAAAAATCCAATCCAGTGTCTCAACTGGAAAACCAGCTGCCAGGTTTGCAAAGGGCCGGGAAGAGCCTGGGCAGCTTTGGGCAGGGCAGGAGACACCACGGCTGCGCTTCCCGGATGGATTTCTGATGGATGGTACTTGGGGTCGATCAGACTGACAACAAAATAATACTTCAGAATTGAAATGAAGGTAAAGATCAGCATGGAGCCGGTCTTTTCCAGTCTTTTTTCTGCTCCATCCAGGCCCCTCATCACTTAGAGAGTGGGAGAGTTCATTAATTGAACGGGCACCACTGGGAGCCCGCTCTGGAGAAGAGGTGTCTCTGCTCTGCTCTTCTGTCATCTGCTGGCTCCTCCAGCCATTCCCATTACTCCTTTTTTTTTTGGATTCCCTGCTTTAAGTACCAGCCTCTCTGTCCCTTGTAGTCCTACTTTCACCCCTTCTGAAAGAAGAAAATCTCCTTAATTGACAGTATGCAAGCAAACCACAGACACTCCAAAATGAGGTGCTGCTCTCTTAAAAGAAAGATCTTTTTCTCATTCACTATTATTTAAGACGAAGAGCAAGAAAACTGACATTTTAAAATGCTCTCTAATTCCTGCACACTGGCATATGTTTCTATTCTCTTTTGGTAACAATTCTCTTTTTCCTTTTAACTTGTTGTTCTGTACTTTGTGTTCGCTGTCTTTCTCCAGCTGGCCACCTCATTCCAATAACTCATTCTCTTCTATAAAGTAGGTGTATATTTGTGTATTTTCCAGTTGTGTCTGATTACCAAAGCTAACATTTGATCACTGACTTCCACACGTACATCATCATCATCCACTCTTTTCCCTCTGACAGTTGCACAGTTGGTGAGAGCCTTCTCTCCCGCAGTTCCTGCCATATGGAGCTCCTGGGAACTTTCAACTCCATTGATTTCCAGCTCCTTTCAAATCCCACCTGCAAAGCTGTTTTTCTGTGCTTGAATCTCAGCTTCTATCTCCTTCTGCTAATCCAAAGCTTCTTGCTACACAGAAACATTTTCCATATTCATTTTAATTCTCTTTCCTGTCATAGGCAGCCATTAAAGAAAATGCTACACAAAATATAAAATGTGTCAAATGCAAAATTATGATTTATTCTAACAATCCCAGTCTTAATTAAAAACAGGGGGCCACTTTTGCATCAAAGTGATCAATGAATATATCAATGGAATTGTGTATATGGTGGACATGAACCAATGTAAAAAGTGGTAGAATTTGGCTCCAAATAATGTCTGTGGTCATTTTATTGTACCTAAATCCATAACGTCCTATCCCTGGAAGTGTTCAAGGCCAAGTAGGATGTGCTTGGAGAAATCTGGTCTAGTGGAAGGTGTCCCTGCCCATGGCAAGGGGCTGGACCTCGGTGTCCTTTAAGGTCCCTTCTAACCCAAACCATTCCATGAAGTCAACGTTGCCATACACCTATAGAGGCACCTATATCCATGAAAGGTCCCTTATAGAGATATAACCAGGATCAGTCTGATTCTTGCCCATCAGCCTCTGTTGGGAAGGCTGAAGAGAGACAAAGAACACCCTCAGAACTGGATGCTGTGGTCTGTGTGCACCAAACAGCCTGAGCAACGAGCTCACAGTCACATCGCATTCTTCCCTGTTCCTCTGTGGCTCTCCAACGTCTTCCTTTCAATGGAAATATTTTAAGTTTGAAATTTATCCACCATAAGTAGTTAGAAAAGACATCTTCTACTGTGCACATGTGGAACCACCCAATTTTCAGGTGCCAGGCTGAGCTACACCCCTCTGCCTGCTGGCTCCTACATTTTTCACAATATATGAAATGTTTTATGGGAGGAAAACAGCTGAAACACGCAGGTCCCTCCTGACCCCAGTGCTGGGGGTGTCAGCACAGCAATGGATGGAGGAGACGACAGAAGGTCCCTCCTCAGCCTCCCAGAACCGCAGGAAAACAAACACTCTTCAAACCTACCCTCTCCGATCCGTGCTGGTCACACCCAGAAACTGCAGGAACTATTTCAGTGTGACAATATTTGGTGTTGCTGTCCTTGAAAGTCACAGTGGAAATTTCTTCCAGGTGCCCACTCTCTTCCCCACGGCCCCAGAGGCTGCTGAGCCCCGGGGGCAGCGCGAGGGCTGCTCCCCGTGAATCACCGCCGTGGTTACCATCACTCACATCCAGACCGAGCTTCCCACTTCTGGGGGAGCAGGAATGGGTCTCAGGGGGAGAAAATCTGGAAGCGTTTCAGTGACGTGGGTTGAAGCAAGCAGAGCAAAGAGCAGAATTTCCTCCCCACCTCCAGTCCGTGGCTGCTGGGTTCTCAGTTTCCAAAGTGCTCCTCGGCTCGGTGAAACAAAGGCTGCCTCCGTCCTCCTCACCTGCAGCTGGACACAAAGCCCGCTTGGACTTCTAAATACATAACCTAGAGCTTATTTGCCTGATTTTGGGTGACTGTAACATGTCCTGAGAGAGACAACACTTTGAGAAAGTCTGGGAATTCCAGGCAGTGGCCCCAGATTGTCATCTGATGGCATTTAAAACGTTTTGATACCTTTAAAAATCATAGAATGACAGGATGTTTTGGGTTGAACTTGACCTTAAAAGATCATCTCATTCCAATCCTGCTGCCATAGGCAGGGACACCTTCCACTAGACAGTGTTTCTGAGAAGAAATTTGGACCCAAAGCCCTAAACTAAAGGGATAATAGTACTCAAGTGTTCCAGCCATCAGATTTAGAACTACTTGGGACTCACACCTTGGACATCAGTGTATGTTACTCATCTGTGTCTCACTGATTCCTTGTTCACAGTTCCACAAATCCTCTGGCAAGCAGCTCAATTCCCAGCAAGGAGAAGGTGTGGCAAACCTTACAAGTTCTCTGTGCTACACAGCAACTAAAATTTCAGATGGATGCATCACAGCATTCATCTGAGAACAAATATATTTAGTTGGCATGGAAACAGTAAGTTGGGCTGAGTGTGGTAAATATCCAGCAGTCATGAAAAAACTCGAGCAAGTCAGGATAATAAACATTAAAAATGAACACTGGCTGAATGCTTTTGAATCATGGCTCTTTTACAATTATCACTCCTGTTTTCATTTGAACATGAGTGAAATCCACTTAAACTAAGCTGTTCCATTTTATGCCAAATACTTCTACAACATCCTCATTCAGATAACTCCTTTCTCCCTTTTTTATAATCTGTTCGAGGAAAAAAGAAATTAAAGGGCTGGAAACCTCCATCTCTCTTCTCCTTCATTTCCTCAGCAATATTAATGAATTGAACATAATTGATTTTCTGTCTCAGAGAATCTCTCTCCTTTAAGACTATTTATGAGTTGACTGCTTGAAGGAGTATGGTTTGAGTATCTACAGTGTTGCTACTTCAGTTTTTTGCAAACACAAAAAACTTTTTCCCCTCTATTATCCCCAAATTTACATCATACTCAATCCATCCCGATAGCTAAAAACATTAGAACAAGGAATGAAAGAATAGTTTGTTGTTTTTTTTTTTTTTTCCTGAGATAATTCTTGCTTGTATTTCTCCAAAGAGAAATTCTTGCAGCTTTTCAGTAAACTGAGTTGGGGTGATTACCCTTCCAAAAAGGGAATCAGAAGTTAAATTGGGTATTTTAATGAAATCTAGGTGGTAAAGCAAAAAAGATCACCACCATGAGTTTTTACACAGGCCCCAATTCAGCAAAATTCGCTGCACATGCCTAAATTCCTGAATTCATTAAGGACATGCTTAAGCTCTCAGTGATGTGTGTCATTTTTAATTACACACTCACAGTATGTAAAATCTCCTGTATGAACAATTGAGATTTCTTAACTGTGACTGACAAATGCACAAAGCCACGTGACTTAAGAGAAACATTTTTAGTAGGATGAAAGATATTTCTGTTGGAATTAGATCCAGACACATATCAGGGACAACCGAGGGATACACTCACTCCAAAAGGACATGATAAGGAACACAACCTAAATGGGATCACTTGACAGGCAGCTGATATCCAGAGCTATGTAGGACTGAGATATAAGACACTTCCGTGCTGCTTTTAAAGGAAATGGTTTGGACACACCCAAATTTCCCAGAAACCTTCCCAGACTGTTTTAACTGTCTTGGGACCACATATATTAAATATATACATATATATATATATATATAAAAAATATATAAAATGTGAGTTACACTTAATTTGCTGCCAGTTTGCCACTTCCCATGAATACAATTATATGTCTCGAGAAGGTGGACAACTAAATTTTGAAGGAAACATCAACATCAAACAACAAGTTTGATACAGCTCTGAGACTCCAATCCCAAAGTGTAACACTACCGGACACACGGATCATGGTGCTGGAAAACCAGGACAGAGACAGGACAACCTTTATGGAAAAGATAAAATTATTTAGGCTCCTCAAAGTGGGAGAAGTCCCCAGCACTTCTAAGAACGTGACTGGAACTCCTCGTCCAGAGAATGCTGCACAACACAGACACAACGTGATTGCACCTACTCACACTGAAAGGGGATAGAAAAAGCAAACAGGAGAGAACACAAGTTCATCCAAGAACATGAAGTATGGGAATGGAAAATCTCCATAAAACAAACTGCTCCTCTCCAACTGCTGCGCCACACTCGGCTCTACACAGACAGAGCCCAACGCAGTTCCCCCCCTTTATTTATGGGATAGTTTGTCTCTGTCTCCCTGGATAATTATAATAATGAAAGGTTAAGTCTGTGTGGTCACCAGAGGGTCACTGTAACAAGGAGTTAAAGCTCTGCAGCTCTGTCAGTCACTCTTGGAGACTGAAGAGTTAGAAGGACATTGCACTGAAAAAACAGCCAACATGGAGCACTAAGATACCACCCAAAAAGCCATAACGAGAAACAGCTTTTTATTTTTAATTAAAAGCACAACAAAATGTTTTTTTCATGTCTCATTCATTTGTTTGTTGTTGTTATAGAATCAAAACACAAGATTTTTCCTTTTAATGAAAAACAGAAGCTGTTTAACCCTCTCTCCTCCTTATTTATAGGCATGTAAAAGCTCGGGAAAGTGGCTTTTGTAACAATGCCAGCACAAATCTCCATGTTTTATGCAGTTCTCATTCAGGCAATGTTTGGTAAAAGCAGAAAACAAGTTACTGCCTTGAATATTTCAACTCCCTGATCGGCTGATGAGTCGTTAACTACTGTTAACACTTGATGAATTTTTTGACAGGTGCCCTGGCCAAACATAATCACTGGAAACATGTCAGAGCTGTCGTTTCTGCATTTTTCTTCTGGAGAGATAAGCAGAACTAATGGATTAACCGGTCATGGAGAAGACACACTAACAACTTTCAAAATGTTTGTCTGCAAAACAGACCAAAGCCACCTACACAAAACCATCCTCAGTGGCTCCAGTTCTTCAGAAAGTCCCAATGGATGAATGGCAGAGCCAAGACCACTGACGAACTTGGATATGAGCGTTACCAAACTCTGCCAACACGACCTTGCAGGGAAAGCTCAGAGATGGACAGTAAACTGTAATTTAAAAAACATTTCTGTTCTATCATAGAACAACATGTTACTGGCTGAACTAGTCCATTAATTTATTGTGGACAGGATAGTTCTGTAGGTTGGTTTGGAGCAGATGTTGAGGAAGAGAAAACCCTGAAGGTAGAAAGGGGGGGACAACCCTGTGGATCTGCATGTCAGGCCTTCTACCTCTGTATTTCACAAGTCATTTTTTGGTTTCTTCTTCTGGATCCTCTCTCAAAATGGGTCAGAAAACACCAAAGAAAAACATAAAAAATGGAGATTTGGAAGAGGATGTCCCTCATATGTGCAGCCAGTGCTGCTCTCTGGGAAGGACAACCATGCCTTAAAGAGCTAATTGTCTTCCTTCTTTTCCAGAAGACTCTCAAGCCAAAATGCAAGGCTTGTAGGCCAACTCACTCACTACACCAAATTCCTCATCAGCTAAGAATGAATCTGGCCCAACATCTGGATTTGGGAGGCAGAGGGGGAAGAGAATGGAACAGTTAATTATCAACAGTCCGGAAATACATGAATGTAAACACCAAGGGGGAAAGAGGATTCCCATGTGCAAGTAGGACAAAACAACCATGGAAAAAATATATGAAATTAATGATCATTAATCTTCTACAACTACCCCAACTTATTAGTCCTGCAGGTATGGAGTTAGAAATGCTTTATGTAGGATATAAGCTATTGATACTGTTTACTCAGCACCAAATAAAGTTCTCAAATGCTGCAAAACCTGATTTGTATTAGAAATCTATGAATTCCTATCTGATTCAGACATTCATCACCTGTGTACTTGCCTGAATATTTCAATTTAATCTGGTTTGAATGCAGATCACTGACCTTCTGTTCCAAAACTAGTCTGTAAACAATATACACTATTTTGCTCAAGGCACACTAAATCTCTGATTTCACTGAAAGTGTCCAGAAAAATTTCAGCACCATTAATCATATGAAATTGTTTACAGACAACATGTTAGGACAATGAATGCAGAAGATCAGGAATAAAGATTATTTTTAGCTCAGATACCATCCAATTATAATTCTCTTCATACAAACCATTAAACAACAGGTTTCAATAGTCTCAGAAAACTCTGTTAAAACAGTACAGTCAGTTGAAAACAGCCAGTGCAAAATAAATGCATCATTTAGCAGCCAGAATAGCTGAAATACCAACTTGCAACAGAGAGCAGGAGATAAGTATTCGCCTGAAGGGTTCAGGCAGTTTAATTCTCTTTTATTACCAACAAAACAGAGAAGAAAGCCGGCTGAAAAATCTGCGGGGAAATATGTGCTTTTTGCTTTGAAGGAAGGCCTTATTTTTAACCATGGAACCTCCTTGCCCAAGGGAAGAGGACGGGGAGGGGAGGGGACGGCACCCAGTACCTGCTCCTGGGCCTTCAGCTCGTGGCGCTGCAGGTTCCTCTCGGCCGCGTACACCTGACTGCGGTAACTCTCCAGCTCGTCCTGCAAGGCCTGGAACGACACCAAGGGATGCGAAACACACCCTGAGAAACGTGGGACGGCAGGAAAACTCCGGGGTCACGGCATTCAACCAGCTGATCAAGGAAGTGGTGCGCTGGGAGTGTGTTCTCCCAGCGGGACTCAGAGCTAAGATGTGACAGAGTCACTCTGGCCACTCACTGGGCTGATCTGCACAGGTTGGACCACTGAGTGAACAGCAGTTATGTCTTAATAGCTCCACTTTATTGTAATCTACAAGTATTCATATTAAAAATGTAATAAATACCCTCAGTGACTGGGAGGTAAATGGAAGTATTGCGATTGTAACAACGGCATTTGCAAATGTCTCAGAGTTTTGTTGTCATCTCATTTGTTCAACCTAGGGACAGTTTTGCAGCGTACCAATAATTTTGCCTTTGAGCCAGAAGAATAATCCTCTCTCTGGAAAACAATGCCTGGAATTTGCAGTGAAAATGTATTCCATATTACTGAAATGGGATGCTGGCCGAGACGAGGGGCTCCCCTCCCACCCCAGTCTAGCATATGATCTACAAATGAGTACAAATGGCAATAAATAAAAGGAATACTGTGATCATGTCACTTTACCACAACTATCCAATCTTTATTTAGTTCAGAAGTAATCCCTTCTAAACCAAGCCCATAAAATGCACGGACAAATTTATTTTGTCATTATTGTTCTTCTTATATATTTATTTTTATTACAGCAGTCACTCAGGGCCTTGATCTTTTTGTTATATCCTTAACAAAGGAACAGCGTGCCCCAAGGAACTGATAGTCTATGTTATTTCTAACAGATACACACCAAACAAACAATACAAAGTTTCAAAGATTTTCTTCCTTTTTTTTTTTTTTTTGAAAGTTTCCAACTCATTGTTGGATGTTTGAATACACGCTTAACATTTACTTACACATTTACTGAAAGCTTAGTGATGTTGTCAGCTTGAATAAAGGCATTGTTAACTGCAAGTGCTGACTCGAAGCAAAGTGCACAATGTGGAGGGGGGATTGACACCAACACAGAGGCGGCTGCAGCCTCAGAAAGGGAATATTTTGAGTTATCTTTTGTATGGCAGGAAATGGGGGCATTGATACCCATCAGCTGGGAGAGGCAGGGTTGGACCTGGGAAGGGGCTTGTGCTGGAGATAGGGAGGCTCCAGTGCTGCTTTTTGAAAAGCTGAGCTGCACCCTTGAATTGCAGAATCACAGAATCATTAAGGCTGGGAAAAAACCTCCAAAATCCTCAAGCCCTACCTTTGACCAATCCCACCATGCCCACTAAGCCACATCCCAAAATGCCACAGCTGCTCGTTTTTTGAACACATCTAGGGCTGGGGACTCCACTGCTTCCCTGGGCAGCCCCTTCCAATGCCTGACCACTCTTCCAGTGAAGAAATTTTTCCTAATATCCGACCTGACCCTCCCCTGGTGGCCCTGCCTCTCCCTTGAGAGAACAGACCAACGAGCCCACGGACTCGGGGCACTTTGCAGAACATGCCAGATGGCTGATGTTTGCTTCCTCCAAGCAGAACACCCCTGAATAACTCAGGATCATTAAAAGTACTCGTGGGGCAAAGATTTAACAGAAAAAAAGCCTTGCTCTTTTCCACAGCACCGAAATACTGTACTCTCCAATAATTTACAGGCTAGAATTGCCATTGAGATAAGATAAGAGGACTAGTTATGATAGATCTTGCACGCTGTTTTGAAGTGATGCCAGGTATTAACTTTAAAGTCTTATAGCTATAAGACTATTACATGTTCTGATGCCAAAAATTGTAACCAGACCCAAGCATGAACCTCAGATCTGCCCAGGGACTTCTACGCTATCGCAGCTTCTGAGCAATGTTGAAATCCAGGCTTTGAATCTGCAACCCGTGTTCAATACTCTACAAGTCCTGCAGTACCAGGAATTTGCATTAATATAATGGAATATCCACGGGAATTATGTGTGAATTGCAGGATTTTCGTTTTCTTTTTGCACATCTGGTCTGGCGAGGTAAAACACAAACAAGCACACTTGGATTTAAAAGCTAAAATGAGCAGGTCACGCAACGCAGAAACGCAGCAAGGAGAAGGGTCATTCCACGTATCAGAAATATCACCAAAAACCCAATTAATTTGACAAAAGTGCTGCCATAAGCCCGAAGTGTCCAGACATAACCAGTCCAGGATGACTCTCGGGAACGTTCCTTGAGCATGTTTTGGATAAACTACAAAGTACGACCCATCTTCTCCTGCTATTTCAGGATCGGCTTTTAACAGTGAAAAACAAGGCGGGAGGAACCCTTGCCCCACATCAGTCATCCTTCCCTTGAGCTCAAGAGCAAGTTCGACTCTTTCACAGGATTTTGAAGTCGGTCAAGAGATAGGATGTGTATGTCCAAATGTATGTGTTTACATACAAACATATTTGTGTCCGAGAACAGATTTACATCACACCAAGCACACAGATCTGCAAGTCCTGAGCGCAGAACAGGATCCCTGCCAAAGACAGCAACCACGCGGTGGCAAAGAGAACTGGTGCCCTGCTCTTTCCTCCCTTCACTTCTCCCGTTTTACTTTCCTTCTTTCACAACCAACATGTTCTTCAGGGGATAAAACGAGCAGTTCCCTTAAATCTGAGGGTTTGCAATGCATCTGCAAGTGATTTCACTTGGGAAATTCAGATAACACGGCCTTTGCTAGGTTCACCTACCCAAGATAGTGTTGGCCAGCACGGAGCACACGTGTTTTATTTCATTACGAGGGCAGAAAATGTCTTAAATTTAGAAATAGGGTATTTTTACTATGGCATGTAAGTGTGGCAAACGATCAAGTCTTACAGTCATCCATTCACCAGTTGTCCAAACCAGAACATACTGTGAGCTCACAGGCTTTTCCAATCACATCGTAACTGCCTGTTGGCAGGTTTTGTACTGAAATGGCAAAAAACCCCCAACTAACTCCTCAGATCAATCACAAATACCTCTAACGAGACCCTTTTTGGACTATTGCTGCATTGCACACATTCCATGAGTAATTAATGTTCATCTGGGTATTCCAGCTTTTCTATCAGCACAACGACAAGAAAAGTAAAACCAAAAGACCAGAAGTTGATCAAAGCCGTGCCAAAAAGTTAACATCAAAATCTCATGGTTGCTGTAGATTCCTGCATATGATTAAGCTCTGAAAAGAGTAATTAGAACCAAGCAAGTTTGTTGCCCATTAATTTTCTAGGAGGAATCATGATGGATGTCATGGATAATGCACCTTTTTGGAGATCCCACTGAAAATTCTCTCTGTTGTCAAAAAGCTTCATATGCAGTGGCCAGAGCCTGAATGCTGCTGGCTACTCCTGAAGCTCCCAGCATCCTCAAATCTTCTTCTGAATCATACAGGGAAGCTTTTGCCACATAGAAAACTCTTAAAAACAGAAGAAAACTTAACCCAGGTACAGCCCAGAACATCTCTTTTGTAAAACTACCCAATGTTTTGTTCTATTTAGAAATGCTTCTTATATTCTACAGCTTCAAAGTGTCACTTTCTGCCCAAAGAGTAACAGAATTTATGATTAATAGCTGCTGAGATGAAGAAAAAAGGGATTAAAAAATAAAACTCCAGGCCAATTTTTAAGTGTCAGAGCTTGTTTGTTTTTTTTTTTCCCCCTGAATGGAAAACAAAACTTAGTTAAATTTTTCCAGGTACAGAATGAATCCCTGTCCCTCCGCTGTGCTAAGTTGACTTGCACCACTGTTACACAGTATTTTTTTTTTTTCCAGTTAAATGGGCTTCCAAATGCCATGTAAACATGTTTGCTGCTGAATGGCTACAACCATACCTGACCTTGGAAGTGCTTTGTGTTGGCCAGAGAACAAAGAAACAAAATGTTTTGCTTTCCAGCCCAGATATCCTACACTTTGAAAAGCTCTTAAAAATGTAAATGAGATAATAAGCTCCACGGCAACAACGTGGGTGAATTACAGCTGCAGAAAGGGAACATTCATTTGATTTATTTCTAAAAATGGAAAGGATCCTAAAATAAAATCATATTGTTTTGGTCGCACACAGCATTGGGAGGCACGAGAAGGATGGAAGAGAAGAGTCATGGCTTGGAGAACACACCACTGGAATATTGCAGGCAGATTTTGGGGACCTGAAGTGGAGCTTGTGGACGAGTCCATCACAGTCACTGTGGCACAGGAGCAGTTGGGGACCAGCTGACGCGGAAGGAGGAAGGAACATCCCAAACTGCATCTCTGGGTAGGCACTTTTCCCCTCCTATTATTCTACTGTGGGTTGATTATCACCAGCAAAAGGTTTAATGAAGTTTATTTCAACCCCAACTCTGCTCGTGGGAGGTTGGAGCCCTTTGGAGAAAAGGGAGTAGCACACATGGAGTTGGTGCACGTGGAGTTGGGAGCGTGGCTCCCAGAGGTGGTGGGATGATGCAGAGGGCCAGAAGAATTTAGAGGGATACCTGGGGGAGAACTGAGGCTGTGAAAAAGGGTGTTTTTTTTCCCAAAAAAACCTACTTGTAAAGCATATACTTTTGACAAGGAGCCCTAGAGAGACAAAAAGGTAGGATGCCAGCATGACAAAATCCCTGGTCAAGGCAGGAATTAACTTCTGGTGTTTGTTAAAGGGCTTAATCCAAATCAGTTAAAAACTGGGAAGAGAAAGAGTCCTAAGGACCACAGGAACAAGTATGAAATGGGAATGTGGAAAGGATTTAGTCTCTAATGTATGAAAACTGATTTGACTATCCTTTAACCCCAGGATATTTTTTAAGAAAGGGTTGGATTCCCTGGAAGAAAATTCAGTTCTGAAGAATTGCATAATACCATGAAGATATTGTATTTACAAAGGTGTGATGTCTTGCTTCTTCAACCTGAAATAATGTCTGACTTTTGGTGAGCTCCTGAGAGTAGGCAGGACTTGATTCCTGATTCCATCACACCAGTGGCAAGTCTGGGGTCACAATCATTTATCTCTCTGGTCTGAGGGTTAAATAAAAAAGTGACAACTACAAAGAAAGGAAAATTTTCTAAAAAACATTAAATACCAAAGTATTTTCAATTTGAAACAGAGAGTGCCAGCAGGGAAGTCGCTGCTCAACCTTGTCAGATCATGCCAGATAATGGCAGAGTCTTTTTCTGATATCAATATATAATTCTATATATACATATACACACACATATATATACACCAGCAACTCCACACACATGGATGCACATCTGTATCAAGAAAAGCCCTCAATATTTATGACCAGTGCAGAGTAAAGCTGCAACTAAAGGTAGTTAAGACTTAGCACTTTTCATCTTCAAAGAATTTTTCAAATGTTACCAAATTAATATAATTAGTTAATGAAAGATGCAGTAATAAAAGCTACCATAATTACCTACTGTAGTCTTAATTATCTCCTTACTAATGCCCACAGAAGAAGGCTTCCACTTTACATCCTCAAAACATGTGCCAACAATAATTCTGAATACAGGCCTCTCTTTAAGTGCCTTCTAAATTCAAATTACATCCATTGATGTGTCTTCTTCTCCCCGTTCATGAGAAGAAAACCTCTGGAACTTTGGGGGAAAAAAAAAAAAAAAACATGTGAATCTTAATAAAAATTAAAGCAAATTTTGCTCCAGAAATACATACGGAGATGCTTTAAAATGTTGTTGTTAAAACACTCAATCTTCAGCACCTTTATCTCTCCTTGAGGCTTGAATTATGGGCTGCCTGGGCAAAAAATTCTCCTTTACACTAGGTGGTCTCACCATTTAGAACCAGATACGACTCCATCCAAAGGGAGCAGGCCAAGAATCCCATCAGAATTTATCAGGGAATTTTCAAAGCAATCATTACTTTTGCTAAAATATTTGACGCAGATAAATACATTTTTCTGGCTTTACTACGCCCATAAATAAACCGGGCAAATACATCTCCGAAGAGCACTGATGCAATGCCATGAGTCAGAGCAAAGCCAGGCCTTTTTAAAAAGTGAAATGCTGATGTTTGAGCCAAATTTTTGGCGTCTCCTCAGCGCTTTTTGGCTTTTCGTGCAGCGTTTGCCCACTGACACTGCTCTCCAGCAGAAAACCTCTGCACTCGAGTTCCCTCTTGTTTTTGGTGTAAAGCAAAGGAAATCTTCTGGTTTTAACCTAATACATATGTCTGCTGTTCACATATGGCAAAATTCCTTTCTGGTGGGAACTTTTTCGCTGCTGTTGCAACACACTATATATCCAAGAAGTCTCCTTTGATGTTGAACTATTGCTCCACTACTCATTATGCTACTGATTCAATATGAAAGGCCAAATTTCTGTGGTTTCTGTTAAAACAATAGCTTTGTTTTTGCAAACAAAGTTTTCCACAACCTATACGCAGGGGCCAACATCACTGCACCAGAACAGAAAATCTATTATTTCACACTGGAAATAGTCAGGGTGTTTAATAACACAAATTATTCTTCTGTCCTGTAGGTACACTACAATTACTCTTATGACTGTAGAGAGCATTTATGCTTTATTGCTCCTCAGGAACAGAAATTAAAACACCTCAAGCAATATTTGACATCTCTCCTTCCTACCTGACTTTCCTCTTCACTGACCTCCCAGCCTGTTACCGTCGGGCCAACTTCATGACCTGGCTGAGGCTGCCAACGCTGGGAGGGGGGAAAGGAGAGAGGACCTGCCAGGTCCAATCTGCAGCAGGTCCTGCTGTGCAACGACAGAACAGCAAATCTGGGAATCTCCAGGCCTAACAGCTAATTTTAACCACTAAACACCGTTTCGTGAAGAGCGAACGTGAAATTACGACACAGAATGAAAATGCAGATGGTAACACCTTTGGAAATGTGTCCCTACAAGAGGTGGTTGCCCATTTTCTGCTGCCATTATATAAAAATAAAAAAAAAAAAAAGCTTTGCCTTGGTCAGGGATCGGGTAAAAGGCGCAATTTCCAAAGGTACAGGATTCATCAACTCCCACTTGGAATAATGTGAGCTCCCATATACGGGGCACGTTTGGAAGGTTGCTCACTCTGCTGACACTTCTAAACGGGAATGGAGATACTGCAAAACCATTCAAGGTGGGGGCTTTGCAGCTCCCTGTTGCACCAGTCTGTTCCGTCAGGGATTTGCCAGTAAGAGATGCCCTTGGGAAGTACAATAAATCCTTCCCTTGAGGGACTGTGGGAAGAAAGAAAGGGGTTCAGGAAGGAAAGGAATAGTCTGACTCCAGGAACAAAACCAAGTCTCCCTGTTAGTAGTGAAAGAAATTTAAAGCAGGTATTTAATGTAAGAGAAACATATATACAAACATTTTCCAGTGTGGCTCTAAGACAAGTTATTTTCATTTTTCACAATTTATAGGCGGTAGATGATATACTTGGGATCATCAGCATTAGCTCCTGAGCAGTCCCATAACACTTTCATATCAGGATTGGTGTGTTTTGGAGGTTCCCTGAGCACTGCCAGGGTTGTCACCATGACTATTTTTTCCCTGCTTTGCTCCCATAAGATACAGATGCATTTTCAGAATTTTCTGTAAATATCTGAGTTGACTGAAGTTTTAAGATCATTTTTCTGCAAAGTCTTGAGCCATATTAGAAAGAAGCCCTTCCCTGTGAGGGTGGGGAGGTTGCCCATGGAAGCTGTGGCTGCCCCAGCCCTGGAAGTGTCCAAGGCCAGGTTGGACGGGGCTTGGAGCAACCTGTGATAGTGGAAGGTGTCCCTGCCCATGGCAGGAGGTGGAAGGAGATGATCTTTAAGGTCCCTTCCAACCCAAACCATTCTGGGATTCTATGATTCTAAGATATTTCCCTAAAACTCCTCGATAGCACCAGCAGGGCCATTTGTAGGCTTAAAATTAGGCAGGGCCCTAAGCATTTTGCTGAGCCAGGGCTTTACTGCAGGGCATTTTAAACTCAATTCTTTTGAAAGGCAAAGGAAGCCATAAGGCAAAGCAGGTCCTGCAGAGATAACAGTTCAAAGAAAACAGCAGCATAAATTGCAAAGTTAGGCATTTTTTTTTTTTTTTTAGGGGGAGGCAAAAGGAAAGCAAAGTTTTTGCTTTGTTCTAGTGGCTCAGGTGATAGGAGAGGGGAGGGAGGCAAGGTTCAAAGAGCTGTAATAAACTGCCTTTCATCTGCTTTTCTCAAGGAGCCACAAAACCCAACAAGCAGATGCCACGTCCAACCACTGCTTTGTCTGTGGCCAGGACGCTTTGGGGTTGTCACGATGAAGACGATCAGAAAGCCCGTCAGCTCAGAAGGTTTACCACAACATTCACCTGGAGCATTCAGGACTTTGCTTCAGCATTGCTTCCCCTTTTTCCTGCCTCCACGAGTGCCATGGTCAAGAGCAGGGGCAGAGGCTGCCAAAAGGAGAAAAGCGCTCCAGTGTTTCCCCCTCTGCCCTCTCCGAGGTGTTGGCAGAAACACCAGGGGTGCACAGGGGCCAGATAAAAGGATCTTCTAAACCCGAAGATACCACGACATCCTAAGCACACACTTACGAAGGAGAAGTTCCAAACTCCATTTTAAACCACTTATGAGAGGATTTACCCAGATCCTGCCTAACATTCGGCTGACGCTTTGTCAAAAACATTTATCAGGAAGCTTTTGAAGTTTCTCGGCTCCCCCCAAGCCCCCCCGCCCCGAGTTATTAAAACTTGAACTGCAGAGTTTGTTATCAGCCTCAGAGCACACGCAAAATACATCAGGTATTTTTAAAGTCAACCTTTCAGTCTGATTTTGAGACTATTACACCGAAGACAACGTTCCCAATCAGGTTAATGTCTGACAGATAACGCTGAGCAGGCGGAACTGCTGCGCCTGATTGATCCCCGAGACGATTTTCATTTCCTAATTTGCTTTTTATTAAACACTTTGCAATCAAAGGGAGCAGCAAGGAGCCTGCCATTCTCTGAGCTGGTTTCCTGTGAAGACCTGATGTCGCCCTTCAAAGTTTTGAGACAACTTCTTGAATTTTTGATGCTCTGTCGCAACAACGCCTAAAACGTCACGTCAACGCCGCACCAGCGAAAAGCTGCTATTGTGAACAACAATTAACCAGTGAAACATCTGGTTTTGTTGCTTGCTGTATATTCCTAACAACAGTTCTGCGAAAACAAACATCAGGGGTTCGAGCAGAATTTCCTGCAGTGATTCAGAGGAGTCATGATAAAGCAGATTTATCAATCACCCCCTCAACAAGGCAATCTTCTCCCTGCCCAGGGCTTCCTTCCCAACCAAGTTTATCACCAAACTGCCACTTTAAGTGGGTGTTCGGATACTTTACACCTGGAGCCAGCCCAGAGGTTGCAGCAGACTCCTGGTGCTCTACAAATGTCTCCTTAAAATGCATTCCTCCTCTCAGAGGCATGAAGACCTGGAAACATAAACATTTCTAACAGGCTTCACAAAGCCTCTTATTTTGCTGTGCTCTTTTAGAAAAGAAATACGAAAGGCTCAGGTATTTCTAATCAATGGGCTCATCTGATTCCCAGGAAGAACGAAAGCAAAACTATTTATTTTGTGCAACGAAGTGCTCAATATTGCTGGAATCCTCCCCTTGCATAAAATAACACATGTTCTCCTGCACGCAGGCACACGAAAAGCAATCTAATAATGCCTTTCTACCTTTCAAAGTAACCTTCATCAACAACATTAACTCGCAAGGCAAACCACTGCTTTTTGAACTGAACAAGAGCGAGCTTGACTCAACAGTGCCTGCACACTCAACACACGTTAAGATGTGAGAGGCAGCAAAGTAATATCTGCTAAAATTATGTCTGGAAGCCAAAAATGGGATGATTCTTGACAGGGGAGGACACACGGTTGGAAACTTGGAAATTCTTTAATTCAAAGTCTTTAATGACCTCCAACCCAATTACATTTGCAACAAGACATGACAATGCAGCTGCTCCCATTTAAAAAGTATGTGGGAAAACTGAGCATTTTTGAAGCTTGATCCTTTCTTTTTTTTTTTATTTTTTATTTTTTAATCATGTTGAGATGAAGCTCATTTACTTGAAAAGGAAAAATGAAACAGAACGTCCTCTGCAGCTGGTCAAACAGATTACGAAACTCTAATCTCACTTGCCTGAGGAAAACCAAAACTGTTTTTCAAGTATCTATTTTATAGAGCATTAGCTTTATACTGTTTAAAAGAGGCATTAATATAACTGATCAGAACATCCCAGAATGTTTCTGATCTCGTTAATCATATGACGTTATGACAGAGATTCTTGCTGTCATAACGCCAGTGGTTCTAAACACTTCTAAAATCCTTTAAGTTCTTCTTTTTTTTTTTTTTTTTTCAAAATTAGACATGGGTAAGATCTATTTCAGCTTCTTCAGAAGTTTTGCCTTCCATTTTAGAGCTCTAGAAAACTAGTACAGAATATTTCAGATAGACATATACTCACACAGCAAGGAACAATGTCAGGCTCCGTGGCCTATTTAAATGTTTCTGTTAGCTTTTCATTCAATATAATTTACTCTAATTCCTGCATAACTTGTTTCTGGGAGTACCCACCACCCTATTTCCTTAGCTGTAACGTAACATTTATTGCTGAACTGGATTCATCAATAAAACAAATCAGAATCTGTCTAGTTCAAATTATTGTTCATGCTTTCCTTAAAAAAAAAAATGTTTAAACATTCAAGCCCTACTTGTTGCACCCCTGAGGACCAATGTATGTTGGACCAACTTCCAGCAGGTCTGAGCCCCTGCAAGCCAGCCCTGGTAAGATCAGACTGAGGATTCCTGGGAGAGAGTCCTGGTAAAAACACCATTGCAACAGGCAACTGTCTGCACAAGAAACAAACACCCCACACTGGACCTTCTGACACTGATAATTCACCAGTACAGGTAAGAAATCAGGTGTCATTTATACACAGGCAAATCAGGAAGAGGATGAGAGGGTAGAATCACTTGCCAAAGCTATTGCTGTGTCTCAGATGCAGTTCTAGTGGGATGTCAAGAGCTCTCACCACAGTTGTAACAAAGCAGATCTGAGTTCAACGGAGTTTTGATTTTTTTGTTAAGTCTGTTTCAACCCAGTTTTGAGCTGAAAGGCTCTGCTAAGTCAGTCAGGGGACCTGCTGTGGCAGAACAGTCTTAGGTGAAAATGCACAGGCAGGAGAGGAATTCAGTCCCACACAGCACAGGTTTTGTTGAGTCACTTGTGAACCTAACAAGCATCCCCAAGACATCCCCCTGCCTTTCCTTCCAAGGAGCTCCCACAGGGTCATGACAAGGCAGTTAAATACCCCCCAAAAGCACAGCAAGCACAGAAACTGTACAGAGGGAATGTTTTGAACATTCACAGTGATGAATGTTCCCCATCACTGGTGCTGAGGGCACAAGGACTCAGAGAGCAACACCAAGATCCACGGCCCAAAACGCCCTGGACGACTATTAAAGAAAGGAACAACTGCCTCAAACTGTATCTTCTGGAGAATGGGTGAACATATCGAGGAAATGTCCCTAAATCTTCAGCCTGTTCTTCTACTCTGTCCTGAGCTTCTCTTATCAGACACCACGTCCCAGAGGACAGACAGACAGACTCCACTTCGACCCAGTGTGGCCACTTCTATTCTCCTCGAGCCAAAACAATCCTTGTAGTTTATCGTCTACAGGACTCTGAGGTTTTGAATGACAAATGTCAAACCTTGGTATCCACTTCAGCCATCATCCAAAGTGCTCTGAACAAGAAAAATAACCCAATCGGTGCCTTCCCGTTTCAGGAACCTGTTTCCACATCTGAAAGGCAGGCAGGCTCTTTTCATTTCCCCCCCTTTTTTTTTTTTTTTAAATATGTGTAAACAGCTCAAAATATTCTTACATGGATGACATTTTTAAAGTGCAAAAGCATTAAAAGTAACAGAAAACAGACCAGGCTCTCAAGTGCCACCAGTTTCTCATTTGTGCAGCTACAAACTAGTGTTTCTCATCTGACCTACAGAAGTGCCAGGGGCAGAGCTTGTCAGCTACTTCATGCATCTCAAAAACTTTCCTTTATCACAGCCGAGACATAAACTGCAGGAAAAACATTACATGGCATGGTGTGAAAAAACTAGGAATTCTGGTATTGGTCCTCTGCTGAGGCAGGTTTTGCAAACAGCAAGATGGATGGAGAAGGGCCATCAGCCTCCTCACACCCACCACGAAGGCTCAGTTAGAGACACAAATGCTGGCAAATGAGTGCACAGCAACACCAGACTTGACATGCAAATGCACATTTCCCTGCAATGGTTTTCAGGTTGACACAAACGTTAGGCAGAAGTGATGGGTTACCCTGGTAGGAGGAAGCAAACAATCAATCCATCAGGGCTGAGTTGCTCCTCGGAGCTTAGAGCACAGCTGTAGTCAAAGGTGTTTCCAGAGAGACAATTAAAATCCACAAATATGATTCAAATTGTTAAAGGGTCCTTCAGTAATTGCTGCTTTACCTTGCTGAATCAGCAGTGCAAAACCAGAAAGAAAATGAATCATATTAACATTAGAAATAAAAGTAAGAGGAATTTAAACACAGCATATTTTTTTTCTGAGACCAGAGAGGGTCAACGCACAACTTTGATTTCTCCTTCCAGCTGCCTGCAGAGTTCTGGCTTGGCCCAGTGGTGCAGGGGTTTCTGCAGGTATCTAAGATCTGGTAGCCTGAATTTTTATTTATACAGTTCCATTCTGCCACTCCCAGGCTCCTCAGTAAGCAAACAAACTCACTTTTCATGTTTAGTTTTCCTGTTTGTACTTTCGCCCTTTCTTACACAACAAACTTGGAGGGGAGCAGAGCAGGGGGAGCACCTGGAGCAGCAGGTTGGACGCTCCTGTGGGCTTTGTCCTTCCTTGAGTGGGCACATCCTCTTCCTGGGTCTCTTCCAGGTTAGATCCTGGTGGTGGGAGGGTGGGCACAGGGTGAGAAGGGCAACAGGAATGAAAAGGCCAAGCTGGACCACGGCACCACAGGCAGGAACTCCTGGAAGGCCCTGGGCACTCATACAGAAAATAGAAAGGAAAATGTTCCAGCACTTCAGGATTTAAGGTCTTTTCAACAATTCTAAGAGAGAGAATAACCTTCTATTGAAATGAAAGTTGTGCCCCCAAGACAGGGACTCTCAGGAGCGTGGATGGTTGGACTCAGTGATCTCAACCTTAATGATTCTGTGAGTCTATGAATTCTGGACTAGCACTGCTGCCCACTGGGCAAGCGCACAAATGTTGTGTTTTCCCAAACCACAGGATATCTGCATGAAGTTTAGGTGCTGACATGTCCTAACTAATTATTTCCCTGGAAAAGGGACTGTTTTGTTTTTTCCCCTGATCTGGTTCTAGAAGAACTTGCATTCACCCCTTTTTGTTTCCCAAATGCTCTGATTTCAGGGCATTTTCAGGACAGGATGAGTGATGCTCTCCTTCCTCCCCACACCAAGCCTTATTCCTCTGGGATGGTGTGAATTGTAAGAGCAAACCCCAGGGCAAAACTGAGCTGGGACTTCCTGGCAGATCTCAAAAGAGAAGTGAACGGGGCATTGCATGTTTTGTCTTCTAAGGCCAACATGGACTGGTTTGAAATCCATGATCTCATGCCATACTGGGCCAGGAAAATGCCATATTCAGGGCATAGGTTTCCAGCATAAAATACAAGGGAGGTGATCTGATGTGACTCTATTCACCTGCCAACAGCCCTGGCAGAAAAATAAACAGGTTCTGGAGATGAGCTGCTGCTGGAGGCAAAGCAGGAACCATTAGAAGAGCTGCCCTGACCTGTGAGGAACTGGTCTTTTTGCTTTGAACTTCAGCAAGTCTTAATGAATTCTTCATAACTGGCAATCCAGGGTTTTCACTGAGGATATACTTCTCTCGAGGTGCCAAACGCAGGAGACATCTTCAACACCAGGAACACACATTTTGGGTCTCCCAGGTGGTTGTCCAGGCTGGTGAAGGCAGTTCCAACACCACTGCAGAGAACTCTTCATGTCGTATGAAGGATTAGATTCATACATGGATGTGCACCAGTGCTGAAGAACTTGCTTTCATAATTATTAAATCATACTGATTTAACTGAAGTTACTGACTTCAGGGCTGTGAAAGCTTAAACTAAAAATAAGTGGAGAGAGTTTTAGTAAAAGAAGAAGTTAAAAAGTGGCTGTGCTGGAGGAGTAAAGTTTTTGATGTGCTTGACTCATCCCAGCTTTACTGCTCTTGCAGTCCTCTGCTATCTGGCAGTTTTGGAGGGGATGTTGCCAAGAAGTTCACTTAAAGTCCTAAATTTTATCCTGTAGGCAACACTTACTTCAGTTTCCTGAGAATAAATTTCACAGACAGACCCCTGAAGAGGAAAACAGGTGAACTCTCTTTGCTCCATAAAACAAACTATTGGGAGAGGCCAAAGATACAAAACTACTGATGCCTGCACTGAAATGCTTAAGAAAAAGCTGCAGCCATGAGGTTCACAGTTTTCTGTACTAGCTTCAGCCTCAAGTCCTCAGTCTTCTTCATGCATGTTTTCAAGAAATATTTACTGTATCAAATCCTGTTCATCAGTGAAGAGAATCAACACAAGATGGGGCATAAATCACCAAAAATAAACTACTCCCAGGAAAGGCATCCCACCCTCCAGTGCAAGATGGAGTACGCACATTAAATGCAACATCCACGTGCAAAAGGCTCAAAGAATAAAGTATATTTTCAATAAAACTAATCTAGTTTTCCACCTTTTTATACAGACACATACTGTATGAACACAGAGACAGGTTCCTTGAGCTGCAAGGCAACAAGGTGCACTAATAGAAAATATTCACTGTACAGGTTGCAATGGGAAAGGGAGCAGAGTACCCTGCACAGAATAGACTTTCTTCTGCTTCTGGACTCTTGTGCTATTTTGGCTGCCAACAGCACACAAAATTTCCACTGAAGGGCAAGTCAAACCAATTTCCCTGAGGATGGAGGCACCCGAAAACTCACTGAGGTTATTCTATGTGTGCCTACGCGTTCCTTAAGCGGATGAACGGCTTCACTTTGAATCCATGTCAAACCACAAGAACTGGCTGATAATAACATTCAATTAAAACAATCTCCTTCTTCTGGAAAAAGAAATTGGCTGAGAGCTACATCTCACATTTTCTAGCTGGGCACAATGGGGAGATTGATGCTGGAAGGAAAGGGGATAGGTTTGTATCGAGGGGCCGACGGGTCAGGTTTGGTGACAGCATTTGTAGGTTTTTAACCTCTTACACAGATTTGTGAGATGAAAAAGCCACTTCTGCTGAGCACACAACTGTGAGAAAGTCAGAGCTGGAACTGCAAATACCCAAGTTGTGCTAATTAGGGAGATGTTTTGAAAAGCCCAAACTTTACACTCGATGTGTATTTGTACCTTTTGATGTCGTACTTGGGGCTGCTTCACACTCCAGGCTTACTAAGAAAAGCAGAAGCTGCTCCCCTGCTCAGCTCCCAGGGTGAGTTTGCCATCTGATCTACTGAATACACAGATAAAAGTCCCTGCATACTTTTTTCCCTTTCAAGTACAGTACTGTAACTTGGAAAGTTCTTTTATTCTCAACTCCACTGACGCAAGAAAGTGGCAGAAATATGGCAGCTTTGGCTGCTTTCCTTTAGTAGCTCTTTGTAACTAATCTTTTAATACTAAGAAAACAATAGGTATTTTCATTCTGTATGGAAAAAAACCCACCGCAGTTATGGAAAATTAAGGCAATGCCTTTCAAAAACTCTAAGAGTGCTACAGACCACTTGATACTTCTGCTACCCTGCCTTTAAATATTGGTAAACAGTTACACACGCACAGGTATCACATTCACCAGGTTTCTCTTGTTACGCTCAAGAAAAGGCCAACTATTATGAAAATGGTAAGTTTAACAAAGATATTTCTATTTCCCTGTGATCTGCCATTCAAAAGTGTTAGCCAGTCGTTTCTCAAAAAAAAAACATTCTGATATTTGATCTTCTGGAGTTTCAGTTACACACGAGGCCGGAGAGCCAGCAGAAAGTTCTAAATGGAATCTGAAGATTTCTAAAGTCAACACTCACGTTGGCAAGAGCCCTTTAATGCACAAAGCTGAAATCCTCAGCGCCTCTCTCCTGCTGACATCCCTGCACCACGACCAGCACAAACCCAAAAGCAAAGCTACAGCAGAACATGCAGTTCTGCAAAACAAAAAAAACGTTGACACAAATCCCAGAAGTTTTGCGTGGGCACAGTGGGATCAGCCAGGGGCAATCGGGGGCTATTCCAACCCACTCCTGGGATGAGTAAGGAAGATATCCAAGGGAAGTGGACGTTGATAACAGAGCAGGTCCACACCCCCAAAATCTCCGTTTGCCAAACCCGTGTGGCCGTGCCAGGCTTTAAAACCCTTTAGTGCAGAGTTAGAAATGTTTGTGGCCTGCGGAAGGTTTCGTTTTGCCCGGCACTCTTTTGTTTGGTTCAATATACGGCTCACACAGATTGTGTTTCCACCTCCACGGCTGCAGGAGCCCTGCAGTCAAGGCTGTTCCAGGAGCAGGGAAGGAAGGCTGCGTTCCAGGAACTCACTGGAACTGGAACAAAGAGCAGCCCTTGGAAAGCCTACACAGCCCTATGCACAGACTGTTTTACAGATGCCCTGTCTTTGGATGACATTAGACACTTGTTTTTATCTTTATCTTTTTTTTTTTTTTCTCTCCAGTGAAGTCCCAGACTTTGGAGCACAGGCTCTTCCTCCCAGGCACTCTGCCTCCTAACTTCTGGGTATCTCCCCAGCTCGGCCTTTTCAAGCACCACTTTCTCCTCCACATAAAAAGCCCTGTGCTCTTTGGAGAGTGAAACCAGCTCTGAAATGCAGCAGTAAACTCTAATCATCACAGCAGCCTTAAAACAGCTAATTTCCATTTTCTTATACCAGACTTATAAATATTGTCTGCTCTTCTTTACAAGCTGTGTGGGCTTATGTCAGTATTAATTAACACTTACTAACTAACAAGAGTGTTTTCTTTGCACCCTCCTAATCACCCAGGACCACTCTCAGTGTTATCACTCCTGTCTTGTCAGTTAAAAGCACTGAATTTTATGGCTGATTTTGAATTTTTTCTGCCCACTGCAAAATTAGTGTAGTTCACATCATTAAAAGAAACTGATGGTTTTTCTATATGTGACTTTATGTTTTATTATGCATTTATCGAATGCATAATTTGGAGACAGGTGGCATCCCTTCTGGGGCTAAAAAGGAATAAAAAGGACTTAATGAAGCAAAGAGCCTTCTGGAGGGAAAATAAAACATTGAGGACAACAATAATAATGCAGGAGAAAGTAAAAACACCAAGTTTTAAACCTGTTGGACAAATCTGGACTGCAGTTCAGAGGAATAGGCAGGCACTAGCTCTAGCCTTTTATAAAACTTGTAAGTCTGATTTTGCTGTTGGCCATGGTAAGTTCTTCAATGTGTTGAGACATGAAAAGTCAAGAAAAATGCCAGAGTGCAAAGCTTGCTGCAGGAAAAAAAAAAGATGACTCAATTCTTTGTCTCACAAAGCATGTCAAAGATATTATAAAGTACTTACAGATGCTCAGCCACTCGCACTGCCTGGCTGGCCAAACATCTGAAACCCTGTAATTCTGACGAGAAGGTACTGTGCTTCAGACAATGGAATAATTTCTGCAGCAACAGGAAAAGAGATGTGATCTTTGAAAAGAAGAGCAGAGTTTTTAAAAATCAGAATTTCAGCTGTGATCAATAACCACCTCCCCTTAACACAAAAGTCAGCCTATTTTAACCACCATTTATAAGGAACGCGTCAATACAGGCTTTTAAAGATAACCATGGGATGGAATCAAGAGACAGAGCACAAGCAAGTGTTGAAAAGCTCGGGGCTAAACCCTCATTTCTGTAACAGACAGAATCTGGGTGAAATTACTACTCACACCAACAAAGGCTGTGAAAAACAGGTGCCTCAGACTTTGGACCCCACGTAAAAGAGAAGGCAAAGCCATAAAAGACCTGCAGATTTAATTTACCTGCTCTTTTGGAGGACATGACTTCCTCTGCTGATCAAACAGGACATAGGAAATTATGAACAAGATAATGTTATTTGCCTGGTAGATTTTAGTGCCTGCTTTACAATGTTAAGGTGCAAGTGCTGGTGCCTTGTAATTCCCTGCTAATAAAAGACACTGCAGAGTTATTTGTGTTATTATAGACTAAAGTCAGTCACAAAGAAATAAAGACCCATGAAAAAGGACTCCATGTATTTAACATCAAGATGGTCCCTTACAACTCTTTATTCCACCACGCCAAGTGGTTTATCATGGCAATGTTTAGCCACAGAAGCAATTAGAAGGATTTGAGGCCCCTCTGGAGAGCTTTGTGACACACACATCTCCGAGGCTCTTGGGTGACTGACAGAATTGGGCATGTCTGTGGCCATCCAACCATCACCAGCAGTGATGCATGTTCTGACCAGATGTCTTACAAGACCTGAGTCAGTGCCAGCAATGAAATGCTGACCTCCTTTTTACAGGCACTGCTCGCTACAAAGAAAATAAGACCTCCATCAAAATTAGAATACAAAAAAAATACAGTAGAATATTTTTGAAAAGTTTGCAAATAATGTGGGGTTTATTGACAAAAGTTTACTCTGCAGCTATTCAACAGTATTCAAGGTTGTAGCAGTTAATTCTCAATGTATCCTGGGGAATAGAACAAGTCAAGCCTCCCTTAACAAAATGTCCTGGAAATAACCTCCCTCTTCACTTTACCCTAAGTTTTAGATTTTCATTTATAGTTTGCACTAAGCTTTTAGGGTTATTTCCCCTTAATTAATGTCCTCTGTCCTATCAGTAGAATGTTCCACAATTTCCATCTTTGCCCCAAACCTTGGACCAAGTCAAGGTTTTACCCTCCACTGTCCCACTTGTAAGACAGAACCAAAAATGCTTCATGTCTAGATCAGGTTGGTTTTGGCTGTGAGCTCTCTGATGCATCTCCCCCCTTAATAATCACTAATCAGGGCATCTGAACCCCTGAGATTCACCTTCACTTGGGACTTTGAAACCAATAAATGAGAATTATTTATTTCTTACTAATCCCAACACTAACTCTTGCAGAGTACAACGCTGGTATTCCAGAAGGTGTTTTTGGAAGACTAAATTCCTGTGCAGGGCTGCAGTCACTCAGTTAATGTTCCCACAGCTCTGAGGGGCCTTTTCTTTTAATACAAAATATTATTTGTAGTTACAAGTGGAATCTGCCAAGAAACATGGTTGATGGTAAAATATAACAACACACAAAATTAGCTTGTTCTCTGAATTTTTAAAAACACGGTTTTTCTCATAGAGACATTTGTAAATACCTTCAGTATATTTTGACAGCTACTTTCTGGAAACAAAGGTATCGGGTGCCCTTAAGAAATGTTCTGAATGCTTTAAAACATCCCAAGGTTTGCAATTATTTGTTTTACTTCTAGCAAGAACCAAACGTGGATGGGAGGGGGGGATGATGCAAATGAAACAGGAGGGACAGGCAGCCAGGACACAGGGAGAGCAGAGAGGTGGGCTGGGGAACCCAAGAGACCCCACAGTCCCCGAGTGACATCGAAACTGGAGGGATATAAGTGTAAAAGCCCCCCATGGAAAGAGTTTTCCAGAATAAAAGGAATTCCAGTGCCCCACACAAGGACTGACTTGAGGCCAGCTATAGCAGAGTGAGTATTTTTTACAGTTGCATGGAGGAAATTCTCCATGTTGATAAAACCCCTGGTACTTTGCAGAGAGGAAATTATCCTTTTCCTCCAAGATACAACAGCCTCGTTAGAACAGAAATATATGAGGATGTTAAGAACCTTCAATGCCCACCTAGGCCCAGACAACTTAAAACCAGAAGTTTTCTCCTTTGTTCTGCTGTGGCTATTAAACACTCTTCGACTGTTTTTTCCCCTCTCAACATAACAAAGCAAAACAACTCTTTCAAAATTTTTCACATGAAGGGGAACAATATTATAGGACATTCTTTCCTAGAAATCTTTTAAGTCTTATTTATTAGCAGAATTAATCAGATCATAAGCTGGCTGACAAACACAGTGTTGAAATATGTCATCTTCCAACCATGTTTTGCTAATGAAATTTTGGTGTTAATTCTGGGATATAGCAGAATCCTAGAATCTGTAATAGGAACCAAACAACAAATGTGGTTCATCTGGCACAAAAAGCATCATTTTCCCCCTTTTCTATTGTGGGTTTGTCACTGTATGTTCTCCATCATCCGTTTCTTTCCAGAATCTACTTTTTGATGTGGAGTCCCCACTTGGCCATGAACTTCAACATTAAAATGCTCTGAACATGTTTTGCAGTCCCAATCCCAGGAACTGTTTTGTGCTTTCAATCCCAGAATCCAAAAGGATTTCATATAAAAAAGCCAAACAACCATGGCTGGGATTTCATAAATAACCTCAAGGTATCTCTACAATGCCATAAACTTCACGCGGGTGCTCAGTCCAATCAGTAACTAAAAGCAGCAGAGAAGTTGGGTAAATTCCCTCATTGTTGGAGGGTATCAAGCTCCAGGTTGTTGTGGGTAGATCACTACCTAATTACCTGCCAGAAACCTAATTTAAATTCAGCCTTCCCAAGTCTCCCCCACACTGCAGTGACCAGCGAAGCTCCTGCAGACACTGTCAGGAGTTCAGCTCCCAACCCAACCAGAGGGTTCCTCCTGCAATCCCAGCCTGGAGCATCACAAAGGGGATAACAGACGTGGCAATTTAAGCAGCTTTTCCAAACATCTGCAGGGCATTAATATAGCTCTGCTCCCAACTAATCCCACGGTCCAGCCCAATGGCTCCTGGTGCCTGAGGTGTGTGCACACCCCAGGTGAGGCCCAGCACGGGGAGCAGGTGAGCTGGGCTGGATTTGTCCCTTCCCAGCCCCACCGCAGTGTCCTTGGGCTCTGCTCCAAAGGATGCAACTCCTGGCAAGGTCAAAGCAAGGATATTCCCATGGCAGTGAAGGACGAGCTGAGCTTTTGGGATCAGGCAGACCACTGTCACTTTGAGCTCTGCCACGAGACTTCCCAACTCCACGGCAAAGTGGACACCGTAAAAGCCATGAGAAAGGAATGTGACGAGCCAAAATACTGCCCTGATTTTATGAGTGATGACAAGTTTGACTTGCCCTTAGGCCACACTAACCATGGCCTAACACTGAGTGCCAAGGCCTTTAACTGTTGGTCTCAAACTGACCCAAACTGAGGCCGCCTGAAGCCAAAAAGTGTTGTCAGATTGGGTTTTTAGGTTGTCAAAGGAAGCAAAATGTTCTTAAAAGTTTCATTTACTCTTTCTGACCAGTACTTAAGATACTGCTTAAAAAAACAAGATGAAGGAGATGGACACAACTGTTCAATAATAACAACTCAGAAACCTTTAACTAGCAAAGAGAGTCAGGAATTTGAATTAACATCAAAATCATGTATTATGGCATCCACATCTGGATATCACTTTACTGCCTAAATCCAAAACTTCTCTGAGAGCCAGTTGGTTTCTGTAAAAATGTATTTCTCCCTTTGAAAGGAAATAATAATTGGAAGGTCTTACAGGAAGCCACCCAATACCAATAGAGGAAATTGCAATCTGTTCCTCAATGTTAGTTTAAATCAATGTTATATTTAGCAAATGCCTGGTTTTTAATGACAGTATTTCCAATAGCTTATACTACATCAAGTCTTCTCAAAGGTTTACATTATATTAAGAATAGCTTTGTTTTTAGAATGTTTCTTCAATCATCCCTCGAGGTCTTCAGCTTACCCTGGGTTAGATGTTATTCCCCATCTCCAGGACATCCAGGATTCCACTTTCACCAAAATCTTTTTTTTTTTTTTTCTTTTTTGCCTCAGGCTAATAAAAAGCAAAGTATTTCTGCATATGCTTGTCTAGAAATATGTGTGGTTCTTAAAAATCCACAGTTTACCTTCCTAAGAATTTTCTGTTTGGGTATCTGGACTTCAGTAAATTTCCATTAAATCAGTGGTTTCAAAGGAAGATTTTTTTTTTTTTAAAGTACAGTATTAATGATACTAAACCAAGTTCAAGAACTCCAAACAAAACAGCTCCTCCAATTTCTTCCCCAAGCTGACAAAATCTTACAAAAAATACTCACAGCACCAGTGCTAAAAACGCTGGGACACTGCTCAGAAACCCTGTGCAGAGCTGCCCTGTGGTTTTTATGGATTTCATTACATGGAGAGGTAATAACATCAAAATTAAGTTTATAATAGCTGATTTACATGGGGAAGGATTTCATACAACCTGTAATCATTAGTGTTCAAACACTGGTGTTACAGCTGAATTATCTTCACTGAATGTAACTTAGTTTAAGTGAATCCACAAATTCAACAGTAGAATTTGCACCAGGAGACAAAAAGCTGGTGAACATTTTTCAAATGTGTAACTCAAGAAGGTCCCACAATAACTTGAATTACAGCCTATTTTTGACTCTGTGGAAGATGATTCCACTGTCCCAGGGTTTCTGTAGATTTAGGTGGCCACTAGAAGAGTGGAGAACTACAAATAGAACGTTTTCCTAAGTGGCAAAAGTTCCCCTGTACCCCAAAATAATGTGATTTAACTGTGTTCTTTTGGCAGAGCCCAGTGATTAAAAAACCTACCTCTGGTGATTCAATTTGGAGAACAGATTTATGATGTTTGGAGAACATTTTTATGGTTACACCTTTGACAGGAGAGACTAAACAACGATCAGAAAGAAAATTCTGTTCCTCAACAAACACACAAATAAAGGCAGATATTTTCTTTAGGAAAAAAATAATAATGATTCAAAAATTACTATTAAATATAGTAACGACAACCTAATGCAAGTCATTCAATTACAGAGGACAACACTAACTGCACCATAATCCAACATCAGACAGTTCCAACATGTAAAAACTTCCACTGTATCTTTTTAGCACAAAAAGTTTAACTGTAGGAGTTAATTTTTTTCGTGAGTTTCTAGATCTAATAATGTAATTCTCTGGGACAAGTAATGGCTTTACGAAATAAAAAGGTAATTTTCTTCTTCTGTACAACTTTTCATGAGGTGTTTTTGTTGTCAGCCTCAGCAGATTGCTTGGGTCCAAACCTTCCCGTTGCTCTTTACTCTTGTGAAAAGAAAAACGTTTAGAAACTTTTCCCTAGGATTCTCTGCAGCCACTTTGAATCAAGGTGACAAAGCAGCAAGAACAAACTCTGGCTGTTCAGACCCAGCAGTCTCTTAAAAGAGTTGAAAAAGGCCCCAGAGTGCAATTCTGATGCAGAATACGGAGAAATCTAACAAACAAAAATACAAATAACAAACACTTTATTCCATTCACATTTAGCACAGACTTTGCAAATAGTTTTCAATGGAAGCTAAGAACATACTTTCACTGCAGCCTTCAATTTGAAAGTTGAGAATGTGAAAACCAAGCTACAGCCCGTGTCACGCTGCTGCCTCACCTTTGTTTCTTTAAGTCCTCCAAGCACCATTTAAAGGTCACGAAAATACGCTAAAATATCAGAGTTAATACTAAAAGAAAGAGAACGGGAAAGACTCAAGTATTTGACTGAAGTGGCTGGATTACATTTGCCCAATCCATGTGTTTCATGCCCAGGATCAGCTGGAGAAAAGGGGAGCCTGAGTCATCAGCTACATCAAAGCCCAGGTCCTGTGCCCGGGCTGAGCAGGAGCGATACCTGCGCTCATCTGCCCACTGCAGAACTTTTAATTACACTCCCCCAGCCAGCAGAATCAGGGACTAAAACCCCCAGATTACCTTGATTGCTCTGTCATTATCTGTCATCAGCTGCTGCTTCTCATCTTCCAACTTCTGTATAACTTCCTGGAGCCGCTGCTCCGCCACAAGCTGCTGCCGGCTGTTCTCCTCTGTCAGGGAGGAAATGGTTGTCTTAAGCTCAGCTATGACCTAAAAAGAAAACAGCAGGTTAAAATCCCCCTTCAGTGAAAGGCATGTATTTTGCACGTTTTTATGCCTGGTACAAACATGGCACTGGCAAGCGCTGCTGTGCAACCTAAATATTTGAAATTACCATATTGGACACTGGCAGGCACGACATTCCACGCAGAGAAGAGGGATATAGCGAGGCTGTAAACGACAAAAATTGCTGAACACACGATATTTGGAAGGGTTTTCCACTATGACATTCCAAAATATTTACTCATGAGAACAAAGCACATCTGTGATGTTCAGAACCCGAGCCTGTTCCCAGTCTGCCCCTGCTCCGAGACCAGGAGGGAGAGTTTACACAGCGATGGTGCGCTCGTTTTCCAGAAGGATATTTTACAGCCTGATACTGCTGAGAAGAAAAACGCCCACATTTACATACTGGGCTGAAGTCTGAACGTGATAGTGAAATTTCTGAGCTGCTGAAAGGAGCAGATTCTGCTTAGCAGTACAGTGGGGACCTGATTCCACGTCCAGGACCCTTAAACAAGACCTTTTATGTGATTCACTCGTGATTTGTTGAACTGTACTTGTTCCACCTTTTCCATCACTGGGGAAAGTCATAACTGAACCTGATCCTTTAGGCACATTTACAGAATTTTATACTGACATGTCAGCACCCAGCAAAGCACTTAAACACGCAGGAGAGTCACTGACTTTAATGTATCTATTCAAGCTTAAGGTTAAGCTGCTGTGGCAGCATAATGCAGTCTAATTCTAAAAGCACTTCAGCACAGAGGCAGTTCAGGGAGGGACAACCAGAGTGCTCAGACTCTGTATTTGCCAGGCCTCCTCACTGGTAGAGAAACATTTAACTATACTAACTACGTGATTATCTAGGAAAAAAATAGTTCTAAAACACTACTGACAGGCCAGGGCTAATGTAAGAAGAAATGTGCTACAAACGAAGGTACAGGAATCCCTGGGAAAGGGGAAAAGGACTGACTAAAACCTGTTGGTAAATTTATTTCTCTGTTTTACTACTAAAGAAATCCCAGAGAATATTTCTTTTCCAAAAACAAATTAAAAAAAAATAATAAACCCCAAACATGAAATGAAATGAAAAATAATAAACCCCAAACAGTACTTTGTGTTGTCCCACTCTGTCACCTTTTCAAAATAAAACAAAATAACAAACCCTTCAATATAACACAAAGGTGGGATTTAAAGCTTTTCCTGGGTTAAGGCCCTGGGCCAGCACAGGAGCTCTGAAATACAGGCAAGGAAATTTCAGCATGAATTGATGAAGAAAGATCTGCTTTGTGCAGTGCTTTTCAGAGCAAAAAGAAAAAAAAAAATCTATTTACTTTGTATAAACTTCAGAGGAAATTTCTTGAAATCTCTTCTCTGTGTGGGTGTTAAAAGTGAATGTTCCAAGAGGCCACAGAGAGTAAGATTAGACAGATGTTGTCAGCAACACGACCACAAGAAACGTTGTGATTGACCTATTATTAATAGTGAGCTACAAAAAACAAAAAAAACCCAAACCCAACTATGTTCAAGTAACTTCAGGGGTTTGATTTAAATCCAGAAAACTAAAGAAATTCAGACACCAGGGTGAAACTGCTTTATGGTGCCAAATAGCCCTGACAGATGATGTATGTGTTGTGTCTGCCCCAGAAAGTGCCAAGGATCTGGTCACGGGTCCAGCTCTCCCCAGTGAAGGGTATTAGTTACAGCAATGCCCTCCTTAATAAAAAACATGTCCCCAAACTTTTCCATTTTGAGGCCAATTAATTTCAGTCAGACAGAAATTATTCTGACATTTAGGTTAAAGAGTTCTTCCCTCGCACTGCACCACCTTGGTGCTCCCACTGCAACAATTAAAGCAATTTCCCTCACCTCTTGTTTAAAAATTCAGAAATGCTTAAGTTATTCCAACTGTCTGTAAGGAATGGACCAAGAGCCATTTTTGTCTTGACATTATCCATTTCCTGCTACTCAGGTTCAGATGGAAAGATGAAAAAATAAAAGTTTTGTTGTTGTTGTTTCTTTCTTTCTTTACAAATAAGGTTCTCAAAAATCACTAAAAGGCATTTTGGAAAGAGAGCATTCCCTCTGATTTACCACAAAATTATGGAATTGGTGTGGGTGGAATGGACCAGCTCAAATCAGGATGACCCAGAGCTGGTTGCTCAGCATCAGGCCAAGTCAGGTTTAAGTATCTCCAGGGATGGGGACCCCACAACCTCTCTGTATGCAAATAAATGTGTAGAAAACACATATTAGGTTTGAGAAATGTAACGTAAGACCTATTTAGCAAAGAGTCTGATAAATGCAGTGCCAAAAAATGCAGTGTGAAAAAGTAGCAGTCCAATAAATGTCACCAAAAGAATTCTGGACAAGTGTCTCAGCGAATGAGACTCGAAGGAGTTGAAAATGAGTTCTAAAACATTTTAAAGTGTTGGTAAAACAGTAAAGTTTGCAGTTTCTTGTTATTGTCTCACTGGTCACTTCTGTCTAGTTTAGAGGCTGCTAAACCCTTCTTCGTAGCGTTTTTATTGACTTTAAAAGAGTATTATTAGACTATTGGCTGAAAACAGAGTTTTCAAACCCAGGCAGACGTTCAGCTGCGGCTGGGAGGAATGAGGAGAATGACACCTCCACACAAATCCTCGTGGCAACTTTCTTATTATTAAAAGCTTAACTTCTAGTTGCATCTCCATCATTTTTCACACTTCACTACTACCTGTCAGTCAAACTGAAAGGTGGAATTTTTGAAAATCATCCCGTCTTACCATTTTTAAGCAAGTAAATTCAACATGCATTTTCGTCTTCCGTGTTCAAATACTACTATGAAGAACAAAAATTCAAGTCAAAACCAGTTTGCTTTTAGGACACTGACATTCCTCGAGGTGTTTTTTTCGGGCAGAAGTGCAGAACTGGTGAGGAGCAACGATAAAGATGAAGATGACACAGTTGGGGCTGTTGTCCCACCATTTACTGCCCGTGTGACACCACCTTTAATGTGAAATGCAAGTCCTAGCTGAGCAGCTGCTCCTGGTTCTATGAGATGTGCTGGTTGATGGAGCACCTCACCTTCCCTTCCCAGTGACTGAAGGAGGACTCAGTCCTCTTTGGTCCCCAGGAGATGAAAAAGTAGATCAAAAAGATGAAATTTAGAACTCAGAAAGGCCTCATCTGTTTTTTTCTAGTCAGCTTTAAGCTTTGTGTTTTTTGAAGGGTTAAAATCTGCAAGAAGGACACTGGACGGAAACTGGGAAACAGTTTAGACTTCTCTTGGTTTAGGGTTAGAGATTAGAGAAAGGTTCTTCCCCTAGAGGGTGGCTGGGCACTGACCAGGCTCCCCAGGGCAATGGGCACAGCCCCAAGGCTGCCAGAGCTCCAGGAGGGTTTGGATGATCCTCTGGGGCACAGGGTGTGAGTCTTGGGGATGGTCCTGTGCAGGGCCAGGAGTTGGACTCCATGATCCTCGTGGGTCGCTTCCAGCTCGGCATATCCCGTGATTCTGGTTGTCAAGACCCACATTTAAGAGCAGAAGTAATTCCACCTCTCACCAAGCCTCCAAACTCAACAGATTCACTGGAGGCTCCTGTCTTCTCACCACCTACCTGCGAGGATTTAGCCAGTTTCTGACTGTACTCCTTCTCAGTCTGCTTCAGTCTGCTGCTGGCCTGGAACACACACGGGAGACAAGCAGATTAGCTCAGAGGAGGAACGTGTACAGACACTTTGCCACCGACCCCTCGGCTTGGCACCTCACCCACACGCCTATCGCCGAGCGCCGGCCCCGCGCCAGCCCCAACGCCCTTTTGTGGCAGCCAAAAAACCACAAGGGCTTGGCTTTGATCTCGGGCCAACTATTCATCACTTAAAAGAGGGGAGAAATTGTACCTCTGCTGCCAATTATTAGAAAAACATAAAGACTTTGCGGGTTGAAAAAAAAAAAAAAAGGGAGAAAATGAGTGAGTGTGAGAGAGTGTGTGTGTGTGTGTGTGCATGTGCCAGGGGAAGGAGGCAAAGCACACAAATGAGTTTATCAGGGTGGATTTGCTTCTGAATGGAGGGGAAAATGAAGAGAAAGTCCCAAGCATAGGCTGCCAGTGGAGGACACAGCTCCACATCTCAGGGCTGTGTCTGCAACTGCTTTTTGTCCCATTGCACGTCCCTTCTCATGGAAAGGTGGGGATTACACTGAAAATCAACCCGGGATGCAGCTGAACCAGCTCTTGGACATACAGCTCTTTCCTTCTCCCAGTATTTTGTTCACAACTCAAAGAATAAAACAGAGGACAAGGTTGCTTTGTCATACCACAATCCAACAAGCAAATATTTCAATAACTGCAGGAAAAATAGCTCTGAACCTTTTTTTCCCCCCCAAAATAATTTAATTGCAGAGATAATTTGATAGTAATGATATTAATAAAAAAATAAATCCAATTTCATTTCAGGACAGAATTCTGACTTGAATTTTTCCTGCAGCAACCAGCCCAGCCCAGCCCCACCACGCTGTCCTCAGGTGAACTGCTGAGCGCTCTCGTCTTCTTGGCTCTAAAACTCCAGGACAGGTGTCTAAGACAAATATTTTCTTAGAGGGGACAGAACATTACGCAGCTGAGTTCTGAAGCAAATTTAAGCTGATTAAGTTTTCAAAACCTATCTGACCTCCTGCTCAAACCTTTGATCTGTCGTCCTTAGTTTTCCGGCACAGCATCCAGCACCCAAACACAGCTCCTGTCGCTTCCCCGCGACCTTGGGGGGACCCTGAAGCCTCTGAACCCTGCCTGGATCCAGTTTTAGGATCGAAACTCCACTTCTGCGACCCCCAGGGATTTGAGTCAAGCAAACAGTCTTATTGATTTCACTGGACTAGAAATTTAGGAGCTTAAGGTTGCCGAGTGTTCGTGGATTGCCGTGGTAGGGCTGGAATGATCCCCTGCAATCCCGGCAGCTCTGTAAGGTGCAGCTTAATGTAAGTATATTACAGCCAGTTCAAAGCAACCCTCAACCTCACATGATGTGCAACTGAAGATCCTGAATCCCTTCAAATTCCAGGATTATGAAACATTCGGATGTCTCTAGTTCATCTGTTTGTTGGTACCAAGGAATCTACTCAAATTACTAACTCAAATTACAAAGACTCTACTCAGTTATCAAACTTCATTTATCAATTAACAAATTTGGTATTTTACCACCATAATTTGACAATTTACTCCCATTTCTGAGAACACATTTCAGTTGTTTTTCATTATAAAGAGAGATAATGGCACCCCTTATTGGTTTAAAGCAGCATATAGAAGAATTCTGGAGCACCAGACAAATTAAATTTCACTTTTTCTACACTTGTCATTCAAAGTGTGCCACAAACACGGCGAGGGCAAATCGTGGGAGTGCATAAATAAAACGAGTGGTGACACAGCAGTTAACCCAGAGAGCTCTGTCCTGCTCCACTTCTCTTTGTACTCAGCTGACCAATGTTAGCACTTTTCTATTGTATTGCAGTCTAGTTTTAGATGATGTTTTACCACCACTGCATAATATGAAGTGACTGAAACTGTCAGTTTATCTTTAGGGGAAAAAAGCAAAAAATAAATTACAGTAATAGTATAAATTACTGTTACTCCCAGAAAGGGAGAGACACTCCTCAGCAAGGCACTGCACAGATCACGTTACAGCTGCTCTCGCTCAACTTGCCTGGGGTGAAAGTCCTCATCTTTCATAGAAGCAGCTTTAAAACCTCCTGAACCAAAAGAAGAAATCCCAATAAATAATAAAAAACCCACTCATAACTTCCATAAACAAACTAGAATTTGTTTGTTCACACTGAGTAGAACCAGGTCGACCTCTGCGAGACATGACAGAGGTGATCCAAAGGAAAGAAACGCTGGATTTCGGTGTTTTATTCCTAACTGAAGGCAAAGACAGTATATCCCACCAGTTTACTTAAAGGGAGTTGCAACATTCTATTTTACAATGGCTTTAACAAATTCCAATTAGCAAAATGTTTTATAAGCTGTCTCCCAGTCATCAACAAACCACAAATTCTTGCATTCACTTGCAGTCCCAAACATCCCTATTTGAGGGGTCTACATTTCAGAGGTACTGAGCTCCCAAAGCTTCCACTGGATATTGCACAAGGATTGGCTCCAGCTGTCTAAAGTTGGCTATGTCAGCTCTGTGGCACTAAAACCTATGGACACTCCCTTCCAGTACCTAAAGGAGGTTTATGGGAAGGCTGGAGAGGGACTTGTCAAGGGCATGTAGCAATAGGACAAGGGGGAATGGCCTTAAGCTGAAGGAGGGAAGGGTTAGATGGGATATTAGGAAGAAATTCTTCCCTGGGAGGGGGGGGAGGCCCTGGCACAGGTTGCCCAGAGAAGCTGTGGCTGCTCCATTCCTGGAAGTGTCCAAGGCCAGGTTGGATGGGGTTTGGAGCAACCTGGGCTAGTGGAAGGTGTCCCTGCCCATGGCAGGGGGTGGAATGAGATGAGCTTTAAGGTTCTTCCAACCCAAACCATTCTGTGACTCCTGCTGACTCCAGCTTTTCTCTGAGGCCCGTAACACCCAACAGGTCTTGCATCATCACAGCCCACACGAGCAGCACCAGCACAGCTCTGCAGAAGGCAGAGTTACAGCCCACAGCTTACAGGCCTGGTCAGCTGAAGAGATCTAACTCCTGGGGATGCCTGGGAGCCCTTTTTTCCACTTTGTCTTTTCCTGCAGAAATATGAAACTTCTCCTTCTTAAAAACCTGCAACCAAACTAATTTAATCCCTCTTTACACAGGCTGTTGCTGCACAGCCACGGGAGGCACAAACCTCCTTCCCTGGGGCACGTGCAGCCCTGCTACACCCCAAAAACCTACCTGTTTACTCTGGGTTTTTTTTAAGGAACGAGTTCCAGCAAAGTAAACACACACATAGCTGTGTACAGTGAGCTTTGGGGAGGATTTATGTCCCATTTATCTTGACAAGTGAGAAGGTTCACCCTGGCCTGCTGCACACACACAGCAGTTTCCCGGGCTCCTGCTTTTCCAACCGGCTGCTTGGCTCACAAGTTGCTCCTGTATTATTTTAAGGGCATTCCCTCCCTTTCAGGTTATTGCTATTTCAGAAACATAATGAATAAGGACCCAAGTGCAAGGTGAACATTTGGAGGGTCAGCCAGTCATCATTAAAGCCCAGCTCTTTTTATAGCAATGGGCAGCGCTGCAAATACAGTTAATGGTCTGAAACCGGTTTTCTGTGTGCAAGAGGTGGCTGCTGAAATTCCCACTTGGCAAAAACTTGTCAGAAGCATCAATTGTAATATCCATTTTTGTAATGAAAAAGGTTTAAATTGGATAAGCCGTAGAGGAATGCCACTGATTCAAAAATTAACTTCTGTTTAGTTTCACACAGTTAATACGTATTTTAGCTAAAATTATCTGATTATGACAATTTTACATGCAGTTATTTTATATTACAGAGTGAGGACTTTTGCATTAGAAAGATTATGTCCTTGTTACAGTTAATTGGTTTTAAAAACCAACTATAATTCTTTAACGAGCCTTAAAGCATCATATTGTGGTTGCTGAGCCAAAACTGCAGCGACTTCAACAAAACATTTCACATAAAAATTAAAAATGGTATTAGCACTACAGATGTGGTGTCTGAATTAGTGAGTGCTGCTCTAACACGGCCCCTTTCTCATTTTCTCCTTTCATGAAACTGAGCAGAATTACTAAGAATAAAAGAGCAAAGGATCTATGATGGGACCACACCGCAAAAGCACAACTTGTTCTACCCTAATTACAAAGTATTTATACGCTAT
The DNA here is from genome assembly GCA_013399855.1 of Oxyruncus cristatus. NCBI lineage: Eukaryota > Metazoa > Chordata > Aves > Passeriformes > Cotingidae > Oxyruncus > Oxyruncus cristatus. The sequence continues at coordinate 74,801 of VXAY01006162.1, forward strand.
TTTTAAGGTATAAGGTGTATTTGAGGGCACTTTTAGTTCTAGTTCTAGTTGGACAGGGCTTGGAGCAACCTGGGCTAGTGGAAGGTGTCCCTGCCCATGGCAGGGGGTGGAACTGGATGAGTTTTAAGGTCCCTTCCAACCCAAACCATCCCAGGATTCTGTGACATGGTTTAGTAGTGGGCTATGGTTGGGTTTGTGGTTGGACTCAATGACCTTAAAGGTCTTTTCCAACCTAAATGATTCCATGATTCTCTATCTTCATATATATAGATATATATTTATATAGTTATATATAGAGAGATATATATTTACAGCCATATTTACTAATAGTAAAGCAGATTTAAGAACTTTTCTATTTAGGGTACCAGCTATGAAAGAATCATTTCTCATAATGCCTGCAACTAGATAAATGTGGCCATACATAAGCTGATCCTCCATAATTAGTTAGATAAAAGTGTAAGCAAAGTAAAAAAAAAAAAAAAAAAAAAAAAAAAAAAAAAAGGGAAAAAAAAAAGGGGAAAAAAGGAGGAAAAAATCAAAGGGTGGGGGAAAAAGAAGAAAGAAAACTTGCTCCAGGGAAGAAGCAACTGTTCTCTGATGTGCAGCAAGGAATTTAACATCAAAGAACTAATGTAAATGGGGCCCATTTACCTCAAAAAACAACACACCACTCCACATTCTGGAATATTTCTATTTAAGTTTGACAGCATTATGCTTTGTACCAAAATCCAAGATTGTGTAATTTGATAGATGTCAAAAGAAAATGACCTTCAGAATGGCTACCAGTGGCAATTTCTGTTATTAAGTATGTTAAAACTCTCTGTGGAGTATCTGTTTAAACTTCAGAGATCAGCAGATCACCTTTTAAGTTCATCTGATTGTACATAAAAATTCCATTTCGACCTCAAAGCCTGAAACATGTATTTTCTTTATGTGCCTCTAATACCGACAGCGGGTGACTTCCTACACCAACACTCTTGTTCTTCCTACTGCTCTTCCCATTAATCAGATACCAAATGAAAGCTGCATCTCTGTTCCACACTGAAAATAGCACACCAGTTCAAATATGGAATTTGAGCCACCCAAAAGACCATTAAAAGTAGCTGAATACCCAAAATGACGTTAACAGAATAATTAGTCAAGTACCAAATGACTTCAAGGGTTTTGAAACTGAATGATAGAAATCCCCAAATCCTATTAATATTCTATTTTACATTTCACTTTTGGAGGTCTATAAATCTTTTTTTTTTTTTTTTTTTTCTTTAAACATACATCTTTAGGAGAAAAAAAAAAAAACAACTCTAATTCACGTACCAAGTACTTTTAGTTGGGGGGAAAAACAGCAAGAATGACTAGAAATGAATTTGACACTACCTGTCCAGAGAATTGCCTTTCTGCTGCACATTGCAACTCTCTGCTTAATGGGGGCCCACTGAGAAACTGCTTCTGCAAACTGTGCCTTAGGAAAACTCTGAATTCCAGACTTTTCATTTAAACCAACAGTGTATTTCTGTGAATGCTGAAGTTACTGAGACAAATTAAATACAGACATTTAACTCTCACAAAAAATTCCTCTGTGAGACTCCAACTGCAGTTCCACCATCCTTACTACAGGATGCAACTACTACCTTCATCTAAATGGATTTACTGAGCATCTCAATATTCCCCAGCGTCACTAATGCTGATTTCCAGTCACTGTTGCAGTGAGCCAGGCACCTCACTGAAAACAAACTGCACGATTTGGCCTAAAATACGAGCCTTGTATACAAGATGAAGTTTTAAAATCAGATTAATAGATTAGGTTTGCCACATGAAAATCGTTTAATGCCTTAACTACCCTTTATGTAAGATGATACAGATGCATGGATCAGGCACTCCAAGGGCTGACAGTGAATTATGGCCTACTCTGGAGCTGCACTGGGACATTTTGCCAAAAGACTGCTCCGTGTGATAAGCACTGGGCTGGGAATCACGGACAGCACAGGCAGAGGCGGCCAATTTTCCTTTGATTCTCTCTCATCAATCACCTGGGGAATGACTATCGGCGAAATCAGTGTTGTGTTTGGTGATGACAGAGATTCCTGCAAAGGAACAGATTCAGATGATCATAATACAGGAAACTGCTTCCCACCTGCCGCCCATCACGCTGGACACTTCGGTTCTCATTGACTTCTGCTCACGTCGACTCGTGGGTCACTTTGGGGGCAGGCGGCTTTTGTATCATGGCCCGACCCCTTCTTTTGCTCAACACTCAAATAACGGGAACCGAGTAAACCTGGTGAAGGTGAGGAGAATGCAACACTCTCCACTTTATGGTCCCGGAGCTCAGTTTTCCCTCATCTACACGGTACAGCACAAACACATTCCCCGCATTATGATTTTTAATATCTCCTCGTTTTCTTCTGTTCTGTCCAGCTAAATGAAGATGGTTATCTAAAGTGGGTTTAAGACATCACATCAAAAGTGGTGGCACGTTCTTTTTCAGAGCTTTAACAAAGAAAACACGCACCCCACAGGAATTCTTTGGGCTTTTACAAGCTGCCTTTATCCCTCAGGAACACCGGGCACTGCCGCACTCTCTCGCTCATGTGCTCTGCCTCTCTCCCACTCTAATATAAAGAAGTTTACAGAGTCACTCAGGCCCAGATGTTTTTGGTACCCAAACAGTTGACACCCAGTAAAATCACCAAGGGACAGGTTGTTAAACATCTTTGAAGACACAAGTCAAAGCTAAAACTTCCTCCACAAACAGAAGTTGCAGCAATACCGAGAGGTGACACCGATCCATGACTTGACTCACTTATGGACTATTTAATATGAGCTTTACAATACATGATTCTTTCAATAACTGGAGATTTCCAAGAGCCAGGCACTTTATCACTATGTATCAGCTAAGTTTACATGCCTTGATTTTAGCCAAGGAGAGACCAGAAGGCTCCTGAAAGAATTATAAAGGGATAGCAAGGAGGTTTTAATTTTTTAGATGCTGCATTGCTGTTGTAAGTTGAATTTTATGGAGGTAACAAGCATTAGATTTGCTTGAACTTAGTGAATGGCTAGAAAAAAGTCCTATGTATCATTTGGAGATAGAATCTTTTGTGTTTAATAGAAGGAAAACTGGAAACAAGACAGACTGTACCACTAAATTAACTCAGTATCACTAAGCTAACTCGGTATTATGAAATTACATCATTAGAGGAGAGCCCAAAAAAAGTTAAGCTTCTACAGTTGGAAAGACAAACACTGAAAATACAACTAAATCCCTGAACAAATCTATGATCTGAAGCCATCAGTGTTCCTTAGCAAGATTATGTTGGATTACTTTTTGTAGTTTTAAATACAACAAAGCTTCCCCAAAAGAGAGACAACTTCCCAGAGCCAGAACCCATTAATGCAATGATGAGTAACTGTGCAAGTCCAGCAAAGGCCCAATTAAAAGGAGAATGGAATATATTGCTCAATCATCAAGCAATTAAAAACATAAATAAGTCATTGCGAGACTCTGAACATTCCCAATGTTTAATTATTTTTCCCTTCTCCATCCTGCAGCTGTAGGTCAGAATTAACTCCTCTGAACTAAATATAGGAGAACTCTTTGGGGGATTTGTCCCTTATTCATTTTCAAGCAAACATTCAAATTCATTTCGAATTCACACAAGAACTGCAACAGTTTCACCTAAATCAGATTTTCTACAAGTTAAACACCCCTCCTACACTCAGATGTGATTGTGAAACTACTTTGATCTCTGTTCCCAAATTTATTGCTCTGTGTAATCCATGACAAAATATAATGTGATTTACTGTATCTCTATATGACAGCCCAGCAGCTGACAGAACTTAATAATTCAGCATAAGAAAAAAACCCTTCTGGCACCAAAATATACAAACCATAATTGAGGCACTTTAGTATCACGTTACAATGAAGCATATGCAGACTGATCATAAGAACTTCAAAACAATTAAGAGTTCTTTCTCACCCGTTTAATGAAGGTGGGTTTTACTCTGTGACATGTTCTGCAGCTCTAAGCAAGTCATTTTGGAACACTTTCCTTTCTTCACGTGGAAAAACTCGGAAGGACTAATAGTATTGTTTTACCCCTTCCCTATTTCCCAAACACTCCTTCTCCTCCAAAAAGAAGAAGAAAAAAAACCACCTGCAGCTTTTCTCTGTTGCAAGGAAGACACAGCAAATGGGTGTAAACAGTGTCTTCAAATTATGCCAGAATTTAAATATGCAATGAAGATATTTTATAGTAGTTTGGTCTTGACCACTGGGCATTTTTTTCTAAATAAAACCATTTGTAAATTTGAATTTTTTTAGTGTACTCACCTAAACATGGATGTGACGGACACATTCCGTGGGGCAGCTTTTGGGTTGGCTTGCACTGACTGTTGGGTTTGGGGGACCTTGAGAAGGTCTTGTGTCAGGGATGCTTCACCCCAGAAACTTCCAATCAGAGTAAGAAGTAGAGCTCGTGGCATGGGATGCAGAAGAAATTCCTGCTTTTAATTCCAAGTGACAAACATCAGTTACTGCTGTTTGCACAACCCAAACCAGGAAGGAGCCCCAGGGAAACCAGCAGTGATGGCTGCAGGGACCAGAATCCAGAACCTGGGCCATGGTTGTAGGATCTGCCCTGTCACCCCTGACCAGGAACTCAGACCTGATGGTGTTCATTCAATAACACTGAAATAATCTCAAAATTCATGTGCTGAGTTGTTAAAAAAACCAAAACCCCAGTAATCTCACATTAGAGTCAGCACTGAACTGGAAAACAGCCAATGTTTTTCCTAATATTATAACATACCCTGGGATGTAAGGATAAGTAAAATTGGTAAATCAGAGAAAATTGTATCTACAAGCAGTCAGCCTTCTCCAGGACACAAGGTGTTGGGAAAAAGGGAGAGAACGAGGTAATGACTCAATCAGGCTTTTAAAAATATTTACCAAAGTTAAAATAATAAGCAATTGTGTACTGCAAGATAAAGTCGGTGTGTTACAGGTTGTTTGGAGGGTGAAGAAAGGTCCGGGAAAATATTGAAAAAATAACCAGAACAGTCATTCTGCCACTGGAAAAACCTCAGCATTCACCTTATCCACCGTCTCCATGATTTTGTGAGTCTTGATCTTACGAATGTACTCCCAAGGCTCCAACCTGGAAGTCATGGAATTGAGAGAAAGCAGCGTGTGCCCTGGTGCTGCAGAACTAGGGTGGTGTTTGGACACAGACTTGAAGAAGAAAAGAGGAGACAGAGAAGACAAAAAAACCTCCACCTGTGAACGCTTCTTCAAAAGATCCTTTAGATTAACACCAGCTGGTTAAAATAAAAAAAAAACCAAACACCTAAAAAACCGACCAAACTTCTGAAACTACCCAACTATAATTCATATGACAAGACATCATCAAAGTGCACTGAAAGATGGGCCATATGATAGACCTCTAATTTTAATTGTATCAGTCCTTGCCCTGCTGAAAGCTATCTTTTTAATTCCACATTTTGTCATAGTTTATCATTTGGCTCTTGCCTGGTTCTCATTTCTTAACAACATTGCATCAGTCATTTTAAATTTTTAACTCTATGGTGTAATTTGTGAATGCAAATAATGGTGCTTCATCTCCCTTCAAACATTAATGAAGGTATTAAAAACTGAGCCTATTGCTCTTGGGTGCACCCTTTTTTTTCCCCAGTTATACCAACTTTTCTTGGTTCCTAACTGTGGAAGCAGATTTATATATACCCCTGGTGAGCAGAAATCTGACCCTTGGTCTTCTGGTTCAGGTTTTTTTTTTTTCTGAGTTTTTATGTTAATTTTTTTAAAGGGGGCAGAAGCAGAGTAACTCTGTGAATAACAGCAGCTCTTGCTTTGAAATATCTCCAGTAGGAGAGTGCCATAAATTCTGTTTAGTCTTATTTGAGTGAAACATCCCCGAGATGATTCTACCATCCTTTTCTTCACATTTGGCTCCGGTGACTGAAGACTCTTCCAAATGGCTCCCTAAGGGATGATGCCATTCCTGTGACCATGTTCCTGGTCCACTGTCATCTTTCTTTCCTTTTGTTTGGAGGAATCAGAAGGAGCAGTGCAAAAGGGGACACACTGGAGAAAAAACTGCTCTTCTTCCTTCATCTAGAAGCAAAATATTTTTGCAGGATTTGCTGTAAAGGTACTACAAAGACAGACTGAACAATCTGCTCTTCTTGTGCTAACACACACCAAAAATCTTTTCTCTTTTTGAAATTCCTTTTTTTCCCCTCGATCTTCTAGGCTTTTGCCAGGTTTTCTCCAATAAAGCCAAAGTACTAAGCTTCTTTTTATTAATATTAGTTGGTGAATCACTAACACTGTGTCAGAAACGTTCAAGAACCAAATGTAAGTTAATGTACACAGACTCTACAAAGCAAAACCAATAAAAATATTCCTACTCTGGAACAGAGAGACAATATCATAGACAATAGTTCTTGGATCATAATGAAAAACGTTAAGAGACTTGGGAAACATCCAACTCTTCTTTGTAAGAACTGGAGGCTCTTTAAATTATTCATAGCTAAGGCCTAAGCTAAATAATTGATGTAACAGATTCAAACAAACATTTAAAAAAAAAATGGCACATAGACAACTGGTAGAGATCCTGAATTCATTCAGCAAGGAGACAAACATCTACATCATAATTAGAGACAATTTAAATGATATCATTACACTTGGGAAGAAAACACATCCACATTTCATGGCTGACCTGTTTGCCCCCATGTAAACAACCAGGGAATTGCTGCAAGGGGTGTAAAACAGTTCCTCTGGATGCTCACAGAAAGAAGGTTTCCTCTAGTGGGGCTGGGAGAGTTGGAATTCAGGGAGTGAAAGGTCAAAGACTCCACCACACTGAGAGGTCTAAGCAGGAGCCTACAGGACTGCTGCAGAGATGGTCCCGCTGTCAGAAGGCCTTAGGGACAAAGACGGAACCAGTTTTGGTGGTTAATGAACTGTAGAGCTGACAGAGAAGAACAAGAGCTGGAGAGGCAGGACTCACAAACAGAAAGCAGACAATGTGAACAGAAGTAATGGCTTTTAATCAAGTATCTCTTGGAGCACCTTTCATCCCTGAAGATGCCGTTTTCTTTCCCTTTGCCAGTGCTGAACAGTGTGACATCATCTGCACCAGTACTGACACCAAGCGCCAGAACAGACACCGTGAATTACAGACATTCCTACACATGCAGCAGGAAAACATTCCCAAGGACTACATCCAACTGGACTGTGTCCAAGGGCTGTGCTGGGCAGGTAATTCAGCCCCAGCACAAAGCTTGATGCTGAAGGAAGGACCGAAGTGTTCTCCAGGGCACGTTATCAGTACCTTATTTGTAATTTTGTGTGCAAGAAGTAAATCAAAAACTAAGCATCCAATCGGAGGGCACTGTCTGAAGAGTTTTGAAAACATTTACAGAAACATTATATCACAACATAACTGTTATATATAAAAGAGTTATTCTTAATTAGGAAGTGGTCACCTACACGGTGACCCAGGGATCTCAGCTTTATGTGGACTTTCCACCAATTATAGGTGGAGTGATTGTAACAGGTATAGACTAGAAAATAGTGTAAATGTCAGATTTTATTTAAACTAACAGGAATCTCGGAGCACAACTAACTGTTACATCATTGAAGTCTACAAGCATGACGTGTATGGCTCTCTGGCCAGGTTTTGTGTCATCCTCATTTGAGTCCCATCTCTCCGGAGGGACCATTTCACATCAGTACTGACATCAGAAGAATTTCAGTCCCAAAATTAAGGAGTTTAACTCCTTTTTTTTTTTTTGTGACTAGAGCTTCATCCTGTAATCAAATATCATGTGTGTTCAGCACAGTCAATAGACAAAAATGTAAATTACTTCTCCACAAGAAAAGCAGCACTGGAAGGGAATTAGATGTTCCTGGAACCTGCATAAACCTTTAACAGAATGAGTCAAAATACCTATTTAAATATAGAAAAGAAGTCAATAAAAAGCTAAATGTCGAAAATTATTTAGAGCTGAGAAAAAAAAAAAAACCAAAACATCATCATCTTCTCTCACTCCAATTTACTCATGTGTGCTGCTCAAAGGGAGCTTTTTTACGAGATATTTTCAGCGTTCCAAGGTTGCTTCCTTTGAGCATTGTTAGCAGGGCCACTGCCCTGCCTGGGTAGTGCTTTCCCAATGCTCATTTCCTCTGCCAAGAAAATACCACAGCTGAATGCTGCAAACAGCAGCGCTGCCAAGGCTCACATCTGCACACACTCAGACACGGTCTGTCTCTGCTTTTCGGCCCTTCTGGCGAACCTGAAAATGCTCATACCCTTGGACAGCCCGTTCCACCTGGCTGAGGAGTGATCCTGCCCCGAGCGTGGCTGATGGAACCTGGGGCTCACCTGTCCCTGCTGGAATCAGGAGCCCAGCTACAGCTCTGTGTATTCCCAAATATCACTGAATCCCAGAATGGTGTGGGTGGGAAGGGACCTTAAAGATCCCCCAGTCCCACCCCCTGCCATGGGCAGGGACACCTTCCACTAGCCCAGGTTGCTCCAAGCCCCGTCCAACCTGGCCTTGGACACTTCCAGGGATGGGGCAGCCACAGCTTCTCTGGGCAACCTGTGCCAGGGCCTCCCCAACCTCACAGGGAAGAATTTCTTCCTAATGTGGTTCAAGACCTTGCAGAAAAATGATCTGAAAACTTTACACACAAATATTTTATAGAAACAAAGCAGAAATAAAAAAATGCATGCTGACAATCCTAATGCTGCCCTGGGAATCTCCAAAGGACACCAACCCTGATGAAGCCTGAAGTGTTAAGGGATGGCTCAGGAACTAATATTACAATAAACAATGTAGTAGCTTTAGAGGTCAGATTATTAAGCAAGAGAAAATTAAAGCCCTGAATAAATTATGTGTCCCTAAATATTGAAAAGCTGCCTAGAAATACCAACCAATATTTCAATGTTCAGCGTGCTTGTAATGAAAACTGTTCCTCTGTTTCTGCCCCTCACTCCCCTCCTTCCCATCCCCACAGCAGCAGGACTAGGGGGAGGGAAATACCATCGGAATCCTGCATCTCCTTCCACCCATTTTAACTTTTATTTTTCTTTTCACTTAAGTATGAACCATTTCTTTTGTATTTCCTCGTGCTCACACGAGCAGCAATCCACAGTGACACAAAGCAACCCACACAGAAATCAGCGTTACTCACAAAGGAGATCAGAGGAATGAGATCCCTCACTTGAGAATGGACTGACCTTCAGAAAATCTGGACAGTCAGATGTTCCACGCCTAAACACTGAAATTCAGCTTCCCATTGGATTTTTAAGCAATCTTCACAGAATTGGCAGGAAAAAAAAGTAAATTTAGAGAACAAATTTTTTTTTCCCCACATGGCCCTAAATTTCGAGGTAACAAGATCCGGTAGAAAAATAAAAAGATTTTAAAAAAACCCCACAAGTTTCAAGGCTCATGCTGTTGTTAAGAGGCTTTATTCCCCCCCCCCTCTCCTGGATAAAATCTCCTTCATCAACATTCTGTGGACTGTAATAGGATCAAGATTCGAACTAAGTTAGCTGAAACTGTTACTTTTGAGCTTTAAATGGAGGTTGCCCTTTCAGCTGCTTTGACTTTTGGACCTTGTGGCCAATTTCCACAGCTCTACATTTGGAAGACAGAAAGGAAGCAGAATGGGAAAGGGAGATTTGAAGGTAATGCCAGGTATTTTCACATGTCTGTGAAAGACTTTTCAACTGAGATTCTTTTTTTCTTTTCCCCTCCTATCTTTTACTCAACATCTGTTCTTCAGATTAGAGGCAAAAATAGGGATGTAGGTTAAATTAAAAAAAAATAAAAAACCAGTATTCAATAGCAGTTAATATAGCTGAAAATTAGTAAATTTTTTGAAAAATAGAAAAAAATCCAGCAAATTAAAAAACCCCTGTATTTCTGACAGAAATGACAATTCAAGACTATTAAAGATACTGCCCTATGAAGGATTATTTGTAACTTTAATTTGAGGATGTAAAGAAGTTAACTTTTCTTTTGCTATACTACACATGTAAAAAAAAAAAAAAGATCAAAGAAAGAAAAGAATTGAGATTCAAATTCCATTTTTAAGCAAAAATGACAATGTCTTCCTGAGTTAAAATTAATCCTTTAATGATGAATTTCAAAGGTTTAAATACTTTCTGTGACCTTGGCTTTAAATAATTATGCCAAGCGGAGCTTTCCTTACATTCAGAAAAGATTCTGAATTGTTGATCACAGCCCTTTTAATGGCTTCAGCCTGGCTGATTTCCAACATAATCCCCCCAATGCTCTTTAAAATTACAGACCAAGAACCTGACGCAGGTAAATGAAATGTCACTTGCACAAAGGCTGCTCCAACGGTCTCTGCAGATTGTTAATTTGTGCCACTGTACATCCCTTTGCAGGAAAATGCATGATTTAGTGCATTAAGGAGTATAAGAGGTACTTCAACAACTATCTGCTTACACATACACAGTGTCTATATAAATATTAAGTAGGTTTTTTTTTTTTTGGTTTAGCTTTTTGAAATAAAACTGCCATGTTTTAGCTCCCTGATGGGGGGAAATACTTGAATTCAAGGCACGGGTCCAAGGGGGTGCTCAGCAAGCACAGACGGGGGCAGTGACCCCACAGAACAGAACGGAGAGGGAAACCTTGATGGATCTGAAACATAAATTGCCATTTTCAAGTCCTTGCTCACTTGATGCAGACAGGCAATCTCAGGTCAGCCATAATCAGCAACTAGATTCAATCTCCCTGCAGTTTTAGCCTGATTTTTTGCCTCCTTAAGAACTTACCTTCTTTTTAAGGGAGAAAAACCTTGGTTAGCCTGAACCACCCTTTCTACTCTCTATTCCAGCAAAGAAAAAGTGAGTAGCCTGGTCCTTGGCTGGCTTTACCTGTGAAACCACCTCTGTTTTTAAAGTCCTGCAGGCTCCCAGGCACCTCAGGGTACCTTCCTTCCATGCCCCCTGGGTGCTGGCCGGGGCTGGAGGTGCTCCCAAGGGATCAGATCACAGCCACGGCCTGGGCGCGCTCAGGGCCAAGGTTTTCGCTGCAGAACCACAGAGGGCAGGTCGACAGCAGACGTCTGGTTTTCAACTCTAGTGACCCCCAAACATTTTCCCCCCAGGGAAGCTTTGCTTAGCTGACTTTTGGGGTGATTGCTCCCCTTTCTCCACGCCCCACAAAGCTGCCCCGCGTGACCCTCTCTCACCTTGTCCAAGACCTTCTCTGTCTCAGCCGCGTGCCTCTTTTTCAGGTCTAAGATCATTTTTTCTGTCTCCATCTTCATCTTATTCACTGCTACCTCCTTTTCTCGAGCTGCCTTCAGCTTCTCCTCGTCCCTCTGACGGCTCAGGTCCAGCAGCTGCTGGTTCCGCAGAGAGTTCGCCTGAATGAGCTCTTCCCTCAGCCTGAGGATTTGGTTCTCCAGGCTACAGATGACCTGTGAGAAAGAACAAACAAAGTGAGAAAACCCAAACCCACAGAATAAAAACCATTGGGTTTTCTCAGAAAGGCTGTTAGCAGCACCCAAAGGGCACTCTATCCCTTCTCCTGGCCTCTCCTCCCTTTCCTGTGGTGCCTGCAGATGAACACAGCTCCCCCGGTCCAAAGCATTGGCAAGATTGGTGTTTTTGGAGGGGGTGCCCCCAGAGGTGAAGAAATTTAGTTTGTGGCATCACTGTAACTTCTATCCATACCTTCTTCTATTGTCCTTAAGAAATCACCTGCCCCCTTCTAATGAGTTATCAGTGTATCACCAATTATTTATCAATAGCTCCCAGACTCTGATGTAGGAACACAAAAGGTTGAAGAATCAAAATGGTAAGACATAAAACTGTGCTACTCCTCATTATACAGAATACACTCTGCTATTTTACGGTAGCTGTAGATACAGGTTTATTACTTCAGTTGCACCCTCGCACATAACTCTTACTAGTTACTTTTCTAACCCAATTTCTTCCACAGGTTCTCAGCCGAAGCACACGAGTATCACATCTGAGACACCAAGCGTTGTCCGTACAGACAAGTGGGATGGATGATGCTGCTGCGAGCACATGCATGTTTTCATTCACAAATTTAATTCTGAAAGTCAGCATTTTCACTAAAACCTCACGCAGTTATCTCCCCTTCTTTCCTCCTGCTTCACAAGCAACTTCGCAGGTCCATGGAATTCCGTCACAGAGGGTGAGACAATACTGAGATGATGTTCCACCAAACAAATGCAGGTGACTCAGCTCAAGCTTATTAAAGATTTCACAAAAAAAAAAAATCTGATGAAAAGTAGTGTATATTTAAAGTTCCCATTGCCCTGGAATGCCAGAATACTGATTCGAGAGTTCAGGGCTTGTCTTTCTTTCCAACTGCTATTTTTCTTCTTTAGACATTTTTAATACGCTGTCTGTAGTCAGCTAAACCATTTACTTGCAGTCTCTGAGAACCACATTACTACAAAACTTTGAAAAAGAAACATTCATTTCTGACCGTAGCTGGGACATGAACGACTATCAGATCTATTGCCTTGAACGTTAATCTCCCAAGACAGATTGTTATAAATACTGTGATCTGAGAGACGGAAAAAAAAAAAAAGAATAAAAATCAAGGCTTGAAAGTTTGCCTGTTTTCCCAGCTATTTGAACTACATGGTGTAACAAAGACGTTGCCTCCCTTCAAACCTTCAATTTGTCCTTCAGCTACCACAGCTGTAACACGTATGAAATAATATTAACCCCCTCAGAAACTTATTTTGCTTCCATGCTTTCCTAATTACTCACTGGCATTGCTCCCCACTATGCCAAAGGTAAAATTGTGTGCGAGGCAGAGAAGGAACGAGCACATCACTTGTACACAGAACTCTAACACAGGCCACATATTTCAGCTCTATCAGCATTATCTCAAACATATGTTTCATATAGTGTAATCTGCACTAGATCCTTTCCTTCCTCTCCTGAGCTTTTTCCTCTACACATGTTTAATTTCTTATTAAATCCGTATACGGACTAAAAACGCAAAGTACATTTGAGTCCATAATTATAATCCACGACGTGCTTCTATAATTCTTTCAGAAAATTATTTCATCTCAAGATCACAAAAACATGACAGCCTGTCTGGCTTTTCCTTAGCCAGAGAAACACTAACTCAATGAAGATAATAACTACAATTTCTGTCGGATGATACGGTCTGAGTTCCAAACTGACATACGCAGCATTCGGGTTTTTCAACAGCTGTCCCAGTGCAAGTCCTGCCTGGAATAATCACAATTATCTTTTAATCTGTGAGAGCTCCTTTTGAGAGCTCATTTCCCCCAGCATTACCACTTTCCTTCTAGTTTCCCCCCCTCCCTTCTTTTTCTTTTTTAAAATAAAAAACTTCCTTTAACTACACCCTCCCACACACTCGTTAGTGAAACTAAGATATTACACTGCTCAGAAGTTCCCTAAAAAGTCTGTTAAAATATTTAGGATGAGAAACCCGGGCTAACTTTTTATAATATAGGGAAAATTCATTCACAAATGATATTACAAGCCAAAATAAAGGCTGGGTGAATTCTTGACTCAGTTGTTAGGTCTTTTCTGCTTTACTTCATTCTTTATTCAGTAATTCTTATTAGAAAGTCAGTAGAAAAGGGAATGGCACAACACAGTGTTTCCTACTGCCAGAAGGAGCAAGTAACAGCTCCCAGCCAAAATGGGGAGCCAGCTGATAGTGGGCTGAGTGTTATAGGTAAAGTAACAGTAATTAATATGCAAAGGAGCATTAATGCTGGACCTAATAGATGGTAAAAGCAGATCTGGTTCTATTAGGAGAGAAGAAAGACTCTGGAGACGGGGTGATGGCAGCGAAACTAATATGATTAAAGGAGTCCCTTTGGAGCAACTTCACTGCCAGTAAGATGATGTTAAGAGACATCTAATCTCCCCAAAGTGACTGGAAAAAGCTTATATTGGGGATCACAGCCACAGTTCTTGTCAATTACTTTCAAGTAAGTCCAGTTCTCACAGCCAGATTAGGTTTTCCCATAAACAAAGTCAGTGGCAGAAGCAGATTACACCCGAACAACTTACTGCCTAAGACAACCTTGTGTGACACGAGATCTTCAAGTGCTGGAGGAAATGAATCCCAAACTTTCCAGCACTAAGACTCTGCTATTCCACATGCCAGGTTTAATAAACTATTATTAGACTTACATGTAGGCAAATCAGGAAAAAAACCCCACCAAGCTGACTTAATTCTCAGTTGTGAAAAATCCATGAAATATAAAACTTATGAGCAACTGTCTTTCCTTAAGGATTCTGTGAGAAAATAAGAGCTGCAGTTACAAAACCTCACTTCTCATGCTTGAGATCCAAAGGCACAAGGTTTCTTTGGAACACTGAATCCTCTTTCTCAGTATTTGTTGCTTAAATTTTTCCCTGGCTGCTCTGTTTGGGAACCAAAAATGGTTTGCGCGGTCCAAACAGTAACTCGGGTGCAAGAGCTGCTGTGAGAAACACACACCGTAAACACTCCATCTGAGCAAACTGTTATTGTGCTAAACTGGATTAAACATAACAAATAAAGACTCACAGTATGTAATAGGTCCAAAAGGTTACTGCTGTTTGGGGTTTTTTTATGGACCTATGTGTTGCAGTCTTTATTTCAGCCGTGTGGGTACAAGGACATGAAATAAAAGAGATCAGTATCTATTTTGGAAAGGATGCAGAAGTCTGTAGCAAGTCCCAGGACAGCCATGCCACAGGAACATGCCTCAGACAAGGAAGCATTTTGTAAAAAGACTGTTAATCCACATACAGGACAACAAACAGAAAGACAACACTAGTTTACATAGTACCCCAAATGGAACAGAAATACAAATACATGAACTGTGTGACAGGGTAGAGATTTCATATGAGTTTGTGGCACACTTGTATGTCCCACGGCTGAAGAAACTGCTGGCCAAGGTGGTGATTTCTATTTCTGTTTCAAAGCAATAACTCAGAATTCTAACTAAGAATATCTGTGGTGAAATAGTGTCATAAAAAGGGTGGGTCATAAGCCCACAGCAATTTGCCTGTAGGGGAAAAATAGACTTGAAAGAAAAAGAAGAAGGTTGGTCACTCACTTTGGCCTATTTAAAATGCCAATAAATGTACCGCGTGTTTTTTGGAAGGAAAACATGTGCTCTTAATTTTAAAATAAGTAAATTGCATAAGAAAACATAAAGTTGGCAAAAGGTTGAAATGAAAATCTGTTGGTGATGTCTGAAACTGCGACAGTTACGTGCAACACAGACGAGAAATGGACCCAATGACTACGGGCTAATTAAAACCAATAATGATACACTTTCCCTTTATTTTTTTTTCAGGAGGTCCCTCTTCACCCCCATGAAGCATTTCCTTGGATCAGTTTCTGAGGAAGAGGCTGGAGCATGACCACATCTTCACACTCACGGCCATGGAACACAGGGACCTCACTGCCTCCCTCCCCAGCACATGACACACCAAACCACATCCACCCCATCGCCACACTCAGCGCCAAACACTGTCCAGGGCATTCAGGAGCCACAGAAACAAGGCAACGGAGAGTGAAGATCAAATCCACTCCTGCCCTATTCCCCAAGGCTCAGATCTGCAGTCATTTAGGTGTTGCTTCAGCAGATTTACACTAAGTGAGTAACATCTCCCCGCAGACGGGGCTGCAATAACCCTCACTGCTCTTCATGGCTGAGCACACTCAGGCTGCCCAAACAGCGCACTCAGCTGCTTCCACACCACTGCATTTCTCTGGTGGCTCATGACAACTCAGGACAAGAGGGCACAGGCTTAAGCTCTGCCAGGGGAGGTTTAAGTTGGATATTAGGAAGAAGTTCTTCACAGAGAGGGTGATCAGGCACTGGAATGGGCTGCCCAGAGAGGTGGTGGATTCACCATCCCTGGAGGTTTGTAAGATGAGGCTGGATGTGGCACTGAGTGCCACGATACAGTAATCACAGTGGCGTTGGATCAAGGGTTGGACTTGATGATCTCAGAGGTCTCTTCCAACCCAGTTGATTCTATGATTCTTCAAACTGAGTTTCAGAAGTTTTCTGCACTGGGTTAACTTGGCTTCAGTCTGAGATGACTGCACTGGGCTCAGTTTGCTGTGTTTAATGTTGCTTGGAACCTTTAAAAAAACCCGCAACAAAACCTCCCAGAACCTTCTGAGCAGTGCTATGGCCTTAGCTCTGAGGTTAGAGTATCACAAGGATCCTTTCCAGGATAATAACCTCAAATATTAGCCTGTAACAGCCCTATTTGACCCACCAACATGCGGCTTCCGCCTCGGAGTGCCAAGACCTTCTCAGCATTTCCTCACGTGGAAGAACATTAAAATGAGCAGTGTGAGCTGGGAACCATCAGCTGGACCTTCTGAAAGGGAGATTTGTCTCTCTGGGTCTCGTTCTGCTGATGTGACAGCGATGGATGAGGTATCCACAACATTCCTTATTGGGCACTGGATTATTTTTGAAAGGAGATCAGTCCAGTCCAGGGAAAGGAAGTCTGTAGTAAAAACAAATCTCACTTTGATGATGAAGAATTAAAAGGAAAATAAGGAAGAAAGCAGAAACACCCAGTGATTCAGTGGTGACAATGACTCCCTTTTTACCCAGGATCAGTGCAATGTCCCAGAAGAGATGGATGAAGTGTCCCCTCCCAGTCACACAGCAACTGGTGACATATCTGCTGTAAAATACCTTAGTGGGATTATCTGTTCAAAGTGGGAATCTCAGCTACTTCAGCTTTCCTATGAGTAAACAAAGCTTTATAAAACGCTGGGGAACAGATCATACAAGTTTCTCTACCATGAGAAAAACAACCAGTGCATTTAACATAAAAGAAATCTGAAAACCAAACAAATACTTGCAGCTCTAAGCTTAGAAAAAAAGTATAGCTGTAAGAACTTCAAATGCGTGTAATGTTGATTTGTGTTTAAAACAAAATTGATTTGTATTAATGAGTTTTTCTGCCGCAGCTTCAGCAAGTCACAACACTCCTTCTCACAAGGGATCTCATTCTGGTTTTGGGGAACTACCCCTATGATTTTTATCCTTAGGAGATAAAAGAGTTCAGAAACCAAGGACCAGGAACAGTGCTAATGGATCTCTATCTTTTTGTCCACAAAGCATCCCACTGAGTCCAGCTGACCAAACCAATACTTTAAAACAGTTAGCATTTTAAATTCAAGAGTCATTGAAATGTAGTAATTTAAGTTTTCAAAGTTGTCTTGTAAATAAAGCTTGGTAAATAACTGAATTATGCCCATTTTAAACAACTACATTGAAAATACTTTCTATACCATGGCAATTTCAATTAAAGTATGCTAAGAATTTATTATCCAATTTTCCTTGTGACTGGTAAAATCAGCAATTTGTCAATATTATGAATCCTTTAAAAGATAAGATCTGATTCCCAAAGCAAACTACTGTGAATGTCACACACATTTTCACATGGGTAATGATGTGGCAGAGCACAAATTAACAGGGATAAGTAATAAACAGCTATTTAGCTTTCACAGCACAATCTATTACACTGTCAAGTTTAAATGCCTTTTGGGTAAGAACACACAGGCCCATAAATGTGGTACTTAAGGGAGCAGAGAAATGAAATGGTGTGGAATGAAGTGAAAATGAGCAATGGTTCAGTGACCAACAGGTTGGTCTCAGCTCCTAAGATCATTTCAAGGAGCACCAGGCTGTGCAAGCTCTTCCAGAGGAACTCATGGAAGCCACCACCCTCATCACTATAGGCAGCCCTGGTCAGTGGTCTAGGACTTCCTGGAAACACTAAAATATCAGCTTCAATACTCAGAGATGCACTTGATTACATATTTATACAGTATTTTGCGCATATTGAAGTGTTCCTGTTCCTGAGGGGGGAAAAGTTCCGTCCAGAACGTTGGTGCTACTGCACAACTCTTGACTGGGAGTCATCTTTATCCTATATATATATCCAATATATATCCTGTATATGACCACACTGCAGTGACGGGGTGAAGTTATTAACACACTCATAAATGAAATGTTCACAGTTTACAACTCAGGCTGGATAAGATCAAGTTTAGGTCTTGTAGAACTTGAACAAAGCAAAGCTGCACTCACTAACCTGCCCGGCACACAAGGAGGGGCAGTTCTCTAGACTCAAACAGAATATCCAGTGCCAAAAAAACTTCAGCAACAGCAGTGCAGGTGGCAGCTAAGGGTAAAATGTTTGCTGTTCAGCAGTGTCAGATCCCAATCCCCATATTCCAGGGCTTATGCAAAGGCCTATTGACTCCATCTCCACACAAACTCAGCTTTTCTCACCTTTAGAAATGTATTCCTGACATCTCTCTTGAAAACATCCACTGGGGCTTGTAAAGAGAAGTGTTGAGCTGCCAACTTACATATTTATTCTATTAATTTTAACAGCATTAAGCTGCTTTTAAAGGTCAAACCTCCTTGGTCAGGTTCTTTACGTGGACTGTTCCAGCACTGGGTATGCTCTGAAAAATGCCTCTAACATTTATAAATCTGATAAAAGCATATTACAACTAACCCTGCTTATTTTGTACCTAGCAGGGTGTCAGTCAGGGCTGGGGGACAGGTTTAACACTACCCTACCTGTACAGAGCAAAACATCACTCTCCTCTTCGGGGCCATACCATGGTCAACACTCCCCTCACCCCAAAATCCTGCACTTAACACGGTCCCAAGAACAGTCCAGCACCCTTTAAGACTAGAATTTACTTATTAGTGATGTATTTGCTCTATCTTCTCTACTCTTGTTCTACAGCTTAAGCATCTTCCTGAAACAGAGTGAAAGTGTTGACTCATGAAGAACGACAGTTACCTTCTGCTTAGTTCCATTTTCAATAAAATTAATGCAAAATGAGTCATTCCTACAAATAAACACACTTACGCAACATTTCCACAGGTAACCTAACCCGAGGTAGGCCTAGGTATCAAAATGCCAGTAGGAAAAGCTATCCTGAAAATATTGGCCCCACTCTGGCTTCTACCCCTGAGAAAGGAGCAGCACATTTTTGGGATCTGCTGTGACACGACATTAAGCAAAACACGATTTTTGATTTCTTTTTTCCCCCCAAAAGGACTGCTCCGAAACAGATCTGGACTTTTACAGCAGCCAGTTAGCTGCCTAAATCCCAGTTAATGTAAACGGCACTTAAGCTACAAACTGGGCTTAAAAAAAAAAATGAAGAAGGGGGGGGAGAAAGAAAGAAAATCAGACATCCATTTGAACAGCTCCACAAAGAGCTTAAAATTAACAGAGCTTATTTTGATTTCTTAATTTACATAAGTACATTTGATTCCAATTTAGTTAACAGCAGCTGGAAAGCAGAACTTCATATAGGTTGGTTATTGTCACTGCCTTCCTAATAAGATGAGTTTTAGTCAAACAGAAGAACCTCGAGCTTACAAGTGCAACAAAAACAATGCAGTGCACTGAGGAGTGAAAGGATTACTTACCACGTTGAAATTGAGATAAACGTAAATACATTTTCCATTTAACAGTTCTAAGACCTGTAACAGACTTGGCCCTCTTGCCTGGAAGACAGATCCAGAATAGTTTCTTATTACCTGATTTACTGCATTTGCTTTGAAGTAGATTAGTGAGTCAAAAATTAAAACATCCAGCCTTCTTTCTCCTCTCCTTTTATCTGATGAAAGAAATGTTTACATTTGTATTCTTCTTTGTACAAACAGAAAGATTTGAATAAGACTGCTGAGAGACCTACCAGGAAAGGACTCATTTCCTTCTGTCTTTCTACTAAGAATTTTAATGGAGACACTCACATGGGCACATAACAATCTACAAAACTGCATTAATGGAACTTAAATATGATGGAGATAAAAAAAATGAATGGGTCATAAATATCTGTTTAATGCAGTGATCCCCTAAAATAACTTGTGAGAGCAACACACAGATAGAACACAGAGTGGCTAAAATAAGAAATGAAAATCTACATGTAATTCCAGGTTTTCTGCATCATGCAAACCATAACAATCTATCCCTCAATGATGATTGATGAAAATTACACCAAATGTGTTTAGTCTTCCCCGTTTTCCTCGTGAATAACTCTCTAAAGCTTTAATTTTTGTATCTCAGGATGTGAAAGGAAAATATTCCTTTCGGTTCTGAAATAACCCTGAGGTAAAGCTTGTTCTGAAAGTGAGGAAAAGCTACTGATATGCCAGGAAGGATAGGACTTTCCTGCAATGGAATACAGAAATGGAGGCTAAAGATCTCTGCAGTGGCCTGGGAAGAACCACATGTCAATCTGAGAGTACTTCTGTGTCCAGCATTTCTTAAGTCAAAGCTTTTAACAAACATTTGCATTTAAATTTTCCACATGTTACATTTAAAAGCATTACCATTTCCTGAACAACACATAATTCTGATTTAAATGCAGACACGATGCATTACAGATTTAAGGATTACTACAGGTATTCATCTCTATGGGGCAGCAAAATTAAATGTACTATAATTCCCAATTTGCCCCCAGAAGAGGAACAGGTTGCACTGTCTGTGAGAAATGTCTTTGCCCTGTCAACTATTGACGAGACGTCACTGTAAGCAAAAAAAGCCAAAACCACCCTATGCCCAAAAAAACCACCTTGAAAAGTACCACACACTTTTCTTTTGGATGCACTAGTTTAAATTACTGCTTGAAACAAACATATTTTGAATATTCCAGAAGTTTTACCCCATAAGGGTTTTATGGAGACTGTAACGGAAACGGCGTCGGATGCAAAACCTGACAGAGGAAACAAGAGACAAGATGCAGATACAAAGCCTTATTAAGAAGCTGTTCGTGCATAAAGTATCTCCCAACTCCAACTCCCGAAGCTCCTACTTGTAGAAAAGCCAACTTCGGGCAGCAACTCCCATTAAGTCCATCTGCCATGACCATCCCCTCAAGAGGCACTTGAGGAGACTCCACGTTGGTGCCTCTGTCCAAGCTCTGCCCTGATTGTTAATAAAGTGGAAAAGAGATGCCCATTAGAGCTCCAGTATAATCACAGGAAGCCAACTAAAGAACCCAGTGCTTTGAACTTTCAACAGATCCCTCGTTTCAACCCGTGGCAATAGTTGCAGGATTTCTGTTAATCAATGAGTTGTGGTGAATTCCTGTCCATACATTTGCTGCTTACCCAAATAAGATGCAGAATCACACACAGGTGCCCAACATCTGGCTTTCTCCTCTTTGAACCAACTCCTCCTTGGAAGGAGGATATTCTAGTTGACTATCTTTAGTGTCAGTCCTGCTGTCAAACAGATAAATGTGTCATCCACATCTGAGGATGAAAATCCTAGAGAAGGAGGTCTTTAGTCTAGCCTAGATGTTAGGCTGGAGTCAAGGGCATCAGATGATGTCACACACGCAGAGCTGATGCTGTTTCAAGTCTCCCTCTCTGCACCTTCATCCTCAAGTGCTGGTTGCACTATTTCCGTCACCTCAACAGTGGCTCTTCTGACTTGAGGGACCTTTTGGAAGCCTCCTGCTCCACAGCTACCAGTTCAGAGAGATGAGATCAACCACAGGGTGATCTGTCCAAAATAAATGACAACTGTGTGCATAACACCTCTTTTCTTGAAATGGAGAGGTTTTTTGGCTCAGTATCTTCCTCTGGCACCTTTACACTGATCTCTGTCCTTTCCATCCTTCTCAGTTTGTCCTTGAATCCAGCTGATGCCACTTCATTTTCTGAATGACAAATAGGTCACTGCATCCTGAGGCAGGAATTTCTTCAGATTTATTTATGCAACTGTTTTGAATCTACTGTACTTTGAATAAATATTTATATGCTGTTTAAATGTAAAATATAAATACATGCTAAACATTCAGATCCTATGAAACACCAGTAAAGCAAAATAAGCCATTAAATACATCCATTTATACAGGTCCCTGTGTATAGTTACTACCCCCTCCTCTCCAAAAAAAATCCCAAACCCCAAAACACAACCTCAAAACTGCATTAAGAGACAGGAACAATGTGTCACTCCTAAGCTGAATACTCTGGCAGGGAACAACAGCTGTGGGAAGGGTTTGAAGGAGAAACTGTTGACTGGAAGCAGAGCCCCAAATGGAGCTGTCTCCTTTTTGTACTACAGTGAAGCACAGTCTTTTAAGAGGACATAATTTGCAGGCTTTTGAAATCTGCTGCTTTACTCTCTGGAAAGCACCATTGTCTTATTATGTGAAAGTAAGAAATCGTGACTATGTACCACATTTCTACTAACAAAAAGATCAGGGAACTAGTAGAAAGATTATTTCTTGAATACCTGGAGGTGGATATTTTGACAAATGGTTTCTGATGCATTTGTGAGACAAGAGATTTTGGGTTTCCTCATATCTAATTACCACATTAATGAAGGCCATGGCTATAAAGGAATAGCAAGGCTCTCTCTGCTAAACCTCCTTGAAACTTGGGCACAGGAAAACAAACATTGCCTTCCATATAAATGGCTACATTAGGAGCCATTACTGATTAATGCTGAGTATTTTCCCCAAGCCTCTGATGAAAAAGATGCCAAAGAAAAGGTTTGACTGCACAGCTTTAGAAATGATAGTATTCTGCTGAGTACCCGACACAATACTCAGGTAGAGCAGGTAAGAATTAATTGGTACCTTCCCCCCTCCCCAGAATTTCAGATGCTGAAACTGTTTTTGCCTCTATTGAACCAGCTCGGCCTAGACTGGCTTGTCCCGCAGTGACATGTATATTGAATACAAATCAGACAGCAGAGCTTTAAATCTGTGTTGCAGCTCTCATTTCCAATTCGAGAACTGTACTATAATCATAAGCTTCTGGTGGATGAAAGGAAATCAGCTCTCTGAATATTAGCTAATGCCACATTTGCAAGTCCTGAAGAGATCTGTGCTGTTTAAAAAAAAAAAAAAAAAGATCATTTCTCGTGAACCTATATATATGAATCGCTTTGTACTGCTCGACTGATAGAAGCGATGCCTGTGCTGGGATTAAACCCTTTTCATCATAAAACCTCATCTGGTTCGGAGTCCAAGTCCATCAAACCTTTTCCCTTTAAAGTCCCGCCTTTGATTCCACATCAATTTATTCAAACCGCAGCTGGGTGGCTGAAAACGAAAGGACAGCATCATTTAAACCAACCATGTTCCCAACTTGAAAGAAGGACTATAATTAAAAAAATGGGCATAAAAGAATGGAAATGGGATAATATTTTTTAATGGTAGTTCAAAGGCCGACAGATGTCAGAGCCTTTGAAGATGTCAGTACACTGAGCAAGGAGTTGCCATTAAATAGTTTGCCTGAGAGGTGAAGCAGCTTTTTAATGACTGAAAAAGCCCTTGCAGACACATCCTTGTGTTTTTAATTTGTCAGAGTTTCTGCAGTATTTTCTGATTAATGACACATGATTATAACTGCATAGCACACATATTTTTATACTTTGTTAAATGAATACTTTATTCCACATTCCTTCAGTGCCAGATAAAAACAGGAAGGCTTTACTACAGAGTCCAAAACTATTCAGATTGCTCAAATATTTATGGTAATTTGAGGGGATTGGCCAGATCCAGAGCTACTATGTGTTGCTACCTTTTGTTCTTTAATGGAGCTATTACTACTGCCATCACAATGTGCATGCATTAAGTGAGCATGTGACCCAGTAATGCATTGTGCCCTTCTTGTGCCCTAAACAATCAGAGCTTTCATAACTCACTGATGAACAAAGTCATCAAATCAAAATAACATTAAGAAAAATCCCACTGTTGATCCTGAACAATACACACAATGGCTGTGCCAACGCATTGTAAGAGGAAAATAACTTTTCCAAGGGAAAAAAAAATAAAAGCAGATTGCTAGGAAACATCATGTTCAGAAGAAACACAGCAATATTTATAAATGCAGATAAAGTCCCCATCTTGGGCTGAGAAGATGCTCCTGCAACATCCTTCATCTCTCTGTTAACATATGCAAATTTTTTCCTATTCTCACCATGAATGGAAAATGTAGTAGCCTGAAACCCAGGGACCATTTCTTTTGCTCACCTCCCTGCTCAGCTTTTGTGGCCACGTGCCTGCCAAGCTGAGCAGGGAGAGCCCAGGGACAACCCAGCCCTGGGGAGGGACAGGAAAGCCAGCGCTGCGTGCCCTGCCTCCTATCACACCTTAGAGCAGTCACTCACAGGAAAACACAGTCATTACAAGGGAATTTGATTAATGCACTGCTCCTTCTGCTCTTCCTACCCAGATTCAGCCTGTAATTGGATCAGAAATAAAAATATGATGGGCTCAGCTAAAAAAACGTGCAGAGGGGTTGGAGGTACCGCAGCAGAGCTTTGTGAAATGAGTTTCTGGTTTCCCCCGAACATTTACATGATTTCCTAAGTGTGAACATTTGGCTTGTTGCAATCCACATGCACCAAAGAACCTCTCTGTGAGAGGCCTGCTGCCTGCCACCCCCATCAGAATCTCCCCGAGGGGAGGAAGGGAACTCCTTGGACGCTTGAGTTGGACTCTCACTGGATCCACAGTGGAAGATGAAGGGAGTTGGGAGCCACAGCTGTCCTGCTGCGTGTCCAAAACACTGGGCAGTTCTCCAGCTGCAAAGGCAAGCACTGGAAATTTTGAAAAGACCATGGCTGCAGAGAGAAGAAACGAAATTCTGAAATGGAATTCTCCCACATCTATTGAATGAAAACAGAGCCCTGCTAGGTAAAAACATGACTATGCTATGATTTCACGATAAAGAACACGCAGAAGAGGACTATTTTCAGTACAAATAATTCTAAATCCCATTCCCAACTGACCTGCAGCCTTCCTTCTTGAGTTATTCCAAAGTTACCTTCCAAGATAGTTTTACTTAAAAGGCAAAACAAAGCCTAACCTACCACACATCACTGGACTCCTTGACCTTATCATGAATCTCACGAAGATTTGAAACCTCAGCCTACACCAATGTGACATTCCACACTTTTGCCACTTTTCCTAGTGGGAGCAGCCAGGAAACTGCCGAGCAGGATGGGATGGAGCAGCCACCAGGAACACCCGTGGACCAGAGATGTGAGATGAAGAGCTCATTCCCTCTTCCACCCCCATCTCAGCAGTTTGGCAGGTCCTGGCTGCCTGGGGGTCTCCGCAGGAATGCTGAGGCAGGGGCACATTCCAGGTGGAATAAAGGAAGGGAGCCAGCTCTCCCCATCCAAAGGGCCATTGATGTCTCCACTCTACAGAGACGTGGTACTTTCTGCTCATACTCAGTTATTTTGGCACTACGGTAAAAATAGCAAAATAAAATGTTGAATTCTAAGCATTTATACTTCAGCTGAAAGAAACCTTCAGAGAACAAAGAAAAGGCACTTCTTTAAGCCGTGGGACTTCCCAGAGAATTTCAAATTTCTCACAAAAGATGTATCAAGATTTTGAACAAACATTACAACATTCTTCCCAAGTGGGAAATATCAGACATCCTGAAAACAATGTTTTGCTACAAAACTCCACATAAGCAGGCAAAGTTGAGCCATTCAGACTCTATCCATTAGAGGGCAATAATACATACACACACACTCACACACGTGTACATACAAACACACACACTCTCTCACTCATTCCCAACTGATTTTAGCAGGAAAAAATCAGTATTTTCTCTCTGATGTTACCCATGGTATATTGACAGCCTGGGTCCTGCGCCATTCCCTCCCCCTCCACTCCCAGCAACAGTATCCAACGGGTAAGAGGTACAACAAGAAATTACTCTTCACGTTTGCTTTCCCACAAGGAAATCAGTACAGTGCACAGCTTTAGAAGGGTTCCAGTCAGTTGTTACTAAACACAGCTTGAGAAGAGCGGACAAGTGGCATTTCTGTAAGCATGGAAACCACCAGAGGGGGTCCCAAACTTCGAACAGACGGAAATGTTCTTCACGTGCTCATCTCCCACCTAAGCCAAACACTTTTCCTTTTCCTCCAGTCACACAAGAACCTTTGATAACGGCAGCAACTGCAGACGTGGCAAGGGGCCAGGGACACTTCAGATGCCTCTTGATGCTACAGACAAACCCTGGAAGGGCATTTTTGATGCCCATTAGAGCCACTCGAGGGAGGCAGCTCACGTGCTGTGTCTTCTGCTTTCCTGCTCCAACAACCCCGACTGATAAACCCCATTGTTTGTCACAGGTCCCCAACCTTCCCCTGGCTGCCCCCACTTCCAGCATCCCACGAGCTCATTTGTGACATGAGCTCACTGGGACAGGAACTGTCTGTCCTTACATATTTTCACGAACACAACAGAGATACTCCCCCCCCTGCCCAGAGAGGATTCCAGCAATACAAATAATTGCCATCAGCCCTTAAACTACTGCTTGTCAACATCTCATTAGCTGCAGGATTGCTGGAGTTCACAGGAACACACAGATCAGTCACATAATGACCAGTAACTCCTGTGAGCATCCACGCTCCACTGATTTGTGTTTGGGGTGGGGTTTTTTTCCCCCCTTTTGTTTGTTTGGGGGCTTTTTGTTTTTTTGTTTTGTTTGGGTTTTTAAAAAATTTGTTACTCTGCAATTACCAATCTGTGTTTCATTAGAAACAGCAATTCAGGTAACAATTTCATCTAACAGCTTATTGTTTTCATCAACTGCTGAATAAATATTGATTTTACATTAATCCAGAGGTTCAACTTCATAAGGTCCAAGATGAAGATGTAGAGCAACACCCTGGTCATGTTGCTATCCCAGACAGGACACTTGTGCCCTTGAACTCCGAAATCCCCAAGGATCCCAACTACAGCAGGAGAACATGCAGCTCTCTTCAAATCTTCCAGTGCACTCTGTGTTTGCAGCAGCTGCCTTTCCAAAATCACTTTCTTCGCTGTTTCTCTTTTCTAAATTCATTTTACAGATGCCAATACAGCAGAAAGCACAGACTACAAAAGAATTCAAGCTGTCAGAGACAACTTTAGAAGAATTGTATCACCCGTGTGGAAGACTGAGTTCACTCTTCGTGGGATTTTCAGATCTGTTTCAAGTGAAAACACTGTGTCAGGGGGTTTAGTATTTTTTTTCCTTCCCCCTTTTTTTTTTTTTTTGTTTAAACTACATCAGTGCTGATTTTATGAACTCTGAAGAACACCTGTAAAACCTGAGAATGGAACACTCACGATCAGGCCAATATTACAGGGGTCAAAAGTAAAGTTTTCTCATTTGCAGTATTTCGGGAGGACCTTCAGACACAGGACTACAAATAACTGTGAGAGATGTAATTGCAGTTTGAAATATATTGTTTTCTCTATTAAACAGAAATCTACAGCATCCTTGACATTGGTTTCTGTCATTTTGTCATGATAAACACTCAGGTATTAAGTACCTTCCACATCATGCACCCAGGCATGATTCCAATTAGTGCTGAATAGAAGACAAAATGTCAGCTTAATAAGCTTCAATTTGCAAAGTCTTTGAACATCCAATGATATCATCACTTTGCCAATCATTTCTTGTACTTTGGCTTCTTCTTCTTCCACATCACCTTCCCTGTCAAAAGAAAGTCTTTCAAATCCCCAGAAAGGGAAGTCATGAACAATGTCAGTCATTGGCCTGACTGAGCTGAAAGATCCAAAAATGACTCCCCAGTACATCAGCAGAGAACTATGATGTGCACAATATTCCCTCAAAGCTAATTTGCTGCCAACATGTAGAGTAATTGGGGGAAAAAAGTCTACTTTAAAGTCATACTGCGAAAAATATTTTTTTGCATGAAATCAACACTAGAGACCTTAAATCACTGTCAGAGTCTGTGCCACTTGTTCAAAGGAAGAAACAGGATTTGCTCAGGTAAGATGACAATCATTTCTTCAAAGGTGAGTGGGCCAAGGAACAGCTCCGCTGTCTGACTTGATGTTGAAAATAATCACTGCCCTTTAAAATAAGGGGGTTTATTTCTAATTTGTTTCTTAGAAAAAAAGAAAAAAAGGGGTTCCAAGAAGAAAAAGACAGTTGCAGAGAAGGCACGTACAGTTCTGAGAGGTTGAACGGCCGAGGCTTGCTCATGTCCAAAGCCCACAGCTGAGGACACACCATGTTTTCTCCGCCTGGAATTTCCCCAAATGCAGAACCTGAAATGCCTGCTCTTATCTGGGTGTGAAGGAAAACAGAAACACAAAATGGCAGCAGAAGAGACAAGGGATACTGAATCAGGATGGGAAGTGTGGAGCTATGGGCTCCACGTGGGCTCTCCAGGGCTGTGCCAGGGTGGCTGGTCCTGCCCGAGGACCCAATTTAGGGTCCCAGTTCCAAGAAGGAGATGGGTGATGGGCTCTCCTGACCTGAATCCCTGGAGGACATGGTGGCAGCAGAGCTGACCAGAGCACACCACCATTGACCCACGGGCTCCACAGCCCAGGTCCAACACGATTCCTGGCACTGTGCCCATTTGTCCCATTTTTTGGCTGGCACGTCCCACGGAGCCCAGCCAGGAGCCCTTTGCTGGCACCTAACTGTTACTCAGCATTCAGAGCTGGCAGGAGACAAACCCCAGCCCACACTGGGCGAGGTGTGACATGCCAAGAGTCAGTGCTTTGGTAGAGAAGGAGCTGGAGCGGCTCGGAGGGAGTGGATCTGGTGCTGCTTCCTGGAGGGCACCGGGAGCACACAGTGGGAACGGCACTGGCGTAGGAGCAGGGCTGAGAGAGTGCAGAGCACTTCCCTCCAGCTGATGGGACAGCAAATTCCATACTTGTGAGGCAGAAAACTTCGAGGAGTTGCTACGGACGCAGGGGTTGGGCCAGTGGGGAAACAGCTGCAGAGATGTTTAACGGTGAAACACTCAGCCCGTGCCAGCACCATCATCTTCAGACCTGCACACAACCCACCACGGGGCTTTGAGGGTTTTTTCCCCCCCCGTCATGAAATACAGGAAAACCAGAGAAGTCTCCCATTTTTTTCTTCCTGACTAAAGCAGGAGGAACAGGCAGAGCAGTGCAGGGCACACAGGGCAGTGCAATCTGCCACAAGCATCTCAGCTGCAATTTGTTACTGGTTTTCCACTTGAAGGTTTCTTTATAATACTTTAATGTGGGAGCGTGCAGAGCTGTATGGATGGGCTCATATTTCTCAGCTGACATATCTTCAGCCAAAATATGTCAGCTACAGGAGAGGGCAAGGCTTTACACTGGCTCTGGGATTTCTTCTTCCCCCATCAGAAACCACATAAAAGAAAAATACAAATAAATCAGCTCTCCAAAATTGCTATTTATTACCTCATCACAAAACCGTCTACTGGACCCTGCAGTGATATTGAGTAATACCATTACTTAAACCATAAAGAGGTTGTATTTATTACTCAAAATTGGGAAAATTAGCATCCATATGGATCTTATTGTTTTATGAGCAGTAATGCTGCCAAAACAAGTGGTGTTAACATTCCAAACTACAGATTGTCACCATTTCTCGTCCAGTGTTTCATTCTTTCATTTGGTATTTAAAATACCTTTGAATTGAGGAACCAAACAGATCATACAATCTCTGCTATCAGATAAATCATTTAACAGCCAGACTACTGTTCAAAACTTGATTTATGGTGGCAGTGAGTGAATGGAATTAACATCTGCTGACCTAAGGAAGAGAGACTAAATTGATTTTGGATAATCTTTCTTTAGAAAAGGGATGAGAGAAAAAGCACACTCTAAGAAATTTAACTACTTAATTTGCAATACATAACACCTTAGTAGGTAATCCCAGGCAGGACACCCTAACCTCCCATCCCTGGAAAAATGATGGAGCAAAACTCCACGAAATTAATTTCCAGATCCAGGAGGAATAAAAGAGTCACTGGGATCAGTCAACCTGGATATACCAAGGGCAAAGCAGGCTTAAATGAAATGAGTGACTTCTGCAGTGAGAGGGGAGAACTGTAAATGTCATTTATCTGTTTTATAGCAACGTTTTTGATTATTGTTGTTATTGTTTTATAGCAAGGTTTTTGACACAGACTTTACAGCATCTGCACCTGGATGACAGGACACAATGAGCCTGTGCCATACTGTGGATGGCAGCTCCGGGGGGAAAGTGGTCAGCTGGAGAGCAGGGCTGCCCTTCACAGGGACCCCAAACTCTGCAAGGAGGAGGAATGGACCACTAGAACCTGCAGGAAGTTCAGCAAACCAGGTTTATTCAGCCTGGAGAAGAGAAGACCAAAGAGAAATCAACTCACTGTCTTCAACTGAGCGTGAGGAATTGCTGAGGAGACAGAGGCAGACTGGCCTTGCAGGAAGGACAAGAAGCTACAGGTTCAGATTGTAACAACAGATATTCCAACTGGATATAAAGGAAAAGGAATTTCACACTGGATTAGTAAAGCTCTGGAATATATGGCTCAATCTGGTCGTGAAATCACCACCACTGCAGATTTTTCAAAACTCAGCTGGACTTGGCCCTGAGCAACACGATGGAGCTTTGAAGTCAGACCTGCTTTGAGCAGGAGGTTGGGCACGATGACCTCCAGAGGTCCTTCCAGCCCAAATTATTCTATGATGCTGTGAAAAACCTTCAGGATGAATGCTGGTCTCCCATTAGAGGCTGTCCCTTCAGCCATCCAGGGGGATGTTTGAAGCAGACAGCACTGCTGTTTCCCAAATTGCTGCCCTTGTTCTACGGACTAGGAGAAGCCAACTTTGTTCTATTCAACAACTGTCTCAAGCAAATCACATGAGAGGACTAAAAAGCAATTTTTAGAAGAACTAAACCCCACTAATAATGTTGTGAGCAAGCATTCCCTTCTCTGTACAGCAGACATTTATTGAATAAGTTTAGTTGTAATATTTGGAACCATTTAGTATCACAGAAATTACATTCAAAAGAGAAGATCTAGACACATTTGGAAGTAATACCAACAAGCAAATTCAGAGTGTGGCTTTGCCATACGCTGATCTTCACACAGAAAGCACATGCTCCTTCCATTTCAAAATCAAGAGATGATGCTTTGAATGGAGGATTTCTGCACACTAACACAGTATTTTTGCCTCTCTGCTTCGAAATTACGTTGCACCACCTCAAATGCTGCAGTTAGTAACACCTGTTTTGCATCTACTAATGTACTTGATCATTTATGACTTCACTATTCCTTTATACAACTTTAATTTTAAAAATAATTTCACACCATGCACAGCTTATTGTCTGTTAGTGCTAATCATTCAGCACAGCCATCACACAAACCCTGAATGCAAAGCCACACCTTGTGGATGTGTTAAAACCTGGCATAAAGAACCTTTACCTCACCGATGAGCAAAACTGATCTCATTTTTATCCAGAGAAGTTATTCCATATTTATCAACATCTATGCAGAAAATAATCACTTTTTCCTAAGCAAGGAGTGTTGTTATAAAATAGAATTACTACCATATGACTTACACCCTGCCCTTAGACAAGGGGAAACATAATACTCCACCTTTACAGCTGCCAATATTTAAAATTAAACAAAAAACCCCATAAAAACACTGATTACAATGCAAACTACCAGATATATTCAATTTCATATTATAGAAACAAAGTCCATTTTGCTGAAAAGAACTCCATCTCAGATTCAGAGTTCGTATTATGTGATGAGCTAGTTTCTATGGCAACTGCTTTCTCTTTTACATTTCCTGTAGACAGCACAAAATGTCTGTTGTCTGCTAAGTTAACTTAACATTTTTAAGCAGCAAGTGATAATTTATGCAGTATTATGTGTGGTTTCCAAAAATGTCTTTAAATATTTCAAGTGCAGGACAGACTGAAGTATAAAAGGAGGGAGTGAAGTCACAGCTCCTGCACTGAATTCCTCACTTATTTCAGTCCTAATGAAAAGAGGGAGATTCAAGGAAAAATATGGAAGAGATCAGAGATGATCACCCACTGTGGCACGAGGACACTCTGATGGTTGCTCTAAGTGAGGGAGTGGCAGATGTTTGTGGTGTGTTCAACAGGTCTCACAGGCACCTCAGGCCAGGGCAGTAGCTCAGTAGCGGGGAACAGAGGTGAGGATGTGACCCAGGATAACAAAGGGGGGTTCACCTGAGCAGGGGAGGGGAGACCCAGACTCTCACCTTGATGGAGGGAACCCTGAGCCTGCACTGTGTCCTTCAGGTCAGAGCAAAGGCTCATTTTTCCCCTCTCATCTCAAAGATCATGCCTGCGCTGCAGCCCAAATTCTCCCCACAGCAGATTTACTCAAGTCCGGCAGTGTTGATCACCAGTATTTGAGTATTTCCACAAGAAACTGTTGCATTTGACCAATTGACTGAACTCTCAACTTCCCAGTAGCTCTCTCAGTGAAAGTCCAGTTTGAATGTCTCTATAGGACCCATCATCAGATCCCTGATTTCAGGAGATATTCCCCATCAGCGGGATCTGTTGTAACCCTGACTCAGCAGACTATGAACACAAGCTCTGCAGCAAATATTTGGTACTTTAAATACTTTACATCAACAGTCATGTTCATTATCCGGGGCTGACTGGTGGTAAATTAAACATGCTGCAATACAGCCAAAAGCTTTTGTTTAGGGAAAGCTAAAAGGGACAGGCTGTCTGTCTACAGGAGTCTGACTGTCAGCCCAAGAGCAACTCTCCAAGTAAAATACAACAAACAAATATTTAGATTGCAACTCCATGATTTAGACTGGCTGCAGAGAAAGCCTGCATAGCAAGCAGTGCATTTCTTCTCACGCCAAAGACATCTTCCATTAAGAAAAGAAAAGGAAGCAAAAGAAAAAAAAAAAAGAGTAATATAATTTATTTACTTAAAATTGTAAACAGAAGTGACTTCAGTAGCACTGTCAACATCTGAATGTTTCCCAGGCTACGTCTCTCTGTACCCTCCAAACACCATCAAGCAAAACGTTCCCACTGATACTGGGAAAATGACCACGTGGGAGCTGGTGTTTGGAGATATTTACAACAATTACACGAAGCAGAAGAGTTGACCAGTGATTTATCTGTGGGTAACAGACAAAGAACAAGAAGTTCTTTCAGATCAAAGGTGAAGAAAGTCTCCTACTGTGAAACAAACGCTCCCCAAATCCTCCATATTAACATAGTACTGAAAAATCACTGTTACAGCAATATCTACACTGAGATGGAAACTGTGCACGTGTTGGGTATTCAGTTATTATTAAGCAAGTATATAATATCTCTATTAATTTTTTCACTTGTCAAGAGTTGGCAGAGCTCTGCAGCAGCCACATGGATCAGCACAGCCACCCTAAACACTGACCACATATATGGAGTCAAGATAAACCCCTTCTGTTCCCCCTACTTTGTTGATACATTCATTATCTACACAGAACCATAAACATCTACCAAGAACGTGCTGAAATGGAAGTAACTATCATTGCTGGAATGAAGATAGTGATCATTACTACCTTTTTATTATTTCATTGTTAACTCAACAGGCTCAAGCAGCTCAGAATTAATTCAGACAAAACCAGGTGCAAAGCACCGGTTGCAGAGAGATGTTTGATTCCAAGTGCAAAGAAGCAATTTTTCAACGAGGACAAGCCAGGAAAGAAGTGATGAGATGTGCTCTACCTGGGGCACCAGAGAAGGAGCTGCTGATTTCTGAGAAGGTAAAGTGAACCAGGATGGAAGAGGCCAATGGGATTGTGGGAAGCGCAAAAAATCAAGAGAGGAAAGAGGAAACAGATACGTCAGGCCCAGGATAATTCCTTATTAACTCTTCTTCCCACCTCCATTCTCAACGTGCGTGTTCACCTGGCTTCAGAACTGCTCAAGGTTTTCCTTTCCCAACCAATAACGGTTTATCAAGAGCCCTAAGAAACCCCCCCAAAAAGCAGTGATCTCCTCTTACAGCAGCCTCATTTTCGAGAGCATAAACGTTGCCTGCCAGAATTAAACACCAGCACATCAGTGACACGCACGGGCAAAACGCGCCCGAGCATTCGAGCTGCTCTTGACCCAATTACGACTGGATGAACACACTGGGCTTGCCAATTATCTCCCAACAGAACCTGGGAAGAGAATTCAGCTTCCTCATGGAAACTCTCTTTCCTCTCCTTCAGCGCCGAGCGCTGCATTTGAAGTTACAGGGGTACATTTTATTTCTTCTTCTTCTTCTTCTTGCCCAAAGGTCACCGGTGGAAGAACAAGCACGAAAATGATCCCACTCTGTACAGCAGCTGGAACATGGAAATCTTTGAGCTGGTTGAGGGCACGTGTCAGGATGGGGAGAGAATGACATTCAAAGGATAAAGGGGAAATGCAAGGGCACAAGCGGCACCACAGCCCCTCTGCTTCGGTTATTAAAATTTCCTAACCCTGCTATCTAATTTTGCAGAAGCAAACTGGACAGATTCTTCTCTGTAATGAGGAGTTTTGCTTCAGAAAGCCACCACTTCAGTAGCAAGACCGCTTTTATAGAAACAAAAGAAGATCTGTCATCCAAGGAGTTCCCTGTTTCGTGTACTAATGTATAACTAAAATTATTTAGGGAGGTGGGGAAACAAATGACCAAGCAAAACGTAGCTTAAGAATGCTCCTAAAGAAAAGCCAGAAAGTATTAAAAAAATCTAAATTAAACAGAAGTACCGATTCAAAACTACCCTTTTAAAAAAACAATCCTGTATGATTAGTTACTGTTTGAAGAATAACATTATGGCAGTTCCTAGAAAAAGTATAGGATTCAAAAGCCTACAAGAACACAGCATGGTATAAAAGCCTTTGTACTGCTTTGACTTTTATTGACCTACAAGTCAATTTACTCCTCCCCAAGCATTACAACCCCAGGTGAAAAAAATCAAAGCAAGCCTCCTAGAAATGGAGAAATACAAGAGCTAAAGTGGAATGCAACTGTTACCCAAAAATTCATCAGCAGTGCAAAAATCAATCCACTTAAATCAAGCTCTTTTCCTGAAAATATATTAAACTTATATTTCAAAGAAGCAGTAACATTATTTCATATTTAATTAAAACCTGGCAAAGCACCAAACCCTCCATTTTTATACTCCAGTTGTGACTAAAGCATTAGTAAATGTATTCATATTTGACTAAGATCTAACCATTTTGTATACTGCCTTTCACAGAAGCTGAAGACCTACATGGAAGTAGAGACCTTAGATATGCAATAAAAGAAATTAAATTAATCTTTCCTGTAACAGTAGAATAAATTGATCTGCAGGATTCAGCCACAGCTGTCTTCAGAGACATAGTGACAAGTACATACTTTAAACACGTACATTAAGAAATACGTATTCGCTCCTCTTTCATATGGAAAAGGATTTAAGAAAGACAACCTTTAATAGCGGTGCTTTCACATCATTCACCCAACCCCGAGCAGATAGGCCCTTCAAACCAAGCTACTTGTGCGTGATTAACACTAATTATCATTTCAAATTTTTTTTTTTTTTCCCTCCGAATCACCCAGCAAATCCACTTCTCATTTCGCGACGCAAAATGGCCTCCTCTCCCATTTCATCTCACCTTCGCTGGGACACAAAGCGCTCCCGGAAACTGTTGCTGCCAAATAGGGCTCGAATTCAACGGGCTTTTCAAATGCAACGTTGGCAAATAACTGTTAAATGACTGAGTTATCCCTGTGAAGAGTCTGCCCGACGTTCCCTAAAGGACATCGGCCGCTAGTCACCTTCGATGGCCAAAACACGCATTTTAGGAAACAGGGGCAAAGATTAAAACAAGAAATATTAAAAGTACGCGCCATAATTCCACGAGAAACACCAGCATTTGTCTTTTGAGCCCACTGCAAGGACAGAGGTGAATTCTAACACGAAGACCGGGCGAAGGAATGAAGAACAATTTGATTTCCAAAATGGAAAAATCCGCGTCCTTGAAAGCTGAGAGAGTCTCACTAGAATTTAAACAAACAACAGCTCTTCTAGTCAAAGCAACTGCACTTTCCTCCCTGATTTACATGCTATTCTCATGGCAGCAATGTTCAAATGACTGTACAGGGATATTCAAACTACAAAGAAAAGCCCTACAAAAAGGCCAAACTGTGCTTTTCAGGCTGTTCAGATTCTCACAAGAGCTGTGTTAATTCCCAGCTTTCCACAGAGCACCTGTAGTAGGATCATCGATCCCACTGCAAACAGAAAGCACAACCAAACTTTGGGCTCCAATCTCTGCCAGAAGCGACCCACAGCAGAACAAAACAGAGATGTACTTACAGACACCTCCCAGTTCTCTGAATTTGCTTAAACGAGTCCCTTTCCCTTGTATTCAGCGCTGTACAGAGCAAGAAATAATTGTCATCAGCACTGGCGTGTAGACAGAATAATTCTGTATCATTCTAAAACTGGGGGTTTTTTTTAAACCTGGAAGCTCCAGCTCTGCCTTTGTAGGCAACCACAACAGCAGGAACGCAGGTGAGAGGAGGGTACAACTCTCAAAAGAAAACAGCTCCATATCTGAGATGAATCTTTCTTGGGCCAAAATAAAAACTGCAAAGATAAAAACTAACCCCTCGAACCATTTAAGTCTTTGTTCGCTCTCACAATACAGCGGAGAGCGAAAGGCAAGGTTTAATTTCTTCAGAAGCCACCTGAATAACCTCTTCCCAAAGCGTTCTCACAAAAGTGTATCCCGTTTTCATTGGAAAACCACAATGGTGGAAATGGAGAAACAAGTCCTGGCTCTGCAATATATCCCTCGTCCTCCCCCAACAAGCCGTTTGCTTGTTAATAGACTTCCTTAAGCCAGATTTCGATAGTCTGAGGGCATCCAAGGTAAAAAGGAACCCAACTGATTTAAAAACTAAGTATTCAATTTTAACTCAATGTCACTTAGCTGCATTCTAGTTGCCAGTAAAAGCCACAGCCCACCAGTCTACAGGAAAGCAGAGTGAAAATGCCTCCACGTGCGAGTCTAACATCTCCTAGGGAAGGTGGTGGTGCGCGGAAAACGTGTCGGTCAAGACGCTTTACCAAAATGTCCAGTTTTGGTATAAAATAATCCAGGCGTGATAAGCAATTCTAACGCTGATCAGTAAAGATTGCTGTCTAAAAACTCTTCAAACTGCAAAATCACCTCCATTTTTTAAATATTGCCATTGCAGGCCTTTTTAATAAAGGCTCTTAGGAAAACATACCGTGCCAGCCTTACAAAATAGACGGGAAAAAAAGGCAATAAGATGGTTTTTGAAGTGAAAACTCATAAAGATCATTTTCCATGCTGACAGTGTGCATTTCATCCAGAAGTTTGAAGAGTCAAATGCTACCCCAGTTGGGGGTTATTCTGCCAAATGGCTTCCAACAGTGACCACAGAGATGGAGGATGGGAGGGGTGCGTGTGGGTAGGAAAATAAACGTGATGGTAAGCGACCCCAACCCCACATCATCTTATCAAACATCCGACACACGGAGCCAAACACACAATGCAAATCTAGAATACAAAAACTGAAACAAAACGACACGAACAAAAGGAAAGAAAGCCACTCGTGAGTTACCTGCAGAGA
>VXAY01006162.1:114842-160647 GCA_013399855.1 Oxyruncus cristatus
AAAAGGATAAAAAAAAAAAATCTCGTATGGTGAATATGGTATTTCCAGCATGAGAAAGGGGAAGAAAAGGAGCGAACGGGAGGAGCCGCTGTGTGTGCGCCGAGAGCGCCCGGCACCTTATCTTAAAGCTGTAGCAGTCAATTCTGGAATGATATGAGCTCTTCTCCCGGCTTCCGTGGCAAAAATTTGAAGCTAAGTTGAAATAAATTAAAATAAAAAAGGCGCCTTTTCAAACTACGGATCAGCGCATCGGAAGTCTGAAAGGAATACGTGTCATCTGTGCTGCAGCCGGGAGCATCCTCCCGAAAACGGAGCGAGGAGAACAGAGGCAATATTTCATGGTTTTACATATCTACACTGTTTAATAACACTAAAGAGTTCATTAAGAGATGTCTGAAGCTCCCGTGGGGTTTAACCCCCCAGGAGGACACACATTGCCCACACCGGGCCTGGGATCCTCACACAAAGTTCTTTATGCCAGGTTTTTGCCCAAGGTTTCTCTAAAAAAGCGGTTTCTTTGGGATGCTGGCGGTGTCCTTGGTGTGCGCCCAAGAGAAAGAACTGTTGCTCCCCAAAGTAACTGTAAAGCATTTGCCTGATTTAGGGGAAAAACATTTAGTGCTTTCTCATAGAACAGGCCCAATTGAAAAGCAATCGTGTCAACAGGAGAGGCCTTTTTCTTCATACATTTGCTTTTCTTAATTACTGGAGTTTCTGCTGGTTGTGCCATGTAGGTTTGGGATAAGGAAGTTTGCTGGGGGTAAGTTCAGTTATTGAGGTTTTCACTATTTTAACAGAAGGCAGGGAATGTGACCCAGAGAGGGCAGGGGACAGATCCTGCTTCTCCAACCAGTTACATGTGTCTACCACACTGCCCAAAGTAAATAGTTTCATTAAGCAATCTCTTCACTTACAGTATTTATATTATAGACACAACATTTTTGAATTTTAAGAGGTGGAACGAGCAAAAGGGACAGGTCCTTCTGTATGAAAGAGGGGTGTCACCCCAGGGGCTGTGTGGGAAGAGAAAGGATGGCACCGTGAGGGGAGGGGTTTCACAAAAGGCAAATTTGTTGAAATAAAAAAAATCCACCTCCCCACTTCAAGCAAACTATTCCCCACGGTGGTTTTGTTTGATTTTTATAACCGTTTCTGGCAAGGAGCAGAGGTGGAGAGACAGGAGAGGAGAAAAAGAATGGAGACCACAGCATTTCCACCCCTCAAAGACCTCCAAACCCATCTTCCCTAATGAAGGACTTCACATTCAGAACCAAGAAAAACCTGCTTTCCTGTAGAAATAACATGAAGTAACTGAGCCATTCGACTGCACTGGAGAGCACTCTCCCTGAAGCTCCTGCTCTCCTCAGAACTGCTGCCAAGCACCACAGCTTCTCTTCCACTCCTCCCTCTCTCATTCTTGTATTGCTACTGGGTTGGTTTTTTTAAAGGGAAAAATTCAATGTATACCAACAAAAGGAAAAAGAAAATCCATCCTGCTTTTCAGCCACAACAGGACTTCCTCATCACAGGAAGCTGCAGGAAAACTGTATTAATTCTTCATAAAGCAGATGGATTCTGCCTTCTCTTTGAGGTGAGAACGCCTTTATGAATGATATAACAAAACCACCTCCTTTAAAAGTTGTATCGTGTTGAGATCTTTCTGCGTGTACCCCTTGATGCTGAGCACTTCATCAGATCACATTAAAATGTCTGCTCACACCCAGTGTCTGAGTGTCCAGAAGACAGGCAGTCGTAGGTCCTACACACTTCAGCCAGACAAGCAACACGAGATTCACAATGGGAATTAGGGGCGACGCTGAAAAGAAACATTCATTAAATAATCGTGTGTGCCCTATTACCATAATCACATGGCATTCATTGTGCCTTGGATGTTTCCTCATCTTGCCCTCCCAAAGATGAAAATCTCTTCTTCCCTTCTCTGTGCATCTGTTCCCGTCTCCAGCCACAGCCTGGACACAAAACCAAGCAGGACTGTCTGACCTGACACAGTTTTTCTTACCATGGAACACTACTGTTATCAAGTAACAAGTATTTGAAATTATGATCTCATGTGAATTCTTCATGTTTTAATTTTTTCCACACTGGTATGACAGAATCATGTTTGAGGCAACAGCCAGCAGCTGATTTACTAAGCTGCCACCAGATTTACACTGTTTATTTTAAACTTAGCTTTGAATTACACTACTTTTAAATTCAGTTCTTAACAGAAATCTAACAATATTTCCTTACTCTTGCAGACAAAAGAATTTTAAAAAGAAAAAAAATTCTTAACAAAAGCTAAAACTGATTAATCCAGGAACTGTGACAGACTCTTGTTACTCCCTCACACACACACACAAGATGCCAAACAAATTTGGCAACGTGGTTCATGCCCAGGGCACTGACAACCCCAGCTGATGAACTGCATTCAATGGGGAGGTGCTTGAGGACAAAATAAGAGACAATCCAAAGACCCTGAAGTGAAACCTTGCTGCTCTTAGCACATCTGAAGAACAAAGATCAACAATAAACAGCCTGCTGATTGCAGGAGATATTTTCAGAAGCCAAATACTTTTAATATAATCAACGTCAGCAAATACCTTCTTAAAAGTCCCTAAAATAGACAAGACCTTCTACTATCCAATTTTTGCTTTTACATCACACACTAAGTTTAGGCTTTTCAATTTTAGAACAATTTCAACTTGTTCTCAAGAACAAGTACGCCTTTGAAATTCTTTTTAGAGTCCCCAAAGGAGGGAGAGGAAATTAGTTAGCTCACTACCCCTTTGAAAAATGTAACTGCCACAATAAATATTTGACACCAAAGTATGAAAATCCATGTAAATTTATGTCCGCAATTCCAGAAATATTTTAAGTAACACCTATATAAAATGGAGAGTTTTGCATGGCAGGATGATTTTATAAGCGCTGTTTTGGCAAGACTGAACTTCTGAGGGCTGGAGAAGCCACCGATGTATTACATGTGTCATGGCAAAGAACTGAGCCAAACTCACCCTGCAGGAGGCCTACAGCACATCTATTTGCAGCATTTCTACCTTAAAAGCAGTTAAGAGTGTTTATAAATCAGGTGTCTCCATCATTACCCTGCTCAAAACCAGTCACGACCCGTCCCCAAATAACTGCAGTAAAATCAGGCGTTTTCTGGCTCCTAAGTCTATAAATAAACGTGCATGTTTCGTGAGGATATGGGGATTACCCATCTCCACAAATACTCCTCCTAAAAGTAATCTGATCCAGCAGGCTGAAAGAGTGAGTACTAATCATGCTGGGCTCTGGCTTAGCATAACTTTGGGCAGAAAAGAGGAATCTTCACTGCAAGGCAAGGGAGAAAACCGCAACTCTTTTACCAGAACTCCTTTGCAGCAGGTAAATTAAATGGATTTTAAATGTATACAGGTGGTTTGGGTTTTTTTTTGTTTGTTTGGGGTTTTTTTGTTGTTTTTGTTTTGTTTTGGTTTTTGTTTGTTTTTAGATTTTTTCTGTGATTTTGAACACAAAGGACTCACAAGATACAAGGGTTATAACAAGCCAAGGGCACATGGGAGAGTGAAAAATAATCTTCGTAGAACCACACATTGACACCGAAGCAGCAAGTGCACGGGGGGTAATGTGCACGCAGAGCAAATGCATTTGACTTCCTATTTCATTGCAGGCTGCAATAATTTAACTGGCACGACTGTGTTTCCTGTTTTACTTGTACGTTTTCATCAACCACTAATAATTCTATTTCAACTGCAAACTAAGAATTGTCAGAAATTCTCTAAAAGAAACAAGCTGGTCTTTGGCTAAGCTGCAATTTGATTTATCCTACAGCAATACACTTGAGTGGTCTGACTACGTATATAAAATTATGTACCCAATCTGTACATTTTTACTTACAAAGGCCTCTCAGAATTCTAGTATTTTTCAAGTATGAGCAACACAAGCACCATCTCAGTCCCCCTATCTTCCCAATCTTCCCGGTACAAGCTAATTTTTAAGAAGATCATATAATCATAGAACGGGTTTGAGTTGGAAGGGACCTTTAAAGCTCATGGGCAGGGACACCTCCTACTAGACGAGGGTGCTCCAAGCCCTGTCCAACCTGGCCTTGGACACTTCCAGGGACGGGGCAGCCACAGCTTCTCTGGGCAACCTGTGCCAGGGCCTCACCATTCTTATAGTAAAAAGTTTCCTCTTAATATCTAATCTAAACCTACCCTCCCTTCAGCTTGAAGCCTTTCCTCCTTGCCCTGTCATTACATGTCCTTGCAAAAAAATCCCTCTCTAGTCTCCTCGTAAGCCCACAGTGTACTGGAAATGAAGTTGCATCCCTGTGATTAAATCCCACTTGGCACCACGACCAGCACGAGGAGGAACCATCCCCTCCCCAGCCCACCCTGCAAACAGAAACGCTCCTTACAAACTAACAGACCTTGAGTCACAGCAAGGGCCCCTTTGTAGCAGGCTCTGCTACAGAATTTACTGTACCTCGTCTTTGTTTAGGGATTCAGAGTTTATCCAAGGACCTTCTTTGAACACTGAGAACCGACTTCACAGCCGTTCGCCGCCTCACTCGCTATTTACTGCAGGCGCCCGTTTGTGCTCCTGGAATCGTCTCCCCTCTCCCTCCTCCCCTCCAAGTTGATTCTGTTGACTATACAGGGAGCTCAGGCTTTTAACTCTGAATCACAAAGTTAGATGCCTGAAGGAGACGGTGCCAATACCCATCTGTCTAGTTAACAATTCTGTAAACAGCAACGGTACCATGAGAAGATTTCCACCCACTCTTCACTTGGGGGTTAAATTCATCTCCTTTCCCCGTTTGTGAGTTTTAGCTATAAAGTGAAAAGTTGATGTTGATTGAAGAAACTATTCCTCAGATATCCTGCACAAAAAGCATTCATCTGTGTGTTAGGATGGTTCAAAGGAAACGTTTATGCATCCTAGATTAATTTATTAAATGAAATTTATGCAGCTTGTTGCTGATGACATGAAAAATTTAGAGCTTCTACTAACGTGCTCATTTGGCCTCCTCACAAGAACAGACTGTATTTCAATTATCTTAGACTACAGACAAAGAGGAGAGGAACAAAGCTTTTCAGAAAGAATGTCCTCATAACTAAACCAGCATATTAAAAATGGATTGTGGATCTCTGAATAAAACTGAACAGGTTAAAGTACAGCTAAGAAACACTTGGAACATTGGTGTGCGTGAGGAATAGCAGATTTCAAGCAGGTCTTTGTAAGTATTTTCTTCACTTGAGTGGGTGACAGATTGGTAAAAGAGAAGCTAGAAAAAAAACAGAAAAGGAAGAACAAGGCCAGAAGGAAAGCCAGGATGGAAAGGCAGTGACAGGAACTCTTAACTGAGACAAGGCACAGGGACAAAGTGAGCTGAACCTTAAGCTTGTTACCTCTCTTATTGTGTCCAGGTAATGCCTCTGAAGGTTGGAGCATGAGCTGGACTCGGGGTTTAAGGCACAGTGACTATGGCTCGTGACAGGACTGATGAGGTTTGCAGCAGTTCTGGACACCAGAGCACGAGAAGGAAGAGGAATTGAGCTAAAAGTAATTCACCAAATAAACACAACAGGACTGTGAACTCAACACTCCCAATGGAGGAGAAGCATTTCATCCCCCTCACCTCAGAAGGGTGGAGCAGCCATGGTTAAACAGGAGGAAAAGCCAAGTCCAGCCCACATCCACCCTCCCACTGATTCCTTCTGCTCCTGATCCACAGGGACTAAAGGTCATTTCTCAGCTTCAACAGCTCTAGACTCCACTGCACTGGTTTTACACAGGTACTCTCAAATTCCTTCCATGGACACAACTTATCTTCCCTGAGGAGTTTCCTTTCCAAGTCCCATCCCCAAGTCACAGCAGTTTCTTGGAGTCAATGTTTAATCTCCATTTTTTACTCTACTCCTGACCTATGCTGTATTTCCCCCTCTCTCTCAGGAGGTCATACACAAATCCTTCTGGCTCAACTTCCCAAAGAGAACATGGAAATTCTCTGCAAGACTCTTCGGAACATTTTGATGGTGAACTCTTGAACATCTCCATTAAACAATGTTTATTACCTAAATACACTTGGGTAGACCTTCAAGGGAAAAATATAAAAACATACCCAGGTCAAAAATACCCTACACTTCCAGAGAAAAACACACCCAGGTCAAAAATACCCCACACCTCCAGCATTTCACGGAATTATCGCTGCAGTTTTAAGCAAAAGCAAAACAACACCATCACAGCCTTGATCATCCAAACACTGGTGAAGTCTCTTGGCAGAAAGTTAAACAGCTAAAAATTAGCAGGAAAGATACCCAACCATTACACGTTGAACTA
Source organism: Oxyruncus cristatus (assembly GCA_013399855.1). Lineage (NCBI taxonomy): Eukaryota > Metazoa > Chordata > Aves > Passeriformes > Cotingidae > Oxyruncus > Oxyruncus cristatus. Next base: position 121,191 of record VXAY01006162.1, read on the forward strand.
AATAACACTTCAGAATTATTTTAAGCAACTGAGGATGAGATTGTGCTTGGAACCTTGATATTAAGTGGCATGGAATAAGGTGTTTGCTTTTAAATACATGCACTTGTGTATAAAAACAATGGTTGCAATTACAAAATTCATGTTTTACCTGAGAGAAGCTCACCCTTTTCTTTAAATTAACCTCACACAAAGTTGTACAAGACACACTGAAAGAACTAAAGCATAGTCTTCCTTTCAGTATTTTCCTCTGCTGCATCACACTGCTAAAATAAGAACAACTTCCCAACACCACCTCAGATACTTGTCCTTGCTGCTGGCAGGTGAGATTACAGACATGCTTTTTTCACTTTTAACCAGCTGATTTTGCATTTTTTGACCTCTCTTCCTTTACCCTAAAAGGCATCTTGTGCTCCCAACTTAAAGCCATAGACTATTTACTCATCTTTACCACAATTTCGAAGTGATTCTGTTAAATGCCCAGTAAAATATTTCTGAAGGTGTCCTCTTTCTTTCCTATTTGGCTAAAGAGGACAAGATGACAACTCTAATTATTTTTTCACAAGTTTTAGAGAAGTCAGAACCCGACAATAAACGCTGCAAGAAAGGATTTCCTGAGATACGGGGAAGATTCTTCAGCCATCACATAACAGCTTCCCACTTTCCTATGGAAGCATGAATAGTTATCTTAAATGGAATAAACACAGTTAAAGCTGAACCAAACCAGAAGGCTTATTTTATACATTTAGGTTGGCATCTAATCTCAGAAAGCATGGGCATAACTCACCAGGTGACACCAACCTGCTACCACAGTAACTCATCAGCTGTTTCATAGTGTGATCTCTCCCTGTTAGGAAAACCAAATTTCCTAGACTTTGGCTCTCTTACTAATCTGGAATGTTGTTTGTTTCGCATTCACTCAGTTCTAGCACTTCAGCAACCGTTCATAGCAAAATACGGGTGTAACAGTCACCACGGTGACTATTATTGGTTTGTTTTCTTTTCAAGGACAAGCTCATGTTGTTTAAACGTTACAATCACATTAAGTTCACTGAAAGTGTTCCATTCATGACAGTTTATGAAAACCTGCTGGAAACAAAGGTGAGTCTGCTTGGAAATCCTTGAGTGAGGCCCGGTCCCACCACAGGCACTTTACTGGGGTATCACCACTTGTCACTAGAGCTGTGCTCTCAAAAAGTGCTCCAGTAACACGGATATGGGAAAAAACAGCAAATTCCTTAACCTTCCTGTCAAATTTGACTAAAATGCATAACTTGGGCACATGCTTTTTCAAACACGAAAGTGAACTCACTAGAAACACTTCCCAGGTATTGGGAGCTAAACCAGGGATGTCACTGGAAAGTAGGGAGAAAAAAAAAAAAAGAAAAAAAGAATAAAGGGAGGGGGGGCAAAAAACCAAACAACCTTTTTTTTTTTTCTTTTTTCCTGTGCTGACAGTGCCATAAAGCCCAACTATAGATCCTGCAACCATTTCAAAGGCAGGAAAGGCTGAGGCCTTCACTGTGGTGTCCACCGGCTTTGAAGTGCCGAAAGCAGCTGCTCCCAGCAGATAGGAACTGTGGTGCTGCTGGAGTTATTTTTTTTTTCTTCAAAATATACTTTCAAATCTAACAGCTGCAAGTAGAACAAAGTTGAGCTAAAGTATATTTAAAGAAAAGAAAAAAAAAAAAGCCACCAGTTTCTCTCTAAGAGTGTTCTCAGTGGATACTTCAAAAGCAAGTGGCACTGAATCAGATGAAGCTGGAACCAGGAGAGACGTGTGAGAGCTGAAACCAAGTACTGCAAGATCCAAAAGTTCTTCACTTTAATGATGGATTTCAATGCATTTGAAAAGTTAACGAATTATTGACTGCCATGGTTTTGTATGGTTTTGTCCTAATTCTTTTTCAAGCAAAAAGAAAAAAACCCCATAAATATCAATATATATCAGGTTATTTGTTGTTAAAAACATCAGATAAATATCACTATATAACATATCACTGTATCTAAGCTTCAGGCAGAGCAATCTTTCAGCTCCACAACCAACATGTTCAGAGCAGTAATCTCTTGGAAATCAATATTCAGGGAGAGTCCCGTGAAGCACAGGCAACTATTCATACAAAGCAGAGAGGTGAAACCACAGTTCCCAAATCCCTGCATTTCCAAAATACTTCTCAGCTTGGAGAACGGGATAACACATCAGTTGATTTGGTTCTCCATTACCAATTTGATTAAATTTATGGGCAGGTGAATCGTCCAGTGTGCCTTCAGCACTACCCCTTCCACTCACTGTGCCGACCGACGCAAAACAGAGCTGAGGGGCAATTTTCCTCCCCTTCGTGGGTAAATTCCATTTGACAATTAGATTCAGACACTTGAGGCAGCACATCTCAAAGCAATTACTACATTTCTCAGGTAGCTAAAACAGCCAGGATTTTGGTTGGGTGTCATTGCCAAGTGGAAGTCTGCTAGAGCCCTGTCAAAATGTATCCCCTGCTCTAATTTACTGCTCTATTTAAACAGTTTCAATCAGCCTATTCCTCCCCAAGTCACAACCAAAGGAATATGCAGTAAAACAAGGCAAGGAAAAGTCTGCTTTAAAAATGCTTTAGGAGCTCTGAAGCATAAATAGAGGGCTACACAGTGAAACAGAAGTTGGAACTACTGAAAGGAAATTTTAAGTGTGGAAGGACTGAGCTCATCCTGCTCCGTGGTGGGGGCTGAAGGGGCTTTGTGCTGCAGAAAGGACCATACAAAAGGAACATCATTTCCAGTGATAACCCACTGCAATCTGCAGGAAGGGTCACATATTTTTCATGCTCACAAGTTTTCAAAGGACATTCCAAATGAAGTACAAAGAGAAACAAATTTTTTAAAAGGGCATAAACAGGATTCCACTGAAAATCCTTCTGAGGCTCTCATTGTTTAGTTGTTTAGGGCTGAAACCCTTGCCTTGGGTTCCAGTGATGTTTCATAAAGCCTAGCTGTTCTTTCTTACAGTAAAAGCAGCTATCCTAAATAAAATAAAAGGGAAGCAGCAAACTTGCCCTCAGAGTAGAAAATGCTTTCCCTGATGTTTGCCACAACATCAACACTGTTGTTACAGAATAGCAACGTAAAGAGAGTCACCAAAACCATTTTAACTCTCACATTAATTTCTTGGGTTTGGGGTTTTTTGATCCAGCCTCCAGAAGGTGTAAATATATTAGGGGTGAGGATATAAGAAAACACATAAAACCAAACCATGACAATATAAGACATTATCATTTGCCTTTAATGAGAAAAGCCAGCTGAGTACTGGGCAGAAAATTTCATCTGTGGCTTGGTAGATCTTACCATGGATAATAAAGAAAAAATTACCATTTGTAGGTAGGAACAAGAATGTCCTAACTCCTGATACGCTGCAGATGAGTATTTACCTCTATCAATCATGTTCCTAAGACTGGGAGCAAAATCCTGCTGACCCAAGTGGTGACACTCACTGACAATTCTGAGTGAGGACAGGAAAAACATTTTGATCTGAACCAACAAACTCCCTCCTACACAAAACCCACTGTTGTTCCTTCTGAGCACAGGCAAAGGTCTCCCCCAACACCTACCAAAGTCATCTTGTTCCTTAATTCCTTGAAAAAGTCCCTTCCAAAAGGACCAGAGCAGGTCTTGTGCCAAAGCCAACTGCAATGGTTCACCCTCTTACAGCACAGAAGATAAAAAGAAATGAAACCACATTCCCCTGGTGGAAGTGCAAACTTAAATCCACATTGATAAGAGAGAACTTTTATGGATTAACCACATCACTCCTATGAAAAACTCAAAAAAAAAAACCCTTTTAATCCTTTAACAGGTGTTACCAACAGAGGTCACTTTACTTCCATGACCAAGTGGCACCTTACACCAGCTGTGATGGGCTGTGCCAGCTGTGTAGCTCTCCAACCTCTACCATGCAATCATTTGTCTACTTCTACTTCTGTTTTTTCCCCTCTACACCCCATGACACCACTGAACTCGACTTTCTTGTCTCCACCCAAATGTTTCCTGACTATTCCCCAACCCTGAAATTACTTTACAATGAAGAAAATCACTATCAGTGGGCCAAAACAAGCACTCGTACGGAACACACCCCGCGTCCAAAACGATAAAAAGAATAAACCGCTGCTTCTCGACAAGAAGAAAAACAGATAATGCATTAAATAATTTAATCTGGCGATTATGAAAATAGGTGTTGCCACCTGTAAGCCTGGGAAACAGTTTGAAAAGAGTCGGAGGCGCAAAGGATTGCAAAGAGGAAACAAAAATATTTTCTGTGTAGGCCCTTCCTCCTCCATCCCCCAACAAATCAACTCTGCATATCTATAAACTGTTGTCTTTATAGGAAGGACAGAAACACACAGTGAGAACAGGGCTCAGCCTGCCCCAGGAACTGACCTACAGCTGCAGGAAGGGCTGTCCCTCCTCCCCTCCACCTGAAGGAGCAAAGCGACTGACCTGTTGTTCATATCTTTTCTTGACCTCCTCCAACTGCCAGCAGAATTCTTGGGATTGCTTCTCCCGGAGCAATTTTGATCTGCTTAGATCAGCTTCAACCTCTGCCATCTACGTGGTAAAAGAAAGGGAATATTTAATTTAAAAAAAAAAGAAAAAAAACAAGAGGTATAGCTTGAAACGTTCTGATGTTTCCACAGTTGTTTGTAAACCATCAAAGAGGAGAACAGCACTTGTTGGGAATGGTAACAGCATCATTTGTGGTGAAAATGAATATTCAGTCACTACAGGATTATTAGTTACCCAAGGACAGGGTGATCACTTATGTCATGCCACTCCCTGATTACAAAGTATTGACTCAGTTTTTCACTCAACAGTGGTGAACATCCCATCGAAATTAAGTGAATATTTTTTTCTAGACATTTTTAAGACTCAAATACATTTCCCTCAAAAATACACTGCCTGTGGAAATTCAAGGGAAATCATGTGCCAGTCAGTGCATAAACTGCACATTTAAAGTAAGTTTACATTAAATCAGAAAATAACTTAAAAGAGAATTATTTGGCTGCAAGTGAAGTTCTCTGAAGATAGTCATCGCCTCTGAATAATGAGTCCCACAGATTCCAGCACACAGCATCAAGGAAGCAATTTCACAACTCAATTAACAAAGGCTTTTGTATCAAAAGCACAACTGTTAGCTGTACATCAGGCATGTTTCCAGGGAATATATGTGTGTGTATATATATATATTACTATGCTGCAGTGCATACTCATCAATTACTTTTAGATCTAGATCCCACCACAAGCAGTGAATAAACCATCTCCCTAAAAAATGTCTCCCTAAAAAAGAGAAAAGGGTGCAGGGGTCTGGAGGGGCAGCGCTGCCACAAGCCCATCTGCTACATAAAGAGAAGAAACACATGAATTCCTGAACCACAAGCCAAAATCCTGCTTGGCCTAAGGGAGTGCTCAGCCTGCAACAGATGTCTGTGCCAACTGGCCTGGACATCACTCCCAAGCCAGGGAAGAGGAGAAAAGGCAGCACTCGGAGCGGGAAAAGAATTTTATTGGAAAGTAGCTCAGCAAGAGAGGAAGGTACAGGACTAGGAGCAGTTGGTCAACTAGAAAGTAGTAAAACAGAATAGAAAGGAAGCAGTTCTTGAACCCCATTGTACCATCTGCCATTAAGAAAAGGGACTTCAATGAATATTTTATGAATAAATTCCTCCCGCTCCAAACGTACTCGAATTGCACATCCATGGCCATATTTCACTCAGGTCAATAAAACCCAGAAAAACAACAGATCTTGTTACTGCATTAAAGCTTTTTTTTTTTTTTAACAGAATGAAAACATTCTAAAACATGAAATAAAAAAATGCAAAGATTCTTTAAATCTACTGGCTTTTATGGTTTACTCATTAGGCCACGTTCATACATTTCCTGTAAGTGCAGTGAAGGCTCCTGATCATTATTTGCCAAACCCAGGAAGCCCCAGATCTAAAGTACCACGACACAGCCTATGTATTGTTCCTCTTTTTGTTGGTTATTATCGGAAAAAAAAAAAAAAGAAGATCCTGCAGTTAAAAACCATCACTCCCCCCATCAGTGGGCATCAGGTGACTCTTAATAATCACAAGCTTGACAAAATCGGAAGCAGATGGCAAAAAAATATCACACAGACAGACTAATGAATCAAATATTGATTACAAGAACTGAAAATGCCAGACCCCATCCCACTCATCTCCGTAATTAACTTTACCACACCCCAAAAATGGCTTTAGAAGCCCAGTATTTCTAATGTAGTTAAAAGTGCGGCGTTGCTATGGCTACTGCAGTTGTTGTTTTAATCCCACCTAACCACAAAACAGAGAATTTTCCAGTATGTTCCAATGCATCAGGTGATTTATCGAAAGAGTATGTGGATGCAGAATAATGGGAAAGGCCAAAGCTCTGAAGAGAGCCACAGCAGTGTTCCTTTGATGTACTTCCTTGGACCCTGGCTCCTGCAGAACAGCATTACTCAACTCTACAATATCATTTACTATTTCTAGATTTTAGCAGGCAAGTAGGGACAGAGTAAATCCATGGTTGATTCATGGAATCAGCAAAATTCGCTTTCAAAATTTCCCAGAACACCGCAAAATTCTAAAAGAAATCTGTCATTTTAAAACTACAAGTGACTAAGTTTGCCAAATTCTTTTGCACTTTCTTTAGGTTTGGATTGGTTTTATCTGCTGGAGGTTTTTAAAATTTTATTATTAATCTTTCTAGAATGAGACTGTATTCCTTTTTGGAGCAGAAATAGGGTATTACTTTGAGTCATGGTGAAGAAATTGCAGGAGAGTTGCGTAGTACAGAAAATGTCAGACTAAAACTGTAGGATTTGTTGGATTGCCCTCATGGGTCCAGTTTGCTGAACACACGTTGCTTTTATAAGTTTGTTCTTGCTTTTCTACTTTCCAAATTCTATTCTTTGTTGCCTGCATGGGTCTTAAAAATACCAGCAACGAGGATTTTCATAAAAATAATTTCATGACAGCAACAAAAAGAGAATTTCCTCAGTTCTAAGCCAGCACCCTGAGCAATCCACTCCAGTGCCAGGCTGCAGCACCCTCCTGTCAGCAGCAAGGTTGGGTTACAGTAGGTGAGTCTGGAACACTGAGTATATGGCCAGGCAGAATTACAAGCAGGAGTTACGTTTGGAGATCTCAACCACACGAGGGAGTTAAGGAAATATCCCTTTCCTCCCCTTCTTTTTGATCACCTGTTGCTTGTTCCTCATTCCACCCCCTTCCCGGCTGCACTTGTAAAGTCCCGGGGGGGAATGGTTTAACTACTGTTTGCTCTGTAAGAAATTGGAGCCGCTAAAATCTTGCTCCTTAAATTAAAGTCCCCGTCTTTTTAAGTATAGAAAAATGGATTTTTCCATCCTGTGCACATGACTGCCAGCAGCCACAATGGCCCTGCCCCTGCTTGGGCTCAAACTGATTACAGGAGCTCATTAATGGAAGACAGAGTCGTTCGGAAAAGAGTAGGAAGAGACACACATTTAAGTGGAAAATGACAAGCGTTGTTCCATAGGGTGTATAAACTAACACTTTATACTCTCACTCCTGAAAAATCCCTAATCAGTATCATAACTGCAGATATCTTTATAACAATGACAATTCTGGCTTTGTTAGAAAGATGAAACAACTGCCACCATCCCTTTCTGACTTGCTGGCAAAGACACTACATTGTGAAAGATTTTGATGTAGCACTCTCAAGTGGAGCATGTTTCTGGCATTATAAGATCAGAATCTGCTATCCCACTGCGCCAGAGTTTCAGAAAGGCTGGCATTGTGACCTCCTCACCCGCTGTTTCATTTCAGCAGAGTCTTTCTCTGAGTTCAGCTCCACCTGCCGCTTAAACTCCTCCAGGGCAGCGCCTGCCTGCTGGGCCTGCAGCCTCTGTACCTCCGTCACCCGCCTCAGCTGCTCCTCCTTCTCCCTAGAAAGTCACAGAAAATTTTCAGAGTTCAAGTATCAAATAAAAGAACAAGTGTGCTGGTGTAAAAGAGAGGCCTTTAACCCGATCACTTGAAAATAGTATTCAGATTTCAATTTCCTGTCCCAGCTTCTGCCCAACTTCCCTTTGCAGGGCTTTGAAGAAGGCAATGGAAGGCCCGAGTTATTTTCGCTTTCTCCGGCTGAATTTCGCACGCCCAAACCCGGTCTGCAGAGCTCACAATACCTCTATCTGCAAAGTCTGTGTTGACATCAATGCTTCACTACCTGCTGGAGAACCCCCTTCCTTAATCTCACCTTTGAATGAGATTCCATTGACAAAATTTAATAATAATAATAATAATACATAATTAATAACAAACAAGATTTAATTAAATTATATCTAACGCCCCCCAATATTTAAACAAACTCCTTTTGACACAATCACTTTCTCCCATTAAAAAAAAAAAATAAAATAAAAAATTATCCCAGTGCTATCTTTGCTCAGACAAGGTGCAGGATTATTCCCTGCTTGTCATATCTCAAAATGCAAAGCAGGTTAATGTGGTACCTTCTTAATCCATTAGAAAAACCGTAATGCTGTAATACCTATTCAGCCTTTGCAGATGTTAAACCTCTGTGCAAAGATACTTTATATGAACAGCCTGTGCTATTTGGCACATTAAACTCGAGACACCTATAGAAATCAGGCTGGGTTTCTTCAGACACGATGCTTTATCAACAGTAATGAACCTATAATATTTTATGTACATGCACATGAAAAAATAGAGACGGGCATCATATTGTCACAAGACAGACAAAACCTCTGCTAACAGGTAAATATTTAAGAAGTTTTGATGTGATTCCTCAAATAGAAAGCAACCAGGCAGTGTTTATAACTTTGTGTGACACGTTTCTATTCCCACAGGTCAGAGGAGCTGCCTGACTGTGTTAAGACACCGGGAAACACAACGGTGGCATCGCTGGACAAAGCTGGCTCCACCCACGGCTTGTAACAGAAGCCACATTCAAACAGACCTGTGGCTGACATTTTCATTTTACAGGCAGAGAGGAAGTACCTCACGATAAATTTCCCATTTTGACAGAAATTATTTCCATATAAAACAAAGACTCTGACACATAAGAGACGGAAAAGCCCAGCTAATTCACCCAGTCTGTCACCTTGCCAGCACTGAAGTAGCTATTCCAGCACTGAGTGAGCCTTTCAGAAAGGTCAGGAAGCTGCCAAGCCCAAAGTTACAGTATTCACATCCTCTTCTGTGGTTTTCAGACCAGACTTTGACAATGGGACAAAGAACATAATCCTACATCTTCACAAAGGGGCTGTTTGCAGTGGAGGAGAGCAGGGTAATTCCATTAGCAAAGAGATCAAAGAAATGCCACAAGCCCTGAGTCAGTACATTGCTGTTTACTTTTATAGTTTTTTCATGATGCATATTTTAAAGAAAAATAAATTCTTTGGGTACCTTACAGCTGATGGAATAATTGAGACGTAGGGAGGCTGCTCTTTTCCTTACAGGAAAACGAAAATACATTTCTCACCCAGCAGAAACGAGGAAAACAGGACAACATCCTGTATCACATTTCTGGTGATAATTGTTTAGGGGTTTCGGGTTTGTGTTCATAGAAGACCTGTGTAAACTTCTTTAAATTTGCTAGAGAGTATCCACCACATCCACACAGATATGCTTTATTTTCATCAGTTCTATTTCCTAGAGTCCTTTGAGGACGAAACATAATCTATTACTCTAAAGTACCTTATTCTCCATTCATTCACGAGACAATAAAAATTACGCAGCAAAAAAAAAAACAAATCAACATTTCCCCCCCGCGTCATCTAAATTCAAGCAGTGAAAAGATCATTTAGGATTTAAATTTCTACCGCAGAGGATCCAAAAAGATCAAAATTACAAGTACAAAACTCTTCCACCGTTTCTCAGAATGGACACACCAGTGATGCCTCAAGAGGTTGAAGGGATACGAAGTTCATTATCCATCAGCTCCAGCTGCAAAGGTGATTGGCTCAGTTATCCCCCAAAACCCACGTGCCAGGGAGCTGCTGAACACAGACATTTTTAAATTCACAGTTGTTTGACACTGAATTATGGTGAGTACACCACTCCCCTCTCCCACAACAAAAATCTACCTCAGAAAGAAGAATTTGTAAGAGGTTGAATTATCTTCTGAGACCCCCATACAGCTCAGCATTCCTGAAGGGGAGGATGTGTTCAGGCTCACCAGCAGAGCTCTGTCCACATGTGTTACCTTGGAGGGACCACGGAGAGGGGAAAACCTCCACTCCTTCTCCTCCCTAAGATCCTAAACTCAGCACAAACAAATCTCTCTCCCTGCAAAACACATCTAATAATTCCACTCCACACTGGAAACAAAACCAAAAATCAAAGCTTATTCAAACACATCCACACCGACAAGTGTCACGAGAGAGTTTTGGTCCGGTCAGATGGAAATCTAACAAATCTAAACACAAAAGGACAAGATGTCAGTCCTCGTGCTCGTAGTGAGGCTCCAAATTTATGCATCTTCTTCCCTAGGAGGATATTTTTATTTTGAAATATTATGACGTAAACTTGCAGGAATCTGGTTCTGTTGCACCTTCCTTTCTTTTAAGGACTTAATCCCATGAATAAATGCAACATCTCATTATAAGTAGGAATAAAACTTCATTTTTAAGGGATGTGGGAGCCAAAGCTCTGTACTTTTTGTGCAGTTCAGATTTGTACAGAAGCTTAGAAGACCTGTACAACAATGGCCCTCGGTTCACAAATATAAGAAAAGCTTCCCTTTTTTTTTTCTCCCCAAGACACCAAGCAATGTGCCTTGCATGAAGCACTAAAATATTCACTTTGAAGATTTTTTTTTTTTTTCCAGTTGGACAAGTTGTGGGGCCCAATACAACACAATTACATCACTTAAATCCCCTAAAGCTGAGCCGGCCTGAATGTAAAATCAGGGTGAATTTACTCCTCGGCCCTAATTTTGAAAGCTGCACATTCCTTTTGTTTCAGTGTGTAAAGGATACAGCAACGGAATCAGGAATCCTACACAGCACAAACCATCTCAGGGAAAGTTGACTGCGAATTCCAGAGTTCCAACTGCAGAAAGGAGCAACTGAAAGTACTCTGAAAGGCACTGATAAATGGGAAACAAACATTTTACATATTTTCTCTTCATGCTTAATCACAAATATTTGCTTTGCTTCCGAAAACGTTTTCCAAGAGGTAACGACTAAACACACTGAGACATTACAGCATTGCAAGTCATGTTAATGAAACATGGGGCAATCCAGGGATTTACAGGAGAGGTTAATTAAACTTGAGATGTTGCAGCAAACGTTGGATGAACCAACGTGTTACTCACAGGGTTCCCACCATTCCCTGCACCAAAGCAAGGGCTCACCAACAGCACCCAAGAGCAGGAGAGGTACCTGTCTGGGTCCCAGCCTCTTCAATAAATTAAATTAAAACCCTTTAGATGTGAAGTGTAAGCACACCCGTGAACAGAATGAACACACCCTAAAACTTCCCATGCAAAAGGAAATCTCAGGAGTTTCACCTTAGTATCTTCTGTGTATAAGCTACAAGCAAAAGGACCCATCCAGTACACAGACATGTATTTAACTTTGCATAGGGGAATATAAGCTGACCCACAATCCTGCTCCTGATCCCAGATTGCCCCTCCCATGGAGCTGCCAACAGGACTCTACACAATTACAGCAGCTAACTCAATTTATACCCAAATGAAAGATCCATGACACCACATTTTAGTGCCACAATCATTAAAAACCACTCCACACAGCAGCCCCTCTGATTTAACTTCTAGAACAGCGACTATTTCAACATATCAAGGCCTAATGCACCACGTATTTGTGAAAGAAGGGGTTGCTGGGTTAGTTTACTGTTACACAAAAACGCTTCAGTAGAAATGTCAAATCTCTGGAACACACAAAAAACCCCAACTTAGCTTTTCCTGCTCTGCTGTTTTCGACAAATAGGGATGGTGAAGTGCCAGCTTTGGGCCTAAACGCACCCGCCCAGGCATGGCTGGAGCATCCAACTGCACAGGCAGATATTCCAGGAAACGAGGAGGGCTCTCCCACCACGGCAGCATCCAGACACATGGAATCTGTGCAGAACACTCCTTTTTGGCGTGGAGAGGAAGAAAGACGGCGTGAAGTCATTCACGCGGAATGATAACTAAACCAAAGCCAGATCAAAGCAGCGAAGAAGAAAGACTGAAATGTGAAGCTGAAATATTTATTGCCTTCAAAACATCATCCCTGTCCTGTCCCTGGGCACTTTAATATTTCCAAGTTGTTAGAAAGCATTCTAACTTGCTTCAGCATTTCAAAGAAATAAAGCCAAAAATACAAAGCCAAGAACAATTTTATCGCTCGCTCCCCAATTTTAAGATGAGCTTGTCTTTCTGAGAAAAAGTACGAAGCCACTTATAAATTGTTTACAGTTTGCATAATTTGAGATGTTAACATCAAAAGGTTGGTCTGCATTCCTTCAAGTAAGCTATAACAATGAATATTTACAATACAATTATTATTTTAAACTATATACTTATGTTTTAAATAAATCATGAGATAACGTTAACAACTAAACCACTACTTAAAACCATTAATGAATTCAGAGTAAATAATACTCCACGTGTGTAGTATCAGACAGAAATAGGAAGAATAATGCCTTACATTCAAAATTAATGGCTCACAAATTAACCAGACATTGGTTAAACACACTAATAACGATTATAACTCTTTCTCATTATAATAATGACAGGGTACTGTTGTGCTAGGTGCTGTGCAAACAGAATAAAAACAGCAACTGGGAAATGATGAATGAGATGTGGCTTAAAAGGCTGGGCCAGTGTTGTAAATGTGGCTGGAAAGGAAAACGTTATAGTTTTGCTCAACGCTGCAGAAACTGTCTCCAAGATTTAGATACACCACATATATGAAAGACCACAGAGGCTCAGCTATCAAGGGAGGAGGATTAGAACAGAGATTAATAGTCATGGCTTTTCCATGCTGAGACAGCGGCTAAACCTCAACAAGGAGAACACGGAGGGGGAATTAGAGAGACAGGTGTAGATAATGGCTCAGAAAAAATGAGACAAGACTGTAATTAAAAGGTGGACCAGCAAGTCAGCAACACAGACGGCAGAGATTCATGAGATACCCAGAGAAGAGGTGCAGAGAAGGGAAGATAGGGATCAGAGAACAGCGCTGTGGCACAGAGAGCTGAGGGGAGAATAAAATAAACCATCTGAAGGACAAACTATGTGAGAAATCACCAGGCAGAGGAGAAGAGCCAGGCAAGAAGAATCACTTAACACTAACAAAGCACAGCCCGAGATGTGTGAGGAGTGACAGAGCCAACAGATGTTGGCAAACCGAAGGCAATGAGGATGAACCACCAGGATTAAGCCTGTTAAGGAGGTACAAGGATACAGAACTCAGGGTGTTATTCTACTTATTTAAGGTAAATATTTTTATGGCTAAAATAATTGTACTATCACAGTTCAGGATTCAGAATAATAATATCCATGTTGGAATGGATAATACAGAAATTTGATTCTGAGGATTCAGAATAATAATATCCATGTTGGAATGGATAATACAGAAATTTGATTCTGAGGAATGATGAGTGTCCACTGTGTAGTGGACATGGATTTTCACCATTTTTTCATTAAAAGTACAGTTTGAATAATTAACTTCAACTCCTCAGTGAAGGTTGGTTCTGTTGTTGATGAAGCCGAAAGAAAGTTCTACAAAGTGACATAATAAGTGGAAGTAAAGTTAAGATTATCAAGTATAACTGAAGTGGAGCGATCATAATCATAATCATCAAGCAACAACAAGGATCAAAGTTTTTCCTTGTCCTATTTTGTAGTTCTTAAGTGACCCAAAAAAGGTGACAGCCTGAAACATTTCATGTTTTTTAACAATCAGTAACTGAGTTCAATCCTCTGCAAGACATTCTTTAGCCAACTGAAGGCTTTTCCCAATTCCATCAATGTTTTGGGCACTATATAGCCTCAAAATATAATGCACTGATTATATATCCAATACACTGATATCAAAGGGAAGCCTTTTGGAACAATAAGGGAACAATTCTGACACTTGTGTCAATTATTTGTATATTCATTTAGTGAATGCAACAGCAATAACCCTTAATTACATTAATTATTAGAATAGCAATTACAGCAAGTATTTAAGTGCCATAGCACGACACACCTCACGAGTGAGGTGAAGAGCATTGGTGTATTGTGCTATGGCTCTTAAGTTTCATTTCATTGCATACAGTTATACATTTTCATAGCTGTTATCACTAGAAAGGTGTCATAGGATATCTTTATAACCATCTTGAGGGACATGACAGTCCCAGAGACGAGGATTAAGAAAATCAACTGTTACATTCTTTTTTTCCCCCTCCCCGGTACAACCAGAGCTTTCCTTTCAATACGTATTTCGTTATCTCCAGCAGGTCTCCAGAGAAACGGGGTGGTGGTGGGGGGAGAAAAGAAACTGAAAGGCTGTAAATAGTTAATAGAACACTTTATATTTGCTTTTAAGTGAGGCTATTAAAGCCCAAAGCTCCCACATTTTTGCATCCTCTGTCCAGGGCTCGCGTCGTGGCCCCCAGAGCGAGGGTTACGGCGCCGCGTTCGCCGGGGCTCCAGGAATGTTTCCAATATGCTGGAAAACTCTGCCTGGGTTTGCTCTAAAAGGTTTCAGATGCTCAGATCCCCAAGCGGAGAACAGCTGGCTGCTTTTCCACTGATTCTTACAGGAGGGGGGGAAAAAAAAAAACAACAAAAAAACCCCCAAACAACAAAAAAAACACCCTACCAAAAAACACACACGGCCCTATTTTAGAGAGCAGAACTGTATCAGAACTCCTTCAGTCACATCACATCACTGCTGGTTTTAAATCACAGACTTGGCTTTTTTTCCATCATATTGCCACTGTCGTAACACGACAACACTCAACATTTTAATAGAAGATAATGACGAACACAATGAACATGAGTATAAACTCTTAACAATACACTTTGTTGCAACACTTGGAATTAAAGACAATGCCTGTTCATATTTCTCTAATTATTTCCGGCTTTAAATAGTAATAGCTTTTCCATTCCTTCAAGAATTCCCTCCACACACAAATACTTCATTTTCAAGGAAAGATATGGAATTAAGTACAGGAAAACAGCTACTCTTAGGCAATTATGCTAAAAAGATTAACAACAACAAGCAATTATTCAGGATCTGGATTCAACTTGGAGGAGCAAGGAAGAAAAAAAGAAATAAAAAATTAGCTTGTGGTTAAAGCTATCAGTGCCTTTATTTATTTATCACTGCATTGATGATTCTCAGGCTGTTGTGTTTTTCTGTGTGCAGTGGCATTTGTGACTCACACCACTACAAGAAGCCCATACAAGAGTATTGGAAGAAGCAGCTGTTTAAAGTTCTCAAAGGGTTTGGTGCAATCAGATTCCCAAGATTCACTCTAAATCACATCTTTTTTTTCCAAAATATAATTTCTATACACAATTTTGGAAAGTCCAACTACAACTTCTTTTAAAAGTGTTGGGATTTAACAATTGCACGACTCCAAACTGCAAACAAAATGAAGTTGTTTTCAGTGCTATTTAGTCCACCTCCTTCTGCCTTCCATCTTTACCTGTTTATTTTTCCTTCCCTTCACCTGTTTGCCTCTTTATTAGCTCAGCAGCAGAGTGTTCAACATTTACTTCTCTCAAATTTCTGTACCCTCACTTCCTTTCCATTGTCCCTTTTGTGATATTACAGAGAAAGGAAAAATTAGGGTAATTGCAATTTGCAAGATATCAGTAATCCTTAAGACTAGAAGACTCCTTACACACAAGTTCTGGTGCTAAAATTGGATGCATTTTTAGGTACTCTAAAAAAAAAAAAGGCAAAAAGAGCCTTTCAGATCAAACAAACACAACCCTCAACTTCTGCTTTTAGCAAGTGTGGTATCAAAGCCAACCATCCCAAGGCTTTACAGGGATCGACACCAACCTTCAAACTGAGAAAAGCTCCAGGTCCGTGGATCACCAGGAGACGACAAGAAGAAGCCATCTGAATAAAGAAATGGCTAAGGTTTCAAGAAGAGTAATTCATACCAATAAAAAAGGTGTTTCCTTCCCCAAATAAGGTTTTTTCCCCCACTTGATTCAGTAAAATAAAAGCTCAAACACGTTTTCATCAGATACTTGCTATGAAGCAAAGCCTCGTAGCAGTAATAACTGCACTATGCACAAAACCTGAAATTTAAAATATAAATAAGCCTCACTGAACCACACCTGAAAAAGCCCCCAGAAATAGCAGTCCAGGATGGGGAAGCCCAAACACTGCCACAGCTACACACTGGAATAAGCAGTGAAATGGGGGTTTTTCAAGTCCACAGTGAGGAAACCCCCACGGCACCATCTCCAAGGAGAAAATCGACGACTTCTGCTTGATTCTCACGCCAAGGATTACCAGAGAAAGCAGGTGCAAGTACACAGGTCTACATGTGAAAAGAAAGGTAAATAACTGTCAGTTTTGCATTTTACTGAACACCTACAGGCACCACCTTCCCACCACGGGAAGGTGTGGAAAGGGTTGGAAACATTTCGAACTGCCCCCTAAACCAAACTCCAAAAAAAAAACCCATGAAAACTGTACGTGTGTGTTTCAGAAACTGTTGTGAAAATCTGCTACTAGATAGGAGCAGTTTTTGCTGGTTTCTGGAGAGTTCAGCCCTTCTTTCTTCCCCCCCGAAGAACTTTAAACAAGTTCAGATGAGGGGTAGAGAAGCCATGGAAAAAAAAAAAGACGTGTTGGTAGTTCCTTATGTAAACAAACAATTTTATTAAGTGATTCAGAATAAAGCAGCTGCTCAGCATTTGCTCTGTGTCATCCCCACTTGCAAAGGGCTGAGATTTGGCTCCACAGACAGGCTTAAAAAAGGAAAAAAAAAAAAAAAAAAAGAAAGGCAAAGAATGAGAGGGAGAAGGTTGTGAATCATCAGACTGGAGATGTTGTGCAGCCATTCCTCGACTCTGCAGTGTTCAGCTGCAGTGTCTGCACCTGTACAGGGGGAGATTCACTTCATTTCTCCTAGTGGGACCTTTTAAAAATTGTTTCCTTGAATTGCACTACAGAAGAGAAGAACAAGAACTCGGGAAAGCTGTATTTTAGAAGCATAAGGAAATACTCATTTCTGTATGAGACACGCAAAGCAAAAAAGCATTAAACCAGATCCCGTAATTATCTCCAGTAAATGAGAATCATCCCAACCATCGTTCTGAGAAACCAGCACAAGGCGCTTCTGCACTTCCATGCAGGTCCTAGTATCTTAATAATTGAGTCCAAAATCTCTCAGACTCAAGATTGACAAACTTCACACATCTGTGTAGTTGTAAACTTATCATTCCCCATCCCTGGAAGTGTCCAAGGCCAGGCTGGACGGGGCTTGGAGCAACCTGGGCTAGTGAAAGGTGTCCCTGCCCATGGCAGGGGGTGGAAAAAGATGATCTTTAAGGTCCTTTCCAACCCAAACCATCCTGTGATTCTGTGATGACTCCAGAAGGGAAGTGGCTCGGTGACAACCGAGCTGGTGTCATGGCTATAATCTTCAGTAAAATGGGAAGTATTTCCCTACAGCCCAGTAAACTAAAAACATGAAAGAATCTGATATTAAAATATTAGCAGAGGCAAACATACTTAACAAATAAGCATCCAATTCCACGGAGCAAGACATAAGTGATGATGTTGGGTTCCGTTCTGGATAACAACGTTGTATAAAGTCAGCACTAAAATTTCTTCAGCAACAAATGGGTACAGATTTTTTTTTTTTGTTATTTTTCTGGTTTACTCAACTCAGTTGGTACTGTGACGAATTATATACCTCTTTATTTCCTACTCCTCTGCTTCATACAGGAGATAAGAACAGCAGAGATTGAGCCTATTTGCAACCCACTCTGCTGACACATTTTATGCAACCACACCACAGGGACGAGAGAAACAACCTTTCCCCCCCGAGTAATTACAGAGAAGCTTTCTAAGAAAACTTTGTTCCTATAGAAATGCCATTTAAAGGACATTCTAGAAAAACCCCTGGAGCACTTCTTAGAGTGACTTTTGCTATTAGGCAATGCCTGTGACACGCACTGCAGAAGTAAATAGGAATTTTATATCTACAAGTCACCACCAACAGTCGTGAGTGTTCGAGCAATTCCTTTGCAGAAGATTTGGTTTTGACAGACATTTCTACCATAAACTTCAGAAGAGGGTGGGGGGGGAAAAAAAAGCCTTCCATAAACTCTGTAAACTCTCTTCTGTGTTGAAACTGTGGCAACACAGTTTCTTCTTGAAGTGAAAGGTGCTTTTAGAAACGTGGATTTTACTATTCCATGCATTGTCTCGAATCACTTTCATTCTGCATCGGTGTGGATACGTTTGAAACTATGCAGTAGCACTGTTTGCTGTCACACTGCCGGAAAAATAATGATGATAATAATAAAGAAATCCCACTAAAATGTCTGCCACCTCCCTTTCCTTGTGCTCGCAGCTCACCAGCTCCTCAAGGTATAATCCTGTGGCCATTTCAGAATCAAAGTGCATTCACATCAAAGTAGTTTATGAGAAATAACTGATGCCCCTACTGGGTTCTGAGGTGCAATTCTACAAGGCAACGTTCCTATTGAAGATGCTGAACTATATTTTCACCCATCTCATGCAAGTCAAGGTTGTTTTCCTAAGATTTACTCTGTCTGCCTTAGCTTGTAGTTACTTAATTTCATTCTGACAATAGTCAAAGAAATCCAGCAAAATAAAGCATTTTTACATAAGATATTAGGTCCTGTGAACTCCTATTGATAGCAGGAGATTGTTCAAAGGACTAATTTTTGTAGCAGTGGATAAAAAAGAGCCATAAGGAAACCATCCATTTCTGCCACAATAAATACTACTGCTTCTTATCTATTACTTAATTCTGTGGTTCTATATAAGCAAACACATGAAGAAAAAAAATCTCAGTGTTGTCCAGAAACATCAGTGCTAAGTTAATGGCTTGGCTTCCAGAAAGCCATCCCTGAAGGATCAGCAGTTCCTCCATCCTGGGCACGTGAGTGTGTTCCCAAAAGTCTCGTGCACCAACACACCCCTGGTCAGGAATGCACAGAGACCAGACCCAGAGGTTTGGCAGCAGAGTTGAAATCTAAAAGAACCAGCCAAGGGAATATACACTGGGCTCAGACTAGGGCACCATACTGCTGTAAATACAATATTTTTAATCTTCAGGAGCACAAATCCACCCTGATCAATCTGCCAAACTTATGTTTCCATCCAGGCAGAAACACACGTGGAAGGTTAATTTTTATTTGTATTCCACTACAAAATAATTACCTGTTAGAATTACTAATTCCATTACTAATCTCAAAATTAACCCCAAAGCCCTGCTATAAAAACAACCAAAAGAGCAGCACTACAGATTTTGATTAAAGAGTAAGCTACCTCCAAAATGAAAACATCTTCCATTTAAATTGGGAGAGTTACCTATGGTTATATATGAGAAATCTCTACCTTATTTTCAACACCCTGAATCAAAAAAAAATGAAGTGAAAAAAAGACAGCATAAGAGAAACAGAGCGTCAAAGGACATGGAAGTGAACCTGGGACAACTATTCCACAACAGGAGTGGAAGTAGTTTGCAGTAGAAGACACACTGAAAACCAGGAATAGTATTAATCACCTACTGTAGGGGAAACAGCAAATGAATTTTAACCTGCTGAACAGTCTCCAGGGCTCATTTTTAACCTGCTGAACAGTCTCCAGGGCTCATTTTTAACCTGCTGAACAGTCTCCAGGGCTCATTTTTAACCTGCTGAACAGTCTCCAGGGCTCATTTTTAACCTGCTGAACAGTCTCCAGGGCTCATTTTTAACCTGCTGAACAGTCTCCAGGGCTCTTTGATCCCAGGAGCTGATCCATCCCCACTTTTGGCCCAAGGACCCATCACACGAAGCACAAGGTTGGGATGGTCTCTGCCAACACCGTCTTAATTTATGGGCCCTAAAACTTCAGTCCTCAAATCCTTACTCTAGCCCAGAGCTAAACCTAAGCTTAACTACACCCAGGGAATATCTGAAATTAAAGTTCAACCCCCCCAGCACACTCACCCAACTTCACAGATACTGCCTGGAGAGTGTTTGCCCTGCACTGAGAGCACCCACAGGGGGAATCCATCCCGAGCAGCCCGTGTACTGTAAAGTCAGACTGATTTTATTAACATAAGTAAGTGCAAACTGACACTTTATTTGAAAGATGTGGAAGAAAATTAATGCAACTTCATTATCAACAAATCAGATGGTAAAATACTAAGAGATTAAGTGCAGTTGATAACAATTCAATCTCCCCAAAATTATAAATAATAGTCAGTGTAAAGAATTTAAAGATTAAAAGCTGGAATTTTTATTAATGTCTGTAGTGATTTAAGATAGTCTCTATTTATGCCAAATACCTCAGAGATTACAGAAATAAAGAAATACAGACTTTAGCTCTGTGACTTTTATTGAATAAAAGTATCTTCACTCGCCTCTCTCAGCCTAGATAAGGCACATTGTAATATTTAACTGAATAGTTTTAGCAAGTAACTCCTGGTTTGTTTCAGAATAATCTGTTTTCCCTGGAAATTATTTCCATAACTTTGAATTTAAACTGCATAAACACATGGAAATAATAGTTGACATAATGAAAAGTAGAAGCAGCACAACGAGAGTCAGTGTTGTCCTCTGTGTATCTGCTCTGTGTAAACCACTCCCCTACTCATAAAACATCAAACCTGGGGCATTGTGATTAGTTTTTTTTTAATGTACAAGGTGGGCAAAAGAAGCTGTACCGAGTTACTTAATAAAAAGTGTCTCCTGTTTGCTGCAGACACGTCTCCAAGCCTCAGATCCATGTGAAAAACAAGTATTCACACAAAAAAGTGTGGTATCAGTGAGGAAAAATGCACATTACAGTTGTAATTTATGGACATTAAGAAAGATGTAAAATCACAAACATCATACACTACATCAAGTTAAAATATCATTTAAATAAATACATCTTTCAGATTTATCCTTTCTCTAAAATAGTCCCAAGCAACAACTCTTTGGATTCATCGGAAGTAAATAATCCAAACTATTCTGAACTGAACCCAGATCCGTTTATTTAAGAGGCCAAGACCAGCTGACACCAAGAACCTCAATTCCCACCACTTGAAAATCAACCATTTGGGTGATTTGGTTCTTGATTTACCTTTTTTCCACTTTTCTGGTCGACTGAGAACTCCAAAGATGCAGCTTTACAATGGGAAGAAAACCCAGGAAGGCCATTAGATGAGACAAAGCCTGAGTTTGTTACATAAACTTGCCTGAAAACCTCAGGGCTGGTTCAACAATTATTCCATTTTCACTTACTTCAAAGTCTCTTCCAGTTTGCGGATTTTCTTCTGAGCATCCCCTCTTTCTTTATCCAGATCGTTCTGAATGACGTTAATCTGCCATTTGAAGGAAAAAAACCAGCCACATTTTAGCTAAAACAATGCCACAGTTCAAAAGAAATACATGTTATCTTTAATTCTAAAAACTATTTCCGTATTTCTTCTTTGGACTGACGCAGAGAACCACCTACAGGTTTCTAAAATTATGTAAAATGCAAAAGGAGAGATTAACAGAGAGATGAAGGATGAGCCAATAGAGCTATTTTGATTCTCTACAATAAAGAAGTATCAGTAATTACAGGGAAAAAAATAGGAACTCCATTTTCTTTAGGTAAGTACAGAAAAGCATAGAGAGATCTGCCTAAAACAGTGCCATGTATTTATTCTCTAGGGTGCAGGGCTCCTACTTACCTGCTTGTGAACACCCAAAGTGAATCACTTCTTATCAATTCTTACAACAATAAAAGTAACAAATGTAAATATCCTACACAAACATCCTGAAGAATAATAGTAATAAAACAAGTAGTAATAATGATTATAATGATGATAGTAATTCAGAAAAACAGGTACAAGAATCTTTGAATTTGGCAACCTCCCAGGACTGGTGCAAACCATGAATTCTTCGTAATATCTTCTGCCAAAGGCAGATGAAGTACAAGAGTTTGTATTGCTCTAGGATTGCTCAAGGAACAATGTTTTTCTCCACGAGATGGGAAGCACAGGAAATCCTTTATTCACTTGCAGTCATTTGTAATATTGCGTGCTGTTAAGTCACTGCAATAAAGAAAAATGTGTTCTAATAAATAAATAGCCCAATGGAGAACCAAATTCAGAGATTCTCTGCTGTGGGTGTTCGCTCCAGGATGGTCTGAACACTCACTTGGGTTCCGAGAGCCTCCAAACCCATGGGCTGCCTATCACAGCAAAGAAGGTACTGCCAAACCTGGTAAATTCTATACATTTAACAGCTGGCTCGGGAATGGCTCTCAGGAATAATCTGTCACTGTTCCTATGCTCAGTTGAATGTTTGGAAAACAAGCAGTGGATTATTTATAAAAAGCAGGTGTTTCCTTGGCCTGTAAAGCCATTTAGTCTAACTGGTTCCTGATTCAGCAGATAAGCACCTTTAATCAAACAGTGACATTTAGGGTTACTACCTATTATTTGTTTGATGTTTAAGTATCCTCACAGCAACAGCCACTGTAGACTCATAAAGATTATTAGATAACGGGTGGGTTTTCAAGTGAACAGATTGCACCAGAGACTTCATGATTCCTTCACTTGAAGGCAAGCTTGTTTTAGTATTTTATGGGCCAATCCATCCTGTTTTATGGATTTATATCCATAGATAATTTGCACGTATTTTTCTTCTCCTCCTTCCTCAAAGATTTGATTCCGAGAACACAATTACATCAGAATTTATGAACAGGCAAACTGCCTGTAAAGTTGTTTATAAAAATAAAGGTTCTGCTTCCTCATTTACAGAGTTGCAGCTTCACTCCCTGGGCTCAGTGGTGTGGGGGCACTGCTGTCATGCCCTCAGCCCGAGGTAAGGAGTTTTCCCCCAGATTATCCTCAAACCTCATTCAAGACTCACACAGGACAGGCTCTGCTGCAGAAGGAGTAACACAGAAGTTTAACAAGCAGATGTGAGGCATTTGATGCATTTGGACTTCAAATCATGGAATATTCCTGAGCTGGAAAGAGCCAAAAGGATCATCCAAGTCCAACTCCTGGCCCTGCACAGACACCCGAAAAATCCCACCCTGGCCCTGGGAGTGCTGTCCAAACCCCCCTGGAGCTCTGGCAGCCTTGGGGCTGTGCCCACTGCCCTGGGGAGCCTGGTCAGTGCCCAACCAGCCTCTGGGGGAAGAACCTTTCCTGAAATCCAACCTAAACCTCTCCTGCCTCAGCTTCATACCCTACCTGGAGCCTGGAAACATTAGCAGACATATTTAATCTGTATTTATCTGCAGAGGAAGTGATGTATTGCTACAAACCAAAGTGATGTATTGCAATAAATCAATGTCTACTTTACCTCAATAACCACAAGATACCCAAATTACACCGATATATTTTTATTTTGGTCTGCAATATTACTCCAATCCTGGATTTTTCTTGTGTTCAACATTCATAAAAACCCGTGACTTGACTAAAAAGATAAATGTAGGCAAGGTTTAAACCAAAGCAGATCTTGGCACAAAAAAGGGTTTGACTTCAAGTCAGCAGAAGGGACTAACTCAAACCAAAACCCCACTACAGTTCATGTCACAAATGCTATTACCAAGTGACAAGTAGCTCGGATCACAATCCATTATTTCATGTTATAAATTTGCCACATTTGGAAGTGACACGTTTGAGTAACACATCCTTTCAATTAAACAGGCATCTAAGCACCCTCTGACTGAACATGAGTTGCACACATAATGCCACTAAAATTGAAGTTTAATTTGAGACCTATTGATGTTTAAAGTCTAAAAGAGCAGACAGCATCGGCAAAGTGCTTTAAGATGAAGTGTTTTTGATGAAAATTACATTTCTTGCTTTAAGCTTCTGACGTAAAAACAATGCATGCTGTCAATATATAGAGAACACATGGAGAAGGACGGAATAGAGATATATGGGGGGGGAAAAGAAGTATGGAAGAACATATGAACACTGACAAGAGGCCAGGTTTCCTTCAGTTCATTATCTCTAACAGCAGTTGGCATCAGCTGCCACCAAAAGCAGAGTAAAATAGCAGGATAGGCTTCCAGGAGCAATTCTTTGGGAATGCCTTCCCAGCCCGAATCACTGGGTTCCCAGAATCAGAGGTGATATCTCTGTACTTGAACAGCTGCCCTTAAAATCTTCCTCGAATTTGTCCCATTACTTTTCCAAACCTCGTGAAATGCTTGGATTCCCAAATTTGCTACTTTGAGGGTCTCAGCATTTAAACCTTTAACTTCTGTACAGAACAAAAAATGGGAAGTGTGCACAGGATGGTTCCTCTTCCTGCAAACATTACCTGCTTCTCATACACACTCTCCCAGTGAAGTTTGTCCTGCTGAACCTTGTATTCTTGATCCTGCAAAGGAAGAGATGTGAACTCTAAATAATCCAACCCCATTTTTCTTCCATTTCAAAGCAGTCAAACGCACGCATTTGCTGTTACATAGAACAGCCCATGAAAATTAAAAATCCACTTGATATCATCGTGAAAAAATTCTCTGACATGCAAAAAAATTCAACCAACAGCAAATAACAAAACTATCTCAAAAGTCATGATTCATGTTTTCTAAAGAGAAACAGCAACTTGTTTTCCTGAGCTATTAAAATGCCATTCTGTACTATATCAACTGTGAAATGAAAGACATTGGAGGAGAAGTAGATGCCAAAACTTAAACAGGACTGATACATGATACAGATGTGGAACTCATTATCCTCAGATAGGAGGATTAATTTAAATGCCTACAGGAAGGCAGAATATTGAACTGAACTGTTAAAGAGCGACAAAATTCAAAACAATTTTGAAACTTACTTTTTAAGTGTTTACAGTTTATGATAAAAAGAAAAAGACATTCATCATTCCTTGTCATGTTTCTCTGTAATCC
The DNA here is from genome assembly GCA_013399855.1 of Oxyruncus cristatus. Taxonomy (NCBI): domain Eukaryota; kingdom Metazoa; phylum Chordata; class Aves; order Passeriformes; family Cotingidae; genus Oxyruncus; species Oxyruncus cristatus. Next base: position 146,287 of record VXAY01006162.1, read on the forward strand.
ACCAACACACATTTCAACTCTAATTTAACGTGTGAACTACAAGAAACAGTCAAAAAGTTTCCGTGAAAATTCTGCCCTTTCCTCTTTCAGTCCCACTTTTAAATCAACCTTTAAGCAAAAAGGTGACACTTTATATATTTCCAATAATAAAATGCAGACAAGCAAGCATGTTTAAAAATAAAAGTGCATTCTACTATTGCTATTGAAACATTTAAATCACCAAAAAAAAAAAATAGGAGAAAGGGTTGGTCATCCTTTAGGAAAGTCAGGGCTCACCCTCAGCTGTTGCTGCCTTTGGTGTTCTGATTCTTGCAACTGTTGCTTTAACTGAGTCACACTCCGCTGTAATTCCTCGATCACATCAGATGTCTGCAGGGATTTAACAGAAAAAGGGATTTTTTGGGTTGCACTCCTCATTAGCTCTTCAGTTTCATCTTTTGCATCTTTAAATTTATTTCTCAAAGCTGCCCAAAACGGGGAGGTAAAATTATCAACTTGGGAAAAACACCTGTCTGAGTTTCCACCTCTGGATACGTCTTTGGGCCCTCTGGTGAACTTCGAAATGTGTGTTGAAATCTCCTGGTATCCCGAATTTTAACAGAAGAAACCAGGTCAGGGTATTAATTATATCTTATCTGAATCAGCTGTGGAATTTTCAGTGAAATTTGGGAATGAAAAATTACATTTATTTAACCTCACACACGAGTGACTCAGAACTGAACAGTTACTTGTATTTATACATAAGCATTATATTTACATTGAGGAGACCACTTTAAAAATAAACCACACTTGACTGCCTATCATACCTTAGCTGCAGAGAGAGCCTGTTCCTGCTTTATGAAATCTCTATCGACATCAAATTTACTTTGTAGTCGCTGGATGTTCTCCTTGTACTCCTGCATAATGTGGTCCTTGTCTTTCTGCAGCAAGTTGTACCTACAAGGAGTAAGCAAACAGAATATGGAAATTGCTTTCATATTTTGGCATTTTACCTGCTCAGTATCAATTCCACAGATCCTGCACGTCTGCCTGTGCCACCGCTCTTGTCACCCAGCGAGCTGCTTATAAATAATGGAAAGACAACACCCTCCTTTGGATGGTTGGGTGGGTCAGTCCGAAAGGAGTTGGCCACCAATTAATACATTCTAATGTATTCATGAAAGCTTTTTAATGTCAAATAACATTCACAGTGCTCTCGGAGCAAAATGAATTGGAAATCCCACGTTCTCAAATGTTGCACCGGCAAGTGTTATTTAATTACCTTGCTTTGAGTTCCTGAAGTTCAGAGCACAAGTCCTGGTAACGCTGCTCTGCTTCAATCTTCTCCTGAGACAATTTTTGATGCAGCAAATGACTAGTTTCAGCCTCAACAGTCAACTGCTGGACACGAGCCCCCAGTTTCTGGACAGTCTCATTCTAAAAGAACAGGTCATGTTGAGGAACCCCAGAATAAATGAGGGAATAGTCCTGTTGTTATTCAGTAGCCTGGAGCAACAAGGTTCTCTGGTGATCCAGAGGCACAAGGGTTACAACAGCAAGGTTGTCATCAATCATGACAGTAAATTCTGTGTTGTACATAAAACATAAATAAATCTTCAAAATATGGGTGTCTATCCCCCCCCTCGAAGTAACATGTCTTTCTCCCTTAAGCAAAACAGTAAATGCAACTGATTTTTAAATTGCAAGTCTCTTAAAATGGGAGAGAAGACATTTCTACAGCAAACTGTAATGGCAGATGACACACGTAAAGGATTTTTAGACCTTCCATTAATCAAGTTACAGTGATTTCCTTTCAACAAATCACATCTATTAAAGGCCGTATCTTTTTCCTGGAACTTCATCTCCTAATGTGAACAAATTTAAAAAGGAGTAGAATAAGAACAGGCACGTAGCCTGAGACTACTCTGCCACACCCCATTCTTCCCTAAATTTATGGTCACATGCACAGAAATGAGAGGAGGACTCCTCAGGAGGCTGGAGTCAGAAAATACGACCCAGCTGTCCTCCCAGGATGTGCTGCTCATGGTTATTTTTATATTAACAAAGGCCTGAGGATGAGGGAAATGGAACAGAATTTTCACCCACTGTTAAAGTAAAATAAAAACCCAAACATCAGCCACCTGCAGCCACTGCCCCGACTGGCACGGACTGGGACACGAGCCAGAACCTCACACAGACACGAGGGTCACCTGAGTTTAAAATATTCCATGACCACAGCAGAGCAAAGTTCTCCATCAATGCAAAGCCAGGTGCACAGGAATGTTTGGGGTTTTTTTTCTGAGGAGCAAAGGGGTGTTTGGTTTGGGTTTTTTCTGTTGTTTTGGGGTTTTTTGTTTTTCCTTGTTTTGTGGGTTTTCTGTTTGGGGTTTTTTTTAAAGGAAAAAAAATAAGAGTCCTGACATACCACCAAATATCATAACTCCTCCCTGGCCCTGTGGCCCTCAAGGAAGTTCATATTTGTGCACAAACCCCTCCTTATGAGCCCTATGGCATTAGTTCAGTTGTTCAGCCCATTCCTCTCTCTAACAGCACTGGCATTCCTGACAACATGAAACTCTGAACAAGGAAACTCTGAAATACCAACCAAAAAAAAAAATAAAAATCAGGAGACAGAAAGAAGGAGAGAGAGGAAAAAAAAAGAAAACTAATTTCCAGTGACAGTCTAGTCTTTCATCTTAAGCCCTGCCTTGAACTCTACCTTGTTTAATTATTAAATCAGAAGCTGCTCAGCAAGATCTGTCTAGTTTTGATGGTTCTTAAATTCAATCTTGCTGACAGACTGTGTCCATTTTTCTCTGTATTTACTGTTACCTATGACATGATCTGAATGTTAATTTTTAAATTCAACATTCACTAATAAAGGAATAAATTTTGTTTGACATTGTCTTTTCACTCATTCAATTTTCTTCATGCCTCATCCGGATAAAAAAGGTACAGGATGCTTTTTTGAGGCTACTTGTCACTTTTTAGCTTTTTGCAGCATTTATATAACAGGCACAAAATCCATGTTATACCTTATTACATGTTTATAATTATTCTAGAAAGGAAATGCAATACATTACACTAATCAATGACTATTTCAAAATGCTTTTTCTGTGGTCTGTAATCTATTGAGCATTTGCTCGTTCAAAGAGAAGGTGGGTAAGTAAAGAGTCACAACTACTATATAAATCCTTTTTTATAGTCTACAAACCTACAGAAACAAAAGTTCTGCTACCTTGAATCAAAACCAGTGAGAAATGTTACAGTCAGTCCTTCATTACAAATATATTTCTGTGTAATATTGATGGAAGGGCTGTACTTTGGTTAATTTTATCCAGGGGAAAATAATCCTTGGTTGGATTGGCTGCCAGGACAGTGTCCTCTCAAAGGACAGAATAACTGCACTGCACCATCAAAAATAAGTATGTACACAAACCACAAAACCATGGAATGGGTTGGGTTGGAAGGGACCTTAAAGGGATCTTAAAGATCATCTGATTCCAAGCCCTGCCATGGGCAGGGACACCTTCCACCGGACCAGGTCGCTCCAACCTGGCCTTGAGCACTCCCAGCCCACTTGAACACAAACCCGGGAAGTCTGAAGGTCGGAAAAGGCACTTGCCACTGTGAGATATTCACAATAAAACTCACGGTCGACTGTGTCTGCTGCAAATACTCCTCCTCCATTTTGCGGAGCCGGGCGTTGGTTTCCTCCAGCAGTTCCTGCATGTCCTCCGTGTGCTTCTTCCGGATGTTGAACTTCTCCTTCTCCATCTCAGCCACAGCATCATGAAGCTGCACCAGGAAAACAGTACAGAATAATGACTGGCATCTAAAACTAGCATTTGTAAGTATGAGATTATTGTGGAATATAAACAGAACAACTGAAAAGCCCGGGTGGTCACACTTCTGTCCTTTATAACAAGACTAGATAATTTTCTCACTAAACAGGTGTGCTATGACTCCACAAAGCTGTAAGAAATATAAGCAAGTCATTTAGAAGTGTATAGAGGGCACAACTTAATCCACACAGAAGGCTAAAAGACATACTTTTGCCATTCTCTAACATCCTATTGGAATGAGATGATCTTTAGGGCCCCTTCCAAACCAAACCGTTCTGGATTCTAGGAGAAAAGCCCATTTAACACTGAAGCCTCAAGGTCTTCAGCACAAAGGACAAGATTCAATGATTTATCTCTTCGAAGGCAAGAATTAAACCCAACATCATTTCCAGATGCAGGGCTGCAAAAAAATTAAATTACACAGCATTCTCCATCTATAAAGGGAGGTGGGTCTGCCCTTTTTGTGACCCTCCCTCTCCTGAGTCGGGGAAGCAAGAAAAAACCCTGACAGTAATCTGGACAAAGGTGATGCTGTCTCACAATAAACATGCTTTTCCCCCTGCTTTTGCTGCTGTCTTGAGTTTAAGAATACATAAAAATACATGGAAGAATTCATGACCCATTGCAAAAATAAGAGTTCAAAGGAAGCACCGTGGCAGCAGGTAGCAGCAGGTTTACCCAGATTAAAATTCCATGTCAGGTCAACCAGAAATAAACACTTCCCTAATACGTCCAGAGACTTGCCAGGAGGCCAGATGAACCCCCGGCACAGGGTGACCAGCTGGGTGGGTGTGGGTGTGCAGGCATCAGCAAAGAGAGGCTTAATTCCTCCAGAAAAAAAAAAAAGAAAAATCAAAAATCGGCATAAAAACCATCCCTCAGTCACATATTCCTTATATTTATTTTGCTGAGTGACAAAATGTATCATATCAGATAAACACTGCAGGAATCTGTCAAGAAAGCAAGTATTGTTCATTACCCTTTTCTCCCACTCATTGTTCAGGGAATCATTGCTTTGCTCACACATCTTCTTCAGCTCCATGATCTGCTGCTCTTTGGCTTCTCTGACAACTTGTGACTCACGAACGAGGGTCTGAACTGTTAAAAATGGGAAAAAAAACCAACCATTCGAGAGATACCTTCTGGATTCTTCAGTGCTGGCAACAATCACTTGACTGATTTACTTTCCAATTGACCCAACTTGCTGATGCTTTTTGGCTCTTTAATACTTAATGCATGTGCTGCTTTAAAATTTAGCACTTTGATTCCGTGTCACTACAATATCACAAGGCGTTCTCCGTTTTCTGCTCCGTTTAAGGGATATTTCAGAGTGAGTTTTCCTTCCTGAAGGAGTCAACATACATCAGCAAAATTCCTTGCAACCTAAAGAAAGTGGGCATTTTTACCCTGATTTCACGAGCATCCCTAGAAGGAGAGGTTCTTGTGAAGGTTGAATGCTAAAGATATAGAAGGAAATGAAGTTCCCCAAGTGATTGCATGGAGAATTCACAGTCTGACAAATTTAGTGGAAACCAAAGCAGGTACATATTCATTTTTCAGAAGCGACTGAGGATTTTCACTATATTCCCTATATTCAAACACAACCTGTTCCAGTCAAGAGCAACCACCAACCCACTGAGAGGGGCACCAGATTCCCTGTTGGACAAATTACTTTCCCAAAGAGCGGGAAACAATATGCATGGAACACTCTCCCTTTTTGTACATAGATTACCAAACTCCTGTATTATTTTACACTGTGGTTTAGTCCATAGTGTAAAAGGACTCCAAGGAATTCTAAAAGAAACTAACACTGGAAAACTGCTGACAAGCCACACTCAGGCCAAGTTTTGTACATATGACATATTCAAGACTACCCATGTTTGAAATCTCTTGCCGCAATAGTTTTAAAAATAACCCACTGTGGTTTGATTAAAATGTACTGAATGCATAAAGAAATTAACTTTGGGCCAGAGATTCCAAAAGGTCTGAAGTAAGTGGTCAAAACACTTCAGCACCATCAAAGAAAACTGGTTTTTGGTGACGCTCGTAAAACCTGTGTTAAATATAACACGATCACAAGCCTCCTGGAATATGTGGCTTGGAAACAGCAAAGGCAACTGGACAAGCCTCTCAGAATCTAAAGGGAAAGTGAAGACCAGCAAATGAAGAAGAAAGGGATGTCTGAAGGAGAGAACACAAGCCCGCAGCCACAAGAGAATGCACTGCAACACCACCACACAGAAAACAACCAGAAAGAGAAAAAAAAAATCACCTTTTTTCTCCAGTCTTCTGATCACCTCCTCAGATTCTTTTTGTTTCCTTTTGTAGGTGGACTTCAACACCTCTATCTCATCATTCTTTCTATCCAAAATCTGCAGGGACAATTCAAAATATATTAACAAAAGGTCAGAAAAACCAAAACTACAACCAGTGCACAAAACAATACCCCCTGACCTCCGTCAAAGGCACTGCCTTCGAGAAGTGCTCAGGTCCTGCAGGACTAAGTGAATAAATCTAAGTCATTTTTCACGGCTCAGACTGCCAAGTCATAAACAAAGGACTGTTGCAGACAGAGGTAGGCAGAAGTAGATTAAAAAGGAGTTTCATGTTTTAAGATGGGTCTTTTTGTTTCCTTTCAAACCCGGGCACACCCACTGTTGCTCTTGTTGAGTTTCATGGTGCCACTACTGCAACAGAAAAGCTTGGTTTCCCTTTTCATATTTAAGTTGCCTCATACTATTTAAAAGCACCTAAAATTCTCAGCAGGTTGAAGAAATATTGAAATAAATCGGTAAACTTGATTACAATCTTCTGTACTTCACCAATTGCAATTCCTTGCATGGATTCCAAGGAACAACGGGTTGGAATAGAGCAAGTATATGAAGGTAACAACACCCCCCATTTCTGGACACGCCGATTTTGGGAAAAAAAACAGCTCAAATATTTGCACACTTTGAGATAGTATTTTAATTTAAACTTTATGTTTAAGATAAAGATTAAAGTCCCAGAAATTTTATAACAGTGCCCCAAATCTCTTTATCCAACAGAAGCTTTCATCTTAAAACAATATTACTCCATCTGCAATAAACGTTTTGCTTCTTTAAAGATTAATACGACACTATTTAACCTTTTCTAAAATACCCAACGTTATTAAACAACTTCAAAAGGCAGCATTCTAACATCAGTTAGAAAGGGCTGACAACTCAAGGGATGAGAAAGCATCTAAACTATTTTCTTATTCTCACAAAGCTGCTTCCTTTGGGCTCCCCAGCTTTGCTCGCTGGTTCTGCTCGCAGGCTTTGAGAGCAGACGAGCCAAATATGCACCTGACCAAATATCAACATCCTTTCAGGAGGCTTTGATGTGTCACAGTGTTGTGTCAACCAACTTCCTCCAAGGCTGTGACTCAGCCTTAAGAAACAAAACACAGGCCCTGTGTAACGCCGAGCTTGCAGCAGGATCAGCCATCGGGAGCCCGACGTCGAGCGTTTAATTCCCGCCACATCCCCCGGATCAGAGCAATTCCAGAGGCACTCAGGACCTCACCCCGTGTTTAAAACATGGCATTGGAAGTAACCACGTGGTCTGTGACATCCTTCCTGTGACTTTCCCAGAAGTGCTGCTGTGCAACCCAACAAAGACAAACCCAAGGGAAGCCGAGGAGGTAGATCTGGTGTCATGTCAGTGCTGACACCACGTCAGGTTTAACAACACAAAACCATAAATAAAGGGCTGTTTAATGACCAGGCTTTGCTCTAAGACACTGTGGCAAAAGGGAGACAGGAGAACAAACACTACTCCTGCATGAGCAGGAACGTATGTGATATACGTGTGGATTTTCCCACTGCTGTATTTCCCATTTTGTCCATAAAAAGTCTTTTTGTTCACATTTTTCTATAATACAGGGGCTCCCCCTCTGAAAGAAAAATCATGAGTTTGTGATTTCATCACACATGAAGTTGCTGGGCTGGTAAAATAGGTTCTCTTGTCCAAACAAACAAGTGGCCTCTTATTTTCCTTTATTTTCTTCCCATGTTTTCCCTTTCCTAAGTTTATGTTACCACATAATACTGCACATTCCTATCAGTTCATGCAAACTGTTACCTACAACAACCTGGCTTTCAGTGAACATTAATTGCAACTGTGGAGAAGTTAAAGAACAACTGCTAATTATTCAATTATTCACGATAACCATATTCTCTGTTATTAATGCATTGTTTTTGGTAGAAAATACAAACACTTTTTACCTTTTGAACATCAGCATCGTGCTTCTGCTGTAGTTTCAGTTTTTCTTCATGAAATTTACCTTCTGCTATTTTCATTTTCATTTCCAGCTTTAAAAGCAAAACAGAACAGATAAATAACTTCAATAAAGAACGAACTACACTAGTGACCTTTTCGTAAGTTTTAATTTAAGTCTTTAACAAGGCAATGGGAAGTCACTAACAAGTAACTGCTGAAAACAATTTACGTTCAGTTTCTCAGTATTTTCATATCTATTTGATAAAACTGCTACGAAAGATGTCAACCTACAATATTTATTTAGAAAATGACTTTGTAAGATGTTTTAGTTGGCAACGAACACAACTGCTACTGCCTAAAATAAGCCACCGTCCTTACTTTAAATAAACACTTCGGAATAAAACTTGTAATATTTGTTAATATACCAAGTTTGGTAAACTTGCCTTCATTCAGGCAGGTGTTACATTTATACAAAGAATGTCCTTCAGCCCAGATGCACGTTTGTTTTTGTTTGTCTTCCATTATTCACGGAGTTCACATTATAAACACATTTCCTTTTAAAGGTGACTTATAACGGGATTAAGGACTGGATTGCTAAAATACATTTCCTGTTGCGTTTGTGTTTGTTCAGAGCAGTGCTTGAACCCCCCTGACACAATAACACATTGACAATTCTTACTCAGAGTCTGAGTTTCCATCTCTAAAGTATTTTTAAATCTCTTGCATGCTGTCACAAGGACAGGTATGACGGGAATTTGGTGTGCCTCGTGTTTTCTAAAAACCAGAAGTGACACCTTCAGTTCAGATTTGGGCTATTCCACTTCTACATTTATTAATTGCTACTGTTCAGAAAGCAGAGGGGACACAGAAGCTTTTCCAGACAGGCCCCAGTGCCCCTCTCACGTTAGAAAGGGGGGACCAAAACCCCTGGAGTGAGGTACCAACACCCACCAGCAGACAACAATGTGGTTTATGGTCAACTTTGTGTCCTTTTGGATGTTCGAGGAGCCCGTGGAGCTGAGGCTCCCCCCTCAGAGCTGGACACTGGACTTCCACCCCCATCCAGCTGTTTTCAGCTCTCACCTTTTCATTTAGCTCAGCTAAGAGCCTGACTGGTAATGCTCTCAACTGACCAACTCCACAGGAACCAGCATCATTTCCATTCCTTTGACTAATCAAAAGTTGCCCTTCCAGCATGAATCTTTATCTAACACAGACAAACCCTAAACACAGTGCAAGTTATTAATTTTTTATATGATTCATTTATCTTATAGATTTATTGTGAACTCAAAACATCACTGCTATCACGACTAGAAAATGTGAGCTACAAAAATCCGAGACAACTCAAAAATGCAAAATGCTGCTCTGTAAACACAGAAGACTCCTCAAGAACTGAAAAGAGGAGAAGGAAGAGCAGCAATTTCTTTCCATTTCTTGATTCTAAACCTGCTTATTACACCACAGATAAAGAGACCTGTCTCCCAACTATTTGTACACAGCCTTATGCAAATTAATGAGGGGGGGAAAGTTAGATTGACAATTAATCCAAAGAAAATAAATCATATTCTCAGCTGTCAGCACCTCTTTTATCACCCCAAAATAAGCATCAGGATAAAAATGCACGTTCTATTTGTGAAATCTACACATATGTATATATGAAAAGAAATATATGCATATATCACTCCAACAAAGTGACATTATAGAAGAAAATCTTAGTACCAGGTGATGAATAAGTGTTGATTTAATAAAAAGAGCACAGTAATCCACTTCCAGATAGACAGCTTGTGAACACTCCATAAATAAATATGAAGGTCTTGTAAAAACACAAATACTTGAAACTAAACATGAAAGAGACTCCAATCTGCTTGAATTACATTAAAAGCTTATGAATTACTGATGCACAGCTACTGCCCCACACAGCTACTAAATCCACACAAACACTTTACATTTAAACCTCATTAATAAAAAAGTGAGAATGCCTTGGCACGGATGAAAATTAATCCTTGGTGGTTTTGTGTCAGCTGAGAGCTGGGCTTGGTTTTATTATTCCACACGTGGAAGGAACACGAAAATAAATCAAAATCTAAAAATTCCATTTGGATTAAACATGGACACATATCTATTTCCAAGTGCTGGTGATGGTTCTCAACCACGGGCTGTTGTTCTCCTGCAGGTTGACAACAGAACTCCCTGTACTCGAAGTTGGTTCCCCCTTCTCATTAATCTTCCACTTAGCACCACCTTTTGCACTAGTTCTCATCCGTGTTTTAGCTCATTAATCCATTACACTACTTCCCCTAGAACAGCCAGCTCTTCCATTTTCACAGATTTTGGGACTACTTTCCAAAAACAAAGAGCTAATTGCAACCAAACAAGAAACACGAAGAATGTGCTCAAGGCACAGAAGTCAGTCCTTAATGATGCAAACCCTGTGATAATGAAATAAGATTCGTTTTCCTCCGAACATTAAAAAGAAGATAACAAAAACATCTCTTGCTTGAAAAATCTCAGCTTCCCATCAGCTGAAGGCTGAAAAAGTGATACCTTCAAAAGCACTCAAGGTCCTCAACTTCTACAGATTTAATGAAACTGAAGCTTCAGCACCCCAGACGCTTTCCTGCCCCATCTGCTTCATCCACAACTTTCCTAATTTTGTCCCTTCAAGACCTACTACATAAAGAAATGGGAGGAGCCCCATATTAAACTGTCTGAAATTCAGCAGTTGATTTGCACTTGGAGTTTTCAGCTAGTGTTAAGAGGAAAGCTGTATTTCTAATGAAGAACCAGTAAAAAAATAAAATAAAATAAAAAATCTCCCACAGCATTTAAATTTTATACTGCTCCAGAATTCCAAGACACGCGTGTACGTTCATCACAACCTCTGCAAGTGTTAACTTGAGCATTTGCTGTAAAAATTGGTTTAAAAACCCCGCACTTAACTTCTGTGGAAAACTGCTGGAAAAGCCAGAAAGCCCAAGGACACCACCACGGCATCCTATAGAAAAGCCTGGAGTACTGGCTTCACTTATAAATGAGCTTTTTGACCCACCCTTTCTGTGGGGCACATTTCCAATCTCACCACATAAGTAGATTAAAAAAAAAAATGAAGTCATGTAAACACATTTTAACCAGTGATCTCACGAGGGCTGGGGTGAAGCAAACGGGCTCATCACAACTGGCAGGGAAACATCTCCCCCTTCCACTGCAAAGCTTAAGCACGTTATTAAACACTAATTTCAACGGAGGAGTATCTTCTCAAATTAAAACCACGCCAGGCTGAGGCTGAGCCTGTTTGCAGCTCCCAAGTGTCAAACCTCATCTGCTCCGCGCAGCTCCATTTCCCCGCGGAGCAGCACTTGGTGACTCCGTGTGCTGCTCTTCCACACAGAGCCCTCTGCACCTCAGCTTTCCTTCGTTGGTTAAATTTATATTAAAGAAACACAATAACCTACAGCAGCACCGAGGACCTTTACAAGTTTTAGAGAAAAGAGAGAAAAACAACCCGGAAAAGCCGTCCCCCTCGTTAGACGCAGCTCACGGTGCTCGTGCTCATCAGTTTTTACACCTTTTATCACCGGTTAAGAGGCAGCAGAAAATAGGAAATTTCTGGCATGTTACCATTCAGACAAGGAAAGAAAAAAAGTAGATATTTAGCTATAGTTGGGAAGTTTGCAACTACGTATGAAACGCAGCCATTGCTGTTGCCTGAACATCATTCCTTTGGATTTCTGTCATTGTTTATCCTCCTCACAAAGAGTATGAGGCAATTAAACCCTAAGGCCATGTAAACAATACTGATGTCAAACATCTGTGCTGTCCCTGTTCTTTAAAGCCATGCAGGGTGGTAGCAGCAGAACTGCTTTTATGTGCCTCATCACACTTTCTTCCTCATTTGAAAAAGAAAAAAAAAAAAAACCAAAAAAACAAGGACGCCACCCAAACCAGCAAATAGGCACCTGAAAAATGGGTTTTCACCCTATCACTGCCCTGTGCTTTCATAGCACGGGTTAGGTGCCAGGAAAATTTAATTAACAGCTGTCAACTTTAGACTGATGGAGTCCAACCTGCAGCTGCCATAAATCTTTCAGGGAGGGGCCGGGGGTGGGGGGAGAGAAAAGGGGATCTCTCCGTTTTTCGTGACACAAGACAAACATTCGTCTTGTCCCCACTTACGGAAATTTGTCGAAATATCTGAACCCCTGATTTAGGAGCAAGTCAACGAGCAGGTTAACGAAGTTAATCAGAGATGGCTTTGAACTCCTGCCCACTGCTCACTTGTCTCCATCACAGGGCTCACCCTCAGGCCAGAGGTGGCACCTTGGAGCTTTGACATCCAGAGACAGGGGGGTTTTTTTGGGTTATTTGACAAAACAGTACTTGTTGCTTGCCAGATTTTTTTTTTTTCCCCCAAGCCTATGAATATATGGGGGAGGGAAGGAGGAAGCGAGGAAGAGGGAGAAGGACATAAACAATGACTGAGAACTTCAAAGTAAGAACTAACAATGTAGAACAATGACTTGTGTATCTCACAGCGCACGACAAAACTTATTTGTCTTGGTGTTGTGCAGCTGCTGAAAGAAATCAGTGCACAGCACAAAGCTTTGATATTTCCATGGAAGAAAAAGGTTTCTTAACCAAAGTATCAACAAACAACTCCAACTTTCTACTGAATCCTGTTTACTCAGTTTTCACATGCAGGGTTAAAACAATAAATATTGATAATTTATACAGGGTTTTAAACCATCCAGGAAGGCCAAGGCAGGAGAGACTGTACTTGCAAAACAGTCAAGATTTATTATAAAGACATGCTGACTTCAGACTAAAGTAATTTGGAACAGTGTATCTCACATCATCATTAACAAGCTGTCTCTTCTCATTGTGTTATTTCTGTATCATATTGTAGCCTCAAAAATGTTTATGATTAGCTTTGAGGTATATTAATACTTTCCACATTTTACAGTGACTTAAGAGCCAGAAAAACCACCTAAATCTTTAAAAGAAAATCACTGGTGTGAAAAAGGAAAGGAAAAATACTTCATAACAATTTCTTTGAATAGAAATTTCTACAGTAAATGTAGATTTTAATCATGTTGGAACTAATCTTCTGTTTTCAAATGGAACTGCTCAAGAGCTTGTGGAGTTAACAGGACGTGGAAAAAATACTGTTCACTTCCAATTTCAAAAATATAAAAAAAGCTACAACTACACTTTGAAACAGAACATCATTAACCAACAGAATCATTAACCAAATTCTGCACTGAATATCAGCAATATTTTTACCCAGTGCAATGCTCAAGGTGAAATAAATGGCTTGTAAAGTCTCTGTTTCAAAGAGCTCTGGATAAACCAGAGATGGAGTGAAAGAAAAGCAGCATCAAACAAGTGGAACAGCCAGAAATTAGAATGCAAAGAGCCCCTTTATAAACATGGCATTTTGCCCAGATTCAAAGGTCCCTCCACAAAAGTCCATGTTTATGATCTGGACTATATTATTTGACCTAACAAACATTTATAATTCCCTCCACGGATCTAACCTCCTTTGTATCTTTACTCTTTAAAAACACTACAGCTGCTACTTCCAGTTGTAGTATTTTTTTTAATATTTTTTTTTACAGAGTATTCTTTAAAGAGCAACTAAATATTCACTTCAGTAAAAAATTAACATGGTATTATTAGCCCATTTCAATAAACACTAAGAATGAAAGGCTTTGTCCTAAATCAAATCCTACCAGCTTTCCCCCATCAAGAAAAAAACCCTGACTTTTTAACTGACACTGAAATTAATACACATTTGCTGGATACAGAAAAATAATTGAAAGAACAATTGTTCTTATTCATATGTAAATGTCATTAGGCTCTTTCAAGAGAGAACAATGTATTTTTCACAGATTTCCAAGTCGAGGGCAGCGGGAGTAAGGAGAAATGCTCTGTATCCCAACAACTGTAATAACTGGGAATGGTATTTTTATTCCAAAGGATGTTTCCTACAGCTAATAAACATAACATGCATATTAGCACTATGACACATCATTTAACAGCTTCATTGGAGTGGCAAGTGTCCCACTTCCACACCGCACACAGGCACTGACACCAGTAAGCCCCAAAAAAAGTTCAATATATGGTTAGAAGTTGTGAAAACTTATACACAGGAGTAGATTATTAGATGCAATTTCATAAAAGAGAGCCCAGAAACGCAGCAAACAATCTTCAGCTGCCAGCACTGAAGCCTGAGCCTGGTGGAACCTCGTGAGCATGCAAAAAAAAAAAAAAAAAAACACAAAGATTTCAAAGGAAT